>CM041777.1:3490638-3815990 GCA_023374045.1 Limonium bicolor
CAGAGGTGATTTGCTCCAGAATATGCTTTCAAGACCTTGCGTATCCTTCCCGATTCCACCCTAGATTTACGGTGACAATCTTGGGGGTACTTTTCTGCTTCAAACGCGGCGATTCATAGCGGTCCAAACACGTCTCCAGAGACTTCTTCTTCGTTAGAGAGAGATTGTGAATGGTGCTCTCAAGATCTACATTTACCAAACGATACCCAGACACATATTTTCTAACTAAACCTAGTGTGTCTTCTGTTTTTCATAAGCACCGACCCAAACTTCCCCTTCCCAGTAGGCATTTGACTCGCGGTGGGAGGGGGGGGGTGATTTACTATATTAGGCCCATTACTTTTAACTAGTCTATATTGTATTTGGGCCTCCTTATTATTCTTTTCAGGCCTTTTATTTGTAAGCTCTATAAATATCTCATCAATGAATATCTGAAATACCCCAAACTTAAATATAGTGATTAAGATTATTCATCCTTATTAAGAGCCTAATAATGCTTAAGTAATATTGGTAAGGAAAAAAATAAATCCAAAAGAAATAATAAACGCTTAAAAGCGAAAAACGCTAAATAAGCGTTAGACAACTGTAGGAGGTATGAGACCTCGGTTAGCGTATTATATGAATCTAAAGGTGTATAAGACCTAAATGATATATGGGAACAAAACTCCTGAAGAAAACGGATTCAATAATGTATTAAAAGCTAATAGAGCTTTAGAACACATTTTTCGAGGAAACCCAAAAACGTGACTTTAAGTGGTCAAATGACCCGCAAAAAATTATGAAGCATTTAATAATAATTATTAAGCATTATGGAAGCTTAATAACCAATAAAAAATAAAGAACGAGAAAATTCCGGAAAAAGGGCCCGGTTAGTGAAGTATACCCAATACCGGGTAAAACTAACGAGCGTTTTCGATAAAAGACGAAAAAGCTCCAGCTAGTAATACAGTAGGGGGCCGATTTTTATTAGTCAAACAACCTCTCACAACATGTAACTAGCTAACTAATAAGAGAGCACAACAAAAGAATAAAGAAAAACTACTTTTATACCCTTTCCTCTCACCTCACTCTCCCATTTCACTCACCTCTCTCTTTCCTTCCTCCCCTCACCGTTTCTCCTCCTCTCTCTCTGGTTTGGGCGATTTTGAGCTCCCCCAACAACAACAATGGCAACTTCATCTTCTTCTCCATGCTCCACCTCCATGTGAGCTCCAAATGCAAAAATAAATACATATTCTTGCTCCCCTCATTCTCCTCTACATTCTCTTTTTCAAAATCCAAAATGAAGAAGTTATCTCCATGGGTTTTCCCCATTCAAAGAGAAAATGACATCAAAGTAGAGCTTGGAGTCTCCTCTCTCCATTAAGGTAAAAATCTCCATGAAAGAACTATATTTCCCATCCTTGCTTGTAACCGATTTTCACCTCCATGTAAACCTCTCCATTTTCTCTCTCTCTCTCTATTTTGAGCATATACCAACCTTGCAATGGTGTGGATTCACCTTCTTGAACCAAGGGCTAAAACCCTCCTAAAACACTCCAAAGGTAAACCCTAGAATTGTGCTTTAGACATCTCTATGAACTAGCATCAATTAAAGGGTTAGTATGTTAATTACACTTGTTTTATGTGCTTTGTGTGATGGAATGGAGTTGGTAACTCCATTCCCCATATGACCGATTTGGGTGCAAAGAAGAGAGAAGAAGGAGAATTGGAAAGGAAGAAAGAATTATAAGCTCAAGGTAAGAGCTCTTTCCTAATGCTAAAATTTTAGTGCATTAGAGTAATGGGAATGGTGAACCAATTTAAAGAACCCAAACATTGTTCAGTATTGAAGTTGTGGAAGTTAAGTATTTAAGAGCAAGTATTTGAATTGTAGGCTTTGGAGCCAAGTATATTGTGTACGTGCATTAGTATTGTATTTGAGGAAGTATTGGTGTATTGGATTTGTTTTTATTGCTGGTAGGACCCTTGTATGGGTGTGGCTAGTTTTAGGAAAAACTGGTGAGAATGGACTTATGTGGAGAAGTTAGAAATGTAGGTGAAACCAGACAAAATTTGGTAGGAAATGTATATTTATGGGTAAACTTGGTGAATGAGATAAACCAAGGTATGTATTGGGTTGAGTAAGGAGATTTAGTAACCATGGAATGGTAGTGTAGTATGAGGATATAAGAATGCAAATCTGTAGCAAGGAGTGCTAGGATGCATTGGGGAAACTAGGAGGAATCAAGTGTATTTGGAGAACTTAAGGTAAGTGTTTAATACCTTGGAAGCAAATTGAATAGGATTTAGGTAATGAGAAGAACTAGGATGTGAAGCAATGCATTTTGAATGCTAGGAGTAACATTGGTTGAGGGAGTATTGAATGGTAAAGGTTAGAACAAAAATCTGTAGCATTGGGGACATGAAAAACTGTTGTAAGTGTTGAAAAGAATGAGGGAATTGTGAAAGGGGATTTAAGAATGAGAATGAGGTTGTTTGAGGATAAACTAAGACAATTTTGAGGGCCTAAGTAGTGTTAAAACATGTGGGATTACATGTAGGAAGATTGGGGGAAGCAATGGGCAAATTATAGAACTGAAAACAGATTTTAAAACTGAAGTACTGGGCCGGACCGACCTTGGGACCGAACCCGCAAGGTCGGTCGTGCCTTAAAATACACAGACGGGAAGTCTTCTGACTTCGACCGACCTTGGGGACCGAACTTACAAGGTCGGTCGAGTCGTAAATTGTGAAGGCCAGGGGTCTACTGGAATGGACCGACCTTGGGACCGAACTTCGGCAAGGTCGGTCGGGTCCAGAAAACTCGAACCCAGAACATACTGGAACAGACCGACCTTGGGACCGGACTTGCAAGGTCGGTCGGGCCTGAAATTTTCACGTAAGTAACTCACTGGAATGGACCGACCTTGGGACCGGACTTGCAAGGTCGGTCGAGCCTGGAATTTTGCCTTAACGAAACTTACTGACTTCGACCGACCTTGGGTCCGACCCTGGGTAAGGTCGGTCGAGTAAAAAAAAAACTATATGTTTTACTATATGACTATGGTAGTCATATGTATGCATATATATATGCCTATACACATATATGCATTGAATGTAGTGATACGCCATTAATGAGGTGGCAATGGTAAGGAAATAAGTAAATGAGTAAGAAAACAAATTAAGGAAATTGTAAGTAAAGAAACATTAAGTTAAATCGAAACAACGGGATAACGGGGTAAGTACGGGCGTAGTAATTAAGCGTGTATGTAAAGCTTAGTATTAATGGAATCATTTGGCATGTAGTCATTGATTCGAGAGTAAGATTCGAGAAACAAATGTGAACCAAAGGAACAAGGGAACGCCGCTAGAGTAAATCAACGGTGAAAGGTATGATTTCTTCATGCTTGTATCCTAACCTGGTTACCCCGATTTGTGTGCTTATGTGATCACCAATAAGATAAATGCACGAATCGGACTTATATTGCACTAACTACTGTGTTTGAACTATTTTGTTCTTATGTATCTTCTTGAACATTTAGTTTGTATAATTCATGAAATGTATGAATGGAAATGAAGAGTATGTGTAAGTAATGTGTACTTGGTATTGTATGGATGGATGGAAGTGAAGTACTGACTTCTACTAATTCCTAACAATCTAACTCCTAACATGAGTAATGAGTAAATGGAATGAGTAGAAGTCCGATATAGTTTCGGCCACGCGTGAGGATAAGGAAACACAAGAGGTTGGATCCGAATCCTGGCTGTATCTTTTCCATGGACCAAATCCCTTGAATGGGTAGCATCTTGGATTAGTGGGCCACCTAAAGCCCGGTGGTGGGATGTAGTAATCCCTGCCCGGAGGTCATACCGACTTAAACATGAGTAAAGTAAGTAAGAAGTAAGTATCGTATGTGTATCGGTCTTGACTATTGTAAGTCACTGACCTTGAGTAAATGAGTATTGAACACCCGATTAACCCGGGTATGTAAAGAAGCTAACAAGCCTTCTGTGCGAATTGGAGAAGTGTATCTCCGTATTGCGTATTGAGTATGTAATGAGTATGTATTGTGTATGTGTATTCTGGAAGATGGTAAGTAAGTGTTGGTTGACTCGTTTTGTCTTCCGAGCATGTATGGTACTGTGCGTACGTATGTATACCTTGTGTAGTATTGTAGTATCTTGAATGAAAGCATGTATGTATTGTAAAATGAATTACATGTATTCGACCAAATGGTCGGCGTACCCTCGCTAGTACGCGGGGTATGCGGTTATCATATTCAGCGTAAGCTGACCCCCTAGGGGGAACGTTTTTAGTGTGCAGGTACCCGAAGCAGACATGGTCAGAGAAGAGATCGGTGGACATGCCTAGATTACTAGGAACGAAATGTAGATTGTAGTAAATGGTATAAGGCTTGTAGCCTTGAATGTAGAAATGCACCAAGGGGTACACTATTACGTAAGTTGCAAGTATGTAGTGGTGAGAAATGGGTAGTGGTTAGACTCTTAAAGAGTATGTAAGAACTTGGAGGAAGTATCGTATTTGTGAATGGAACTTAGTAAACTCGGTATGTGTAGTGTATTATCTTGTATTGAATTATGGAGTATTGTATTGAATGGAGTATTGTAGTACTCAGTAAGTAAAGGGAGTATGTGTTGTATTTGTGTAGTACTCGGATATTCCGGTCCATCAGACGATGCTGTATGTAGTAGTAGCCTTGTAGTCACGTGGGTGGCTAACGGCAATGTATCACCCGCCGTTGAGTAAGTATGTATCCGCTGCGTGAGTACGAATGTATAAGGAGATTGGACGGTAATGACAGTATTAGCGGTAGGGGTGTTACAAAAAGTGGTATCAGAGCGAAGTGTCGCTCTGATGACTGGTCATACCGAGTTAGGAATACCGAGTTAGGAATTAGAAGCTTAGGGCTAAGGGCTGAGTGTTGGCATTAGAGATATGCTAGTTAGGAACCACCGGTGAGTACCGGAACCTACAATACCAGTCCCGCCACCGCAACCCCCACTGTATAACCTGGGAAAGGATGCCAGAGAGAAGGAAAGTCCTCTCATACTCGGAAAACCCGATCTGGCAGTTGTGAAGCAATCACACAGTAACAAGAACCGACATATGGTAGATTCCAAGAATTGGGAGTCCCGGAGATGGATCCCGGTTGAACAACAATACCCTCATTTAATAGCGGTAGGATGAGCAATCCAATCACAAGGAGGTTGCAACTTACAACAGCATGGGGCGACTGCTCTGCAGTCGCGAAACCTAGCTAACCACCAGCAACCGAAGGAAGCACTAACCGTGGAACAAAATGGGAAAAAGATAGTAATGGAACCCACAACCATCGCGGAGCAGTCATAGCTAAATAATACCACCAAGGTATACTTGACTAAGGACATAGTCAGGCGTGGTTTAACTCCGAAACTACACCCAAAGGTTACAATACCTGCCGACATAGCTTGTACAGCTATAGGACATCCACGGGATATGAACGGTAGGACTACAAGAGTAGTGCCTAACAGCTAAGGCTCAATCACCACAATAAATGTGTGGGAACGAGCAACAAGGAATAACACTAACCAAATAAGGAATCTCCAAGGATTGGAGAAATACCGATCTACGACAGCCATGTCCAGATCGCTGAGAAGCCACCTAAAGAATCAAGTGTCCCAACCATAGATCAATATGATCAAGGAAGAGTCAACAAGACTATTAATGCAAGAGGAAACCATACCGTGACCGGTATAGGTTTACCCAAAACCACCAGTACCACGCACTTGCCACGGCAAGTGCAGTAAGAACAGAACACGTGGAGGACTTCTACACACCACAAGTACATAGTATGTACCGTGACTGCAATGAAGCTACTACCGGATCGTAAATCCTGAAATTGGAAGAATGGAACTGGAAAGGCTCAGCAGCCCGACCTTGTAATAAGGACATCCAGTCAGCAAGAAGCTGGACTTGGTCAAGACCTCAACATGTCTATGCCATGAAGAACATCTTTTAACACCGAACCGTTATTTTCAAACCAAGTTTTCTTTCAAAACCACAAACCTTCTTTTAAAACCTTGGATTTAAAAACCGAACCAACATAATTACGGAGTTCATAGAATGATACAGAGGAGTTGACAATAGAATACTTCACCTAGGCGTGTGACGAGCACTACGAGTGTACCCAATTACGGGATGTGGGACACCGCACTCCGAAGAGCTTGCGGGCCAGACACATAGTTAGGTAAGTGGTAACGTATCAATATGGTACCCCCAGTATGTATACATGTAGTGTACGAAACACGGGAAGTAGTCAAACTCCGTTCTACGGACCATGAGTAAGTTTTAAACCAGAACCTGGAACTCCAGTCGATCAAGGAGAAGGAACTCAGCTAAGATAAGTATAAAGAACTCAGAGAATCCATCTGAGATAAGAATAAGAACTAGGAGGTGCAAGGAGCACAGCAGTAGGTATAGACATTGGGCGTGTCTCAAGGACTTAAACAAATACATGACAACTGGAAGTATACTCCAGCCTGAACACAGTGAGGCAAATGCCTATGTGGATACAACAATGCCCTACAACCGGGAGCAGAGTTCCCAGAGCGATCACGAGAGTACCACGAAGTTAAAATCCCCACATTGGGGAGATTTTAAACCTAGTCTAAGCACTAGGAGCAAGTATAAACAGTCACCCAAGAACGGGAGACGTTATAACCCTAAAAGGACAACTCAAGTACGATACCACAAGACGGTACAGTGGGTACAACATATCAAAAACATTAGCCGTGTATCGGCGTGACCAACAACACCAGAGTGATCCTTGAAGGGTGTCTGGATTAACAACAGTTGAACAAGCATCATGATAATAGCACATGGCTGGAACAAACATTCTGTAGGACAACCGAGGGATTTCACTTAACAGGAAACACCCTAAATTACCAGAAGCTCGGATTAACACCCGATTGCCAAAAGGGTCCCCTATGAACGGAAGCGTGATGTCACGACTTACCATAGAGCCTAGTAATACTCCAACCTATGGGGTATACATGGAGTGGAAACATGCATAAGCAGCTTGCGAGAGCTAACCTACAGTAATAAGGCTTAAAAGCCATCACCAACTATGATATGAACCTTAACGGTTGCATACCCCACCCATTTGATACAAACTTGCAAGAGATTTGTCTCATCGAGAAGAAATCAACAACTGGACCATTAATTCAAGCCCAACATCCTGAGTGGCTTGGCGTAGTGGCCAAATCAGTGTCACTGTCACTAGAGCAGCATCTAGTACACAGTTGACAAGCTTTTAAGTACTTCAGCCTCTGTAGCAATGGTACATAGAGGCATACGAATCGTGAATAAATGCCACATTGGCCTAGTCCCATTGGACACTACGAAACTCGAGGAAAAGTACCCCTCGTTAACGAAGACCACCAAGGTGGTGAAGATGTGAACCCCTAAGAAAGGCTTCCTTCTACTATAACACAAGCCTAGGCACATGGATATTGCCAAGGGGTGAGGAATAAGGAAACGAGATTTCCAAACCTTACGATTTAAAGGAGTAAGTATACTCCATATGCACCCAAGTATGTGGTGAACCATTCTGTAAACACCAACGCGGTAACCTTGTCCATGAAACCTGTGAGTGGAGATAAACCCCTCCACAATCACTTCATTTATCAGTAATAAAATACTCTTCAAATAGAGAACGAATCAGAAGACCCTTGAAGTTTCCTTGGGATGTCCCGGTAATGTACATGCAAAAGTAAAACTGCATAGCTATAGCCTATCAATGCTTAGCATCTATGGAGACGTAATTGTCAGAAACAATCAATGAGTGTGCACATTGCACACCATGAATGACCGGCGCGCATAGAGCTTTGTAACCCGATAAACCACTTCATCCTTGGTCAACCAATTGTTTGGCAAACTATATCATGAATGAGGAAGTAATGTGAGGTAAGCTAACCTACACATGAAATCTAATTGAAATGAAACCCCCACACGGGAGATAATGGTGTTTTGCGGTATGCCTACGACCATCATATACGTAACTAGGAACCTCCTAGTGTATTCACACCATAAGGAAACGGTGCCAATGACATGAGATAAAGACAAAACTACCACATAACGAATCAGTAGAATGATGTTTTAATGAGTGAGAATACGTGCACAACAAGCGACCGCTATGTGGAAAGTAGTTAAGCAATGACAACAGAGTATAAGTATGAGCAGACAGGCAGAAATTTCTCCTACGCGATCACATAAGTGATTTACTGTCAGCGTTTACCGCTCTGCCCTCATATGTGAGATGTTTTGGTATGACTAGCGCAGCTATGATCTACTTGGATACTAGGAATATGGAAAATGTAAACCGTAATAAATCTTTCTTTTCACCACAAACATGCATAAGCTAGTCAGCATTCTTAGCAACACTATGCGGCCTAAGGCCAAAGCACGAAGAGTGTGAAACACACTAACCCTCACTAATGTGAATTCCGATGGAATAAAAAGGTGAAAGGAGACTTCAGAAGTCACTAGCCGACGCATATCAATGCAGGCCATACGAGTAAAGAACACTTGTACTGAACCAGAGAACTGGTATAATTCAGAAGCTAGTGACAACAGAGGAAGCACTACAACGAGGTAGTGACTTAACCTCGCCCGACAACAAGTCGAGGAACTTAGTGAAATAAATCGTGCGAATGAATAGTATGTGTAATAGATTACCAGAGGGCTGGTTACAGTCCTAAAACTCATTGAGTTCAAACAGCGGTAAAAGAATACCACACTGTTAGTAAAACCTTATTCCACAATAGAGGGATAAAAGGTGATGTTATAGCACATTAAGGATAACATGAAGGGAGTAACCCAAGTTTATCAGGTCGCGCAGCAGAAGCTAGTGGGCCCTAGCTAGGAAAGTATACACCTAGTAGGTATGAAAGAATGGCTATTAAGCCTTGAAGCCTAATAGGCTAGAACTGAATTAATTATGAGTTAATAACTCATATAGAACCCTCGATGCAAAGACTAAACCATTGGTATGGTTACACCCTTTGACTAGAGCATATTGTATAGTATATCGTAGTGAAGCTAAAACGCTTCAGATTGCCCAAATCGAGTAAACGATTTCAATAGTAACATATGGTAGATTACGTGGCGTAATCCCTTTTAAGGGGGTAGAGCGAAAACCGCTTATGTAATATCACATATAAACCGTAACTATAATGCGTAGCCACAAATGAGAATTGATTTAATGATTGTACTTATGTAAAAACATACTAGTTTCATTCATATTGTAACTGTGGTAATTAGGCACGAGAGATGCGAATACCATAGGTGAAAATACCATCTTGTAACTCTCAATGTGAGAGTATTTGTTTGAGTAGAGCCATTTGATAAACTTAGTGCATGGCACCACAATGCCTTGCAAGAGTCGGTATAAAACCGATGTAGAACCTAGAGGAAATTGAGTTCCCTAGGTGATTGTCTTGAGGACAATTGAGAATGAGAGTGGACGGAGCTCCACAAGTATCGTATCCTTAAGAAGTAGTACGATTGACTATGAGTAGTAGAGGAATGTAGCCCATGAGTGGTGTATTCGTAAGTATGTTATTGGAAGTAAATTGAGGACACTGATTTCATAAGCATTGTATTCCCTAGTCAGAAGGTAGAGATAATAGAGGGTAATGGAAGAAAGTAGAGAGGATTGATGAAATGAGCACTTAGGCATCGAATTCCAAGGAAAGTATTTGGGAAGTAGATTGAGAATGATTGATGGACTGAATTCCATCCTTTGGAGTTGTATTAAATGTAATTATGACTAGGAAGTAAAAGGTAGAAAATGAAAATGATTGAATTATCTGTTGTTTAAACTGATGTTGGAGGTCGAACTTGATCCTGATCAGATCAAGGGAAACCGAACACAAATTGGGTGGAAAGATAGTTCACACTGATGATGATCACATCAGGGTCGAATGATTCTGAAGCTCCCCTCAAGTGGTCACAAGAATCACACATAGGAGAAGCAATGAATACAAATTGGAATTTGGGTTGTGTGCTCTAGAAAAATTCTAAGTTAGTCCGTGAAAGATTTTCTTAGCTTGGAGAATAAGGATTGGTTAGAAGCTTATACCGGAGAAGATAGCAGTGTAGTATATTGTATTATTCCAAGGGCAGCGGGACATAGAGCAGTCCTGTGTCTAGATGACCTGAGTGCCTGCGGGACTGTATGTGTATTGCATGGCTTTGGGATAGCTTGCACTGTATGTATGTATAAGTTTTGTAAAGAGGAACCGATGGCCGATATAATACGGATTGGAGTAATTATCGTATATTGGTATGGTATGGAAAGAGAAACCTTGAGACGAATCGAATTGTGGAGGAATGTATGGCTTTGGTATTAGGCAAGTATAACTATTGTAACCCTATAACCTTGAGCAACTTTGAGGACAAAGTTCTTAAGGGGGGTAGATTGAAATACCCCAAACTTAAATATAGTGATTAAGATTATTCTAATCCTTATTTAAGAGCCTAATAATGCTTAAGTAATATTGGTAAGGAAAAAAAAAATCCAAAAGAAATAATAAACGCTTAAAAAGCGAAAAACCTAAATAAGCGTTAGACAACTGTAGGTATGAGACCTCGGTTAGCGTATTATATGAATCCTAAAGGTGTAATAAGACCTAAATAATATATGGGAACAACTCCCGAAGAAAACGGATTCAAATAATGTATTAAAACGCTAATAGAGCTTTAGAACACGTTTTTTGAGGAAACCCGAAAATGACTTAAGTGGTCAAATGGACCCGTAAAAATGAAGCATTAAATAATAATTATTAAGCATTTATGGAAGCTTAATAACCAATAAAAAAATAAAGAAACGAGAAAATTCGGAAAAAGGCCCGGTTAGTGAATAGTACCAATACCGGGTAAACTAACGAGCGTTTTCGGTAAAACGAAAAACGCTCCAGCTAGTAATACAGTAGGGCCGATTTTTATTAGTCAAACAACCCCTCTCACACACATGTAACTAGCTAACTAAATAAGAGAGCAAAAGCAAAAAGTAATAAAGTAAAAACTACTTTATACCCTTTCCTCTCACCTCACTCTCCCATTTCACTCACCTCTCTCTTTCCTTCCTCCCCTCCACCGATTTCTCCCTCCTCTCTCTCTGGTTTGTGCGATTTTGAGCTCCCCCAACAACAACAATGACAACTTCATCTTCTTCTCCATGCTCCACCTCCATGTGAGCTCCAAATGCAAAAATAAATACATATTCTTGCTCCCCTCATTCTCCTCTACATTTCTCTCTTTTCAAAATCCAAAAATGAAGAAGTTCATCTCCATGGGTTTTCCTCATTCAAAGAGAAAATGACATCAAAGTAGAGCTTGGAGTCCCCTCTCTCCATTAAGGTAAAAATCTCCATGAAAGAACTCATATTTCTCCATCCTTGCTTGTAACCGATTTTCACCTCCTTGTAACTCTCCATTTTCTCTCTCTCTTTTGAGCATAATATCAACCTTGCAATGGTGGTGGATTCACCTTCTTGAACCAAGGGCTAAAACCCCTCCTAAAACACTCCAAAGGTAAACCCTAGAATTTGTGCTTTAGACATCTCTATGAACTAGCATCAATTAAAGGGTTAGTATGTTAATTACACTTTTTTTATGTGCTTTGGGTGATGGGAATGGAGTTTGGTAACTCCATTCCCTATATGACCGATTTTGGGTGCAAAGAAGAGAAGAAGGAGAATTGGAAAGGAAGAAAGAATTATAAGCTCAAGGTAAGAGCTCTTTCCTAATGCTAAAATTTTAGTGCATTAGAGTAATGGGAATGAGTGAACCAATTTAAAGAACCCAAACATTGTATTAGTATTGAAGTTGTGGAAGTTTGAGTATTTAAGAGCAAGTATTTGAATTGTAGGCTTTGGAGCCAAGTATATTGTGTACGTGCATTAGTATTGTATTTGAGGAAGTATTGGTGTATTGGGATTTGTTTTGATTGCTGGTAGGACCCTTGTATGGGTGTGGCTAGTTTTAGGAATGAACTTGGTCAGAATGGACTTATGTGGGAAGTTAGAAATGTAGGTGAACCATGACAAAATTTTGGTAGGAAATGTTATTTATGGGTAACTTGGTGAATGAGATAAACCAAGGTATGTATTGGGTTGAGTAAGGAGATTTAGTAACCATGGAATGGTAGTGTAGTATGAGGATATAAGAATGAAAAATCTGTAGCAAGGAGTGCTAGGATGCATTGGGGAAACTAGGAGGAATCAAGTGTATTTGGAGAACTTAAGGTAAGTGTTTAATACCTTGGAAGCAAATTGAAAAGGATTTAGGTAATGAGAAGAACTAGGATGTGAAGCAATGCATTTTGAATGCTAGGAGTAACATTGGTTGAGGGAGTATTGAATGGTAAAGGTTAGAACAAAAATCTGTAGCATTGGGGACATGAAAAACTGTTGTAAGTGTTGAAAAGAAATGAGGGAATTGTGAAAGGGGATTTAAGAATGAGTAATGAGGTTGGAGGATAAACTAAGGCAATTTTGAGGGCCTAAGTAGTGTTAAAACATGTGGGATTACATGTAGGAAGATTGGGGGAAGCAATGGGCAAATTATAGAACTGAAAACAGATTTTAAAACTGAAGTACTGGGCCGGACCGACCTTGGGACCGAACCCGCAAGGTCGGTCGCGCCTTAAAATACACAGACGGGAAGTCTTCTGACTTCGACCGACCTTGGGGACCGAACTTACAAGGTCGGTCGAGTCGTAAATTGTGAAGGCCAGGGGTCTACTGGAATGGACCGACCTTGGGACCGAACTTCGGCAAGGTCGGTCGGGTCCAGAAAACTCGAACCCAGAACATACTGGAACAGACTGACCTTGGGACCGGACTTGCAAGGTCGGTCGGGCCTGAAATTTTCATGTAAGTAACTCACTGGAATGGACCGACCTTGGGACTGGACTTGCAAGGTCGGTCGAGCCTGGAATTTTGCCTTAACGAAACTTACTGACTTCGACCGACCTTGGGTCCGACCCTGGGTAAGGTCGGTCGAGTAAAAAAAAAACTATATGTTTTACTATATGACTATGGTAGTCATATGTATGCATATATATATGCCTATACACATATATGCATATGAATGTAGTGATACGCCATTAATGAGGTGGTAATGGTAAGGAAATAAGTAAATGAGTAAGAAAACAAATTAAGGAAATTGTAAGTATAAGAACATTAAGTTAAATCGAAACAACGGGATAACGGGGTAAGTACGGGCGTAGTAATTAAGCGTGTATTGTAAAGCTTAGTATTAATGGAATCATTTGGCATGTAGTCATTGATTCGAGAGTAAGATTCGAGAAACAAATGTGAACCAAAGGAACAAGGGAACGCCCGCTAGAGTAAATCAACGGTGAAAGGTATGATTTCTTATGCTCTGTATCCTAACCTGGTTACCCCGATTTGTGTGCTTATGTGATCACCAATAAGATAAATGCACGAATCGGACTTATATTGCACTTAACTGTGTTTGAACTATTTTGTTCTTGTGTATCTTCTTGAACATTTAGTTTGTATAATTCATGAAATGTATGAATGGAAATGAAGAGTATGTGTAAGTAATGTGTACTTGTGTATTGTATGGATGGAAGTGAAGTACTGACTTCTACTAATTCCTAACAATCTAACTCCTAACATGAGTAATGAGTAAATGGAATGAGTAGAAGTCCGATATAGTTTCGGCCACGCGTGAGGATAAGGAAACACAAGAGGTTGGATCCGAATCCTGGCTGTAATCTTTTCCATGGACCAAATCCCTTGAATGGGTAGCATCTTGGATTAGTGGGCCACCCTAAAGCCCGGTGGGGGATGTAGTAATCCCTGCCCGGAGGTCATACCGACTTAACATGAGTAAAGTAAGTAAGAAGTAAGTATCGTATGTGTATCGGTCTTGACTATTGTAAGTCACCGACCTTGAGTAAATGAGTATTGAACACCCGATTAACCCGGGTATGTAAAGAAGCTAACAACCTTCTGTGCGAATTGGAGAAGTGTATCTCCGTATTGCGTATTGAGTATGTAATGAGTATGTATTGTGTATGTGTATTCTGGAAGATGGTAAGTAAGTGTTGGTTGACTCGTTTTGTCTTCCTAGCATGTATGGTACTGTGCGTACGTATGTATACCTTGGTAGTATTGTAGTATCTTGAATGAAAGCATGTATGTATTGTAAAATGAATTACATGTATTCGACCAAATGGTCGGCGTACCCTCGCTAGTACGCGGGGTACGGTTATCTATTCAGCGTAAGCTGACCCCCTAGGGGGAACGTTTTTAGTGTGCAGGTACCCGAAGCAGACATGGTCACAGAAGAGATCGGTGGACATGCCTAGATTACTAGGAACGAAATGTAGATTGTAGTAAATGGTATAAGGCTTGTAGCCTTGAATGTAGAAATGCACCAAGGGGTACACTATTACGTAAGTTGCAAGTATGTAGTGGTGAGAAATGGGTAGTGGTTAGACTCTTAAAGAGTATGTAAGAACTTGGAGGAAGTATCGTATTTGTGAATGGAACTTAGTAAACTCGGTGTGTAGTGTATTATCTTGTATTGAATTATGGAGTATTGTATTGAATGGAGTATTGTAGTACTCAGTAAGTAAAGGGAGTATGTGTTGTATTTGTGTAGTACTCGGATATTCCGGTCCATCAGACCGATGCTGTATGTAGTAGTAGCCTTGTAGTCACGTGGGTGGCTAACGGCAATGTATCACCCGCCGTAGAGTAAGTATGTATCCGCTGCGTGAGTACGAATGTATAAGGAGATTGGACGGTAATGACAGTGTTAGCGGTAGGGGTGTTACAATATCAGTAGCAAGTTACTTTCCTAATTGAGATATTTTACATCTTTACATTATGTTAATGTTTCTTATCATCGTATTTCCACTGCTTCATATGTCTATGTAGGCTGAGCATTTGGCTAATTCGGTTAACCGAAATCCAAATTGTGAAAAAATGGATTTCAGTTAAAAACCGAATTATCCAAATTTTTCCTAAAACCGAATTTACCGTTATCCAAATGGTTAAACCTGAAATTATTTTGAGTTAAAAACTCAAAATCGAACTGAAATCCAAATTTTAGTCAGTCCAGATTTCAATTAACCGAAATATAGTGGAAAAACCAAAAATCGATTTCTTTTTTGTTTTCAGTTAACCGAAATTAAAAAAAAAACTAAAAAACTTTTTTTTTTCCTCATGGCTTGTTAACCAAAATTTAGTCTCTTGTATCTATATAACCGTCAACAAGTTTATAATGGAAAAGAGATACATTGGAAGTGAACTCTCATCCATATCAGAATAAATCTATTATCCATTACAAGTTGAGGAGCATAAGTTACGGAATAGATTAGGTGAGAACAAATTACTACATAACTTGCAAGGATAATTTTCCAAAACAAAAGTTAATGCTGAAACCTTGTGAAGAGAGGAAAAATGAGACTAGCCAGAGGGCCAGGAAAGGATCATGAAGCCAACGTTCAAATAACAAAAGATAGCGATCGGTCGCAGATGACCAGTCACAGTAACAGAGAATAGACATAGATAGTGACCGGGCGCATGTGCCCGGTCAGGTGGTGAGAAATAAACATAGATAGTGACCGGTCATCTAGTTAAAAGGATATGTAAGATAGCGACCGGTCGCCAATGACTGGTAACCTAGTTAAAAAGATATGTAAGATAAGCGGCCGGTCGCATGTGACCGCTTGCATCTTAAAAAAACGCTTTATAGCTCTACATTGATAGAATGACAACCTGGCAAAACTAACAGATTGACAGGCTGGCAACAATGAGGATTGTAAGGGAAAAAACTATAAATAGGGGTTCACCCCATAGAAATGATCACGTTTTCTATACTTGAACACTCCCCTTGTCTAGAATCTTTACTTTGCTGCAAAGCTATCTCTCCTGAAAGTACGATCTCGGTAACAAGGTAATTTGAGAGGAATGATAGTGAGAACCTAGGATTGAAGGGATTAGATGATCTAGATAGTTAAGGAAAGGAATTCTCCCTTTTCATTTGGCGCCGTCTGTGGGAAACGAATAGCTCAGATCTAAGCAACCACGAATCCACTGTAAAGTGTAAGATCTCCGCGATAATAAAATTTCGTGAAGAGAAAGGAAATCATGTTTTTTTTAAAGTTGTAGGCGCGTGCAAACATGAAATTTAACCTACTAAAACTAAGAAACAATTCCTAGAAGTTAATAAATTAAATCCCTACAGGTTGCAAAATACCCGGTCGTAATAATAAAACAAATTAAGCAAGTTACCGAGGTCGAATCCACGGGGACTTAGTAATTAAATCTAGTCCTAGAAAACTAAAGAGATAGTTGGAGGGGTGGTTGGTTGTTTTGTTTTTAAACTAAAAGTAGCAAGCGAGGAAATTAAATAAAATTGTGTAAAGTAAAGTTGAATGAAGCGGAACCTTGGGTTCAGGGGAATTCTTTGCTTGCCAGATATATAATTAATCACCGGTTAATTGAGACTTGGATTGGCAAATTTGTTTTATCTTTTTAAGACTAAATTTTAGTCAAATTGAGCTCTTTTATCTGTAACACATTGATCCGAATCACGAACTAATGCCATACAAATAAAAGGATTAAGCGCGAGAATTGTTCGTGCATCTGAAGGTCCAATTAATTAATCTAATCAATTTTTCCACAGATTAACAGGTTGCTATGACCCTTCTATCACTCACCGGTCATATCCTGACAGAAATTCGCAAAGCTAAAAATAAAAATCTGCAACTTTTATTAAAAGTGTAAATAAAAACAACAACCTGAACAATCCAAATAATTATCCCAATCAACCGGTAAAATAATCATAATATCAGTCTAACTACGAATTCCCCATCACCAAAGATTTAATCCTTTAGCCTAACATAATTAAAGAAATAACACAAGAGAAGAGAGTAGAAATCAGGATATTAGTTTTGAAATTCGCTAGATGGAAGGTTGAGCAGATTGATGGAATTTAGAGCAGAAATCCTCTCCTCCAGTGTTGTAAATAGTCACGCAGAGTTGAAAAAAGTGAGAGAGAGAGTCGCGGGCGTACTCTGTCTGCGAATGTCTTCTTCTTCTTTTTTTTTTCCGTCCTCCTCGTCCCTTCTCCGTCTATTTGTTTTCTGTCTGTCTCTATCCTTTTTAAAAATTGTCCATCCCTGACTGTCTTTTTATTACAGTCCTTCCCCCCCTCTCTGCGCCTGTCTGGCGCCTCGCCAGCTAGATTTGTTACGTCCTTAAAAGAACAAATAGGTTGATGCATCATTACCTTGATAGTAGAACAAAAAAAGAAAGTTCCTCTATCTCACACGATGAGGCAAAGATTAAATTTACACTACAAACCAACAACAAAAAAGGATAGACTTGAACAACCATACATGCATCTTTTGCTCATTGCATACGGCTTAACAATGAATCGACTTGATCAGATTCAGATCAGTAAATTATTCAATTACCACCCATTTTAGGAGTTCAAAAATACTATGATGACCTTATATTCTTTCTTCTTTCTTTTCCTTATCCTGTTCTGCCTCTGACTTCCCCCCTTCCTTTCTTCTTTTTTTTTCTTTCTTTTTCCTTCATTTTATATTCCTTTCTTTTTTTTCTGCGCAAGTTTGTGGTTGCAAATTTCTTTTTTTTTTTTTTTTCATTTCATTTTCTTTCTGCGATCTCTTTCCTTTTTTTTTATTTTTTTCTCTCTTCCCCTACTTTCTTTTATATTTCCAATTCCCCCCTCTTTTTCTCAACCCTTTCACGTCAGTCTCATGAAAATATATATATGTTATATCGGACATAACTTCGACAGGGTCTATATTCTTCATATGAGCTCCGATTTGTTCCCCATTTACGGCATTGGAAAGCTTGTGAGAAGATCTATGCATTTTCAAAGTTATTTCCTGCTTTTGACATATTAATTGGCATCAGTTATTGCCCAAAGTAAGATTCAAGAAAAGCTTAAGATAAGTGTGAGAAAGCGCATAAAAAGTTGTGCAAAATAAGAATTTAGCACCTATAAAACTATATCGATTTCACACTTATCAGCGCGAAAATGACTCCAAGAACAAGAAAAACGTCTGAAACTAGCCCTGAAGCCTCCGTTTCCATCTCCAAGAAAGATCTAGAGGAGATGCTGAAGGGGATAACCAGAGCAATTGATGAAAGAATTGTTGAGGGAAACAAGATTCTAAACAAAAACTGATGCAGAGAGATTGGACTACCAGAAAAGTGGAGGAGATGGTAGAGGCCATTGAGTTACTGAAGAGCAAGGACTCGAAGGGGAGTAATTGAGGAAGAAAGGAGGAGCAAAGGGAAACTCCGATCACGATCGAAGAAGATGCTGAAGAAGAGGATTCCATCGACATGAGCCTTTCTCCATTCTCAGAAAAGATTAGGAAGGCTAAGCTTCCCCCCCACTTCGTTGCTCTAGCCGTGGAAAAATATGACGGAACGGGAGATCCTGCTCAACACGTCAAAAAGTTCATGTTCACCATGAACACGCAGGGAATCATCTCCCTTGCTATGTGCAATCTGTTCCCTGGAACGCTCTTCAAGAGAGTGCTAAGCTGGATCTTCATCAGGCCGCCTCAATCCGTCTCAAGCTTTAAGCAGCTGATGGAGGAATTCTAGCAATACTTCACCGCCAGTAAGAAAGTCAAGAGGGAAACAATAGAATTGATGGATATAAAACAACGAACAGGAGAATCAGTGAAAGAATACAACGAACAATTCCATAAGCAAGTGCCAGAAATCGACGATGTCGATGAAACAAATCTGATCAAAGCCTTCGGAAACGGACTGGCGTATCCTCGACTCACCGAAAAAATAGCAAAAAAGGCGCAGAAGACTCTCAGAGAGCTGAAATGATCCACGACTTCTTAAACTCGGAGGTAGCTGTGACCGAAAAGAAATATAACCAAGTAGGGAATGCCGTGGCCAGAAGCTCGTCTGCGGGAGGGTCAAGGTACAAGCCATACTTCAAAATCCCCTCAGCTGCCACCTCCTCCGAGGGCTCACATTACCAAAATGCAAGGATCATCCACAACGATCCAGGGAAGTACGCAACCGTAGTAAGGGAAGGTTTTCTTCCTCCTCCTAGGAAACCCCAATCGGAGAGGTTCCGGTAGCATTCTATGAATTCCATGGAAACCAGATCCACAGGATGGTCAACTGTACTACCCTTCCTAAAGAACTCAGAATTATAGAAGAGCACAAGAAGAAGGACAAGCAATGGGCCGGACAGCAAAAACAGAACAACAACCAACACTCCCGGGCCCGGAAAAAAGAGGAGGTCCATCCTGAGTAAGACCACAATAAATCCTTTGGGATGATTACAGGTCTGTAAAATAATTGTAATCAAGGATCATAAATATTTACTGCAAAATAAGAAATCTCTCATTCTTTAAAAAAAAGAGAAATATCCTTCGTTATTG
This sequence comes from Limonium bicolor, assembly GCA_023374045.1. Lineage (NCBI taxonomy): Eukaryota > Viridiplantae > Streptophyta > Magnoliopsida > Caryophyllales > Plumbaginaceae > Limonium > Limonium bicolor. Next base: position 3,510,120 of record CM041777.1, read on the forward strand.
TCTTTTCATCCCAGAAAAATTCATGAATTAAAACTCGAATAATCTAACAAAAACTTCTCCTAAGAAAATTTACAGGCCTCTTGTTAGAAGTATGACCGTTTACCCAGAACGAAAGAAAGAAACACATTCACGAAGTCCACCAGAAACTCCTTGAGAGAAAATGGCCAAACAGGAAAGCTCCCTTCAATTTACTTTACAGAGGAGGCTGAGGATGGAGTCTTGTATCCTCACAATGACCCACTCGTTATTAGAGCGCAAGTCAATGATAGGATGATGGAAGGTATCTTGGTGGACAGTGGGGCAGGAGCAAATGTGATCTCGGCAGAAGCGGTAAAAAGCTTGAGATTCCTAAAGGCAAGATCAAGCCTTATTCAACAGTCCTGAGAGCTTTTGTAAGAGGGATCTCTGTCAAATTCTTAGGAAGTGTTGACTTCACCATCACCTTGGGACAAGGAGACGAGAGAAGAACAAAGAAGTTAACAACCTTCATCATGCCCGACCTCTTTAGGTATAACATGTATTTGGGTCGACCAGGGATCAACGCCTTCCGGGCCATATGCATCACCCATCATTTAAAAATGAAATACCTGACCAGGTTAGGAAAGTTGGTAAGAGTAAGAGGGAGCCAAAAGATGGGTGAGGTATGCGAGGTCTGCATCATGGAAAGCCTACCGGAAGATGGAGTAGTTAAACAGTTGGCTCCGATCAGGAATTTACAGGAAAACTACCTTCTCCTCCCAGATCAGACGGTAGGATGGAGGACTACGGAGCCCCTAGTGACCTACCAAGGGAGGTACATTTGAAATCTGGCCCTTATAATTTTTTTAAACATGGGAATGCCTTTAATAGCGGATAACAGACTCATCTTATGAGATTCTTGGAAAAAATAAGGTCAACATTCACTTGGAGCATAGAAGAAATGTCTAGGATAGACCCAAGCGTTCTCCAGCATAACCTTCAAGTCGACCCCTAGCACCCGGCCATCAGATAGTGAAAGAGGTGATGGGAGAAGAAAGAGACTTAGCCGCCCGGGCAAGGTCTAGAAGTTACTTAAAGCCGGATTCATCCAAGAGATCGCATACTGTAACACCCCTACCGCTAATACCGTTATTACTGTACAAATACTTACCTTCACAGCGGATAATACATACACAACGACGGGTGTACAATGCCGCTAGTCACCCACGTGACTAACAAGGCCAGCTACATTACTACATACCATCGGTCTGATGAATTGAGCATACCGAGTACTCTACACAATACATTACTTTCCATTCCATTCCCTAAATCATAATTCAAATACAAACTCCAATACAATACTATACCGAGTCTACTACGTTCCTCAAATTACCGATACAGTTTGGACTTCCACATTCACATTACAATACAAATACAATTCCTATTACTTAACTACCCGTGCTTACATAGCAGCCCCGTCCTACACTCTCGAACGGCGGTCGGCTTCGAAGTACCTGTAAATATAAACGATGCCCCTAGGGGCTCAGCAAAATTGCTACATATGAAATTCGCATACCCTGCGTGCTAACCGGGGTACGCCGACTACTTGGGTCGAATAAACATGGAGTTTGTTTATTTCATACATACATGCTGATACCACATCATCTTACACAAGCAACAATACTTACCTACATCTACAAGATTCAATACTTACTAAGGAAGACATTTTGTCAGTCGATCATTCATGTTAGTTATTCATCCGTCCGATCTAATAAGATGCTCTCTTTCTTCCCATTCGGGTTCTTAAGTCTTACACCAACTTAGTCCTACTTACTTGTTGATTTACTCACCCTACACTCATTACCTTACTCATTACTTACTCGTGCTTACTCAATACTCGTTACTATACTAGTACTTACTCATCACTCGATGCTCATTCCTTACTCTCACATACTCAGTACTCCATACTCTTTACCTTACTCGCACTTACTCAATACCCGGTACTCGTTACATACTCATACTTCCTTCTTACTCTATACTCATTACTTTACTCATACATACGCATTACTCAATACTCAATACTTTTGGCCTCCGGGCGCATTCATACACAAGACTCGCCACTGGGCCTACAATACAAAGGGGCTATACATTTAGCTCCTCAAATACTCAAATGTCTGTTTTTACAGGACTACTCAAATTCCCAACACTCCTCTCACGGAGTATCTTACAATCTCATGGATTAGCCTAGAAGTATCTCTCTCGATGACCTCCACTAGCTTAGGGAATTACCACTGTCTAGTATTCTCAGAATTAAGGGTTTCCTCAACGTATCGAATACTCTCATTTTCGGTACATACATTAGTCGGGTCCTCTCATTGTGGGTCGACTAATTTTCTAAGGGGGTTTGGAGATCCCTCATCTGTAACACCCCAACTACTAACAACACACTTAACAACACATTGCAGCGGAAATCACAACTCACAACATAACTTAACTCTTTGGTGTTACACGCCGTTAGCCACCCACGTGGCTAACAAGGCTAACATACATACATTGTACCGGTCTGATGGACTAAACTCCCGAGCAACTACACATTAATCCCGTTCCATGTCCAACATTCATTATACACTTACATTACAACTGTACCGAGTAATTACCAACTAACGCCGATACATTTTCGGTCTTACTACACCTATAATACATCCACAATTCTCATGACTACCACATACAAACACTACCCCGTCCTACTCTCGAACGGCTTCCAGTTCCTTGCACCTGAAAAGTATGGGAGCCCCCAAAGGGGGTCAGCACCTTTGCTGGTATGGTAATCCCGCAGCCCGCATGCTACCGGGCCACGCACAACTATTTGTCGTCTTAGCATGCGGTTGATTTATTTCAAACATGCACAAACTCACACACATATCATGCTTATAAGCAAACATCCATTAATAGAATACAACACAAGGTTAGCACACAACATAACAACACACTTCACTTTATAACATACACAACTTAATTTCACTCTTCTTAGAGTACAGAACTTCACTTAGGGAGTGCCGGGGTGATATAAGCCCGAGCACAACATACATACATTTTCTTTACTTGAGTGGCGGCCTCATATAGGACCGACACAACATACACAATTTCCCCCTAGCTCCAATAGTGATGAGGTAGGTAAGCCTTGGTTAAGCTTGTGGGTGGTTGTAATTCAAGGAGGAAGAACAACCGTAACATAACAAAGAGGGAGTCGAAGCGAACTTAGGCTTCAACACCCTACCAACATTATACATAATTTCCCTCCTAGCCCGATGTGGAGGTCGGGTAGGTAAGCTTTGGCTAAGCTAGTGGGAGGTCGAAATCCAATGAAGGAAAACAACCCTAACATAACAGGATGGGAGTTAATTCACATATATATATTAACTCCCAAACAATGCGCGCGACCGGGACACCGGATTCCTCTCCATACATAACATATACTTATTAGTTAGAGGTTCCCTTATGGAACTTATCACATACATACATCACATAGTGTTACTAACTCGGTTAGACACATAAGGGAAATCATATCCCATTTCAACAACACGGATAACAGTATCCAACATCAACAACATAATAAACAAGTCACATACATCACGCATAGTCACAACATACAATAACGCACGGATAGCCGTAGTTAGAACGTTCCCATGGGTTGGGACGTTTATTCCGAATACCGATCTCTTATGTGAACCTAAGGTCGGTTAACTATTATTTAACACATAACTAAGGTTAAGCGGTATCGGAATTAATTACGCCACAATAATGAATTACTGTAAACTCATTTCATGCTTTATCTTGCAAGGTGGCAAACACACAGAAAAACACATTGGCATACAAGCCGGTGTAATCCGGTAGGACACAGGTTGCAAGAAAACCATACCTGTCACCAAGGTCCACTCTATTGGTTCTCAGGTTCCTTGAAAATCTTTGAACAACTGGTAACATTACATTTGTTTCCATTAAATCGGGGCAATAATTGTTAAACGATGCGCCCATAGTTAACCCCGTTATCCCGTTATACTTAATTTTACTCTTGTGATCTTAAGTTCACAACTCTCACATCAAACCTAACACTTGTTTACACATTTAAGGCCTTTAATGTCACCAAACAAGGCCTAACATCATCCAAAACCATTACCATCCAATCCCCATCATTAGAAGGCTCAAGCACACAAAAATGGAGTTCAAAAGATTATTGGTCATTTTCAAATCAAAATATACCTAAACATATGCCAAAACATGTCAAAACAGATAGTACTTGAAAAGAGGAATCCAACGCCGCAAACGGCACTCAAAACGGAGTTCAAACGAAAAAGTTATGCAAAAACAAAGGTTGGTCCGAACATGCGTCCGACCTTGCATGTTCGGACATAAGTCGAGAGTTCTGAAAATTTTCCGTCGTATGATGTCCGAACTTCAATGTTCGGACACATGTTAGGACATACCGAAAACTGCAAAATCCATTACGGAAAACAACTAGAACCAAGCCACAAATCCCCCACAAAACATACATAACTTATAGTAGCAAAATAGCCCATCGAAAACACATTTCCACGGGGTTTTAACGCATCATACACCATTAAAATCAACCAAAAACATCACCAAATCAAAGAGTCAAAAACACTCATTTTCTACCAAAATTTCGCCATAACCTCCCCATAAACTCTACACATTCATCCTCATCAATTTCCATCATTTTCATCCCTAATCTAGCCACACCCTTTCAAGGGTCCTAACAGCACTTAACACAATCCTCAAATTCATCAACAACAATACAATCACCATAAACTCCATAACCACAATATCAATCACAAACTCAAAACATTTGGCTCTAAAGGCCCTCCATTCAACATTAATTCACAAACCTCTTCTAACATCAATTGAACACATTTCCAACATAGATTTCAATCCACAACTTGGGTTCATTAATTTGTTTACCCATCCCAAACTCTAAAACAATTACAACAAGGTTCAAGGTAGTTTTCTTACCTTAATTCACAAGTCTCCTTAATTTTCCTCTTGCTCCTCATCTCCTCCAAAAATCGGTTAAGAGGGTATGGAGTTTCCAAACTCCATCCCAACATCCAAGAACACAAAACATACACAATTAATTATCTAAACCCTTGGAATATTTCAATTCAATCAAAGGCTAGAACACAAAGTTAGGGTTTACCTTTTGAAGCTTTTAAGAGGGATTCTCACCCTTGAATCAAGAAGGAAATTACTCCACCATTGAAGGGTCAATTTGGAGCTCAAGAACAAGGAGAAAACAAGGTATCAAAAATGGTGAAAAATCGATTACACCAAGAGATGAAGGAAAAATGACTTTTTCTTGGGAATTTTTACCTTAGAAGGAAGAGGAGACTCCTAGCTCCACAATGGTGCCATTTTCTCTTCAAATGGGAAAAACCCATGGAGATGAAACTCATCCTTTTGAAATTCCGAAAAGAGGGAAAGGTAGAGGAGGATGAGGAGAGTCCAAATATGTAATTTGTTTTGTATTTGGAGCTTGGAGTTGGCTAGAGCATGAGGAGGAAGATGAGAAGCCATGGAAGGAGGGGGAGAGCTTCACAATCGGCTGCAACCAGGAGGGAAAGAGAGAACGATGGAGAAGGGGAAAAGGAGGAAAGAGAAGAGGGAAAGAAAAAAAATGAGGAGAGAGAGAGAGAGCCTACCTTTTTAATTTTTGCTTATTGCTTTCTTTTTCTTTCTAATTAGTTAAATGTGAGTGTGTGAGAGGGCTGTCTCACAATTAAAATCGGCCCACATATTTGTCACAAGCTGGAGCGTTTTTCGTTTTTTAACAGAAAACGCTCGTTTATTTACCCGGTTTAGCACTATTCACTAACCGGGACCGTTTTCCGGAATTTTCTCATTCCTTAAATTTTAATGGTTGTTAAACTCCCATTAATGTTTAATTATTGTTACAAAATCAACTATTATTTTTACGGGGTCATTTAACTGTTTAAGGTCACGTTTTCGGGTTTTCTCGAAAAACGCGCTTTAAGACTCCGTTAGCGTTTTAACGCATTATTTGAATCCGTTTTCTTCCGGAATTTTTCCCACATGTTCTTAATGTGTAATTAAGGTATACAAATATATTTATAACCCTAATAAAGGTTATGTACCTCCTAAAATAATTAAATACGCGTTTTCACGTTTTGTGACTTTTACGCATTTTCTTTTTCTTTTTGGTTTTCATTTCTTCACCAATGATCTTAAGGACTTAATTAGCCTTAGAAAATTATAATTATATGATTAATTAACGCATTAAGGTTTGGGGTATTTCAATCTACCCCCCTTAAAAGAACTTCGTCCTCGAAGTTCACACTTCCCTAGCATCCCTTGAATTAGAACACAGGGATTACTTGCAACAAAACTTCCATACTCCAACATACTCTATGTCACATCCTCGGACTAAACGGTCCGGGTAACACATCCACATCCATACATACATAACATAACATAACATAACATACTTACATAGTATCCTCGGACTTATTGGTCCGGGTACCTTAACAACATTTGCACATACATAACAACCCTTAGACTCTTAGGTCTGGGTAACATAGCAACATTTAGACTCTTAGGTCTTGATAACATAACAACCTTTAGACACATGGTCTAGGTAACATAACACTTTCGGAATTCAATCACATTAGGACTCAAGGTCCAAAATAATAATTACTACACATACCACACAACATGTCATAGCATGTATACCAACCAGAAATTCCTTTTCCATCTCTTCATGAGTTCGAGACCCATGTAGAGTACATATACACTGTGATCCCGCAGAACCGGTCGCGATGGACACTCTGGTCCCCGTTCCTTTGGGAGATCAAAACAATTGCATACATCTTTAAAATATACTTCTCATGTCACCGGTCCTAAGACAAAGGCTCATACGTCCTCAGCTCGTGAGCAAGTAGTAGGAAAATACCCTCTATGAGGTCAAGTATAATGAAATCCTTTATTGGAAGGATACAAGTTGAAAATCCTCACGAGGTCACATAAAGGTAGTCCTTCCTTTGAAAATACCACTTAAGAATCTTAAAAAAAATATTAATTGAAGTCTTGAAAATACCAATTGAAAATCTGAAACCACCATTAAAATTCTTTGAAAATTCAATACAACTCCAAGTCCAATTATTGTTAACTGCATCGTATTCTTGATGTGATTATTTGTGACCACTTATAGGGAGTTTCAAGAATCATCCAACCCTAATGTGATCAGCATCAGAGTTGAACTATCTTTCCACCCCAATTTGTGTTCGGCTTCCCTTGATCTCATGATAATCAAGTTTCACCTCCCACTTCATTTTCAAACAACAACTAATTCAAGCATGTACCATTTTCTATCTTCTAATCCATCTAGTCGTAATCATTACATCTCCAAGGGTGGAACTATGTCCATCAACCAACTTCCCGATTTATTTTAAATCAAGTTACCTAGGGAATTTAATTCTCACTAGGTTCTACGTTGGTGTCATACCTCTTCATAAATCACGATACTGTATATATACATATATCCATATATATATTTTTATCAAAATATGATACACAATATTACATTTGGTGTCATATGAACATATGCTGTCGGGGTTATAGTTCCCCGGGAGTTTTTCTACTCCCTTATACTTATACTTCCACACACATCCGTTAACACAATAAACACACTTATCACAAGGGTATTCGCATCTTCTGTGCGTAATTACCACAATTAACCATGAATGAATGTGTATGTTTATGTAACACATACACCAATCATCAAAACAAATTATTTTGTGCTATGCACACCATAGTTCACGTACACTTGTACGGTAAAACATACTAAACGGTTTGCGCTCTACCCCCCTTAAAAGGGATTACGCCCACGTAATCAATCACTTAATCACTGGTTTATAACGGTCTACCGTCGTGAAGTGTTTTATCTCCACGCGGTCTATTACACCATGTGTTCTGGTTTGAGGATCTTAGCCATATGGGCGGTTTAGTCCATAACCGAGAATTCTCACTAGAGTTTGTTTTAACTCTTAACTGGTTTCGATTCTGGCCTGTGAGGCTTTTAGGCATCATTAATTTGCCATTCACTCATGTTCACTATTCGCATTCAATATTTGAATCACTGGTTCACCAGTTTCTGCTGCGCAACTCTTGATAATTTAAAGCTTAGTTTGCCCCATACATTATTCTTACTGTATTGTATATCTTCGATTATCACCTTCATCTTGGTAATAATGATTTCTCAACCGACGCGTGGTATCACTTACCATGAGCGAACTCGGTGAGTTACAACTTACTATCCACTTCCATGATAATTACTGTATTCCACAATAACTTACTTGATTTCTTCGACTTATTGTCGGTTAGTTGAGCTACTACCTATTGTGTAGTACTCTGTCGGATCATTTCCAACACTTGAGGTATATTCCATACCGATATTTAATAATCGTGCTACAGTAGTCACTTATGTCAACCAAGTACCTTTGATTGGTACGACCGTGCTTGTCTTGTGCATCGGTTTTATCACACCATAAGTCTTGTTCTTCTATCACATTAACATTTCAATTCCTAGCTATCTCACTCGATCATTACCGTGCAAGCGCAATACCAAAACACTCAGTCTACAGAGTGCAGAGGCGTAAACTCTTGACAGTAAATCTCTTATGCGATGCAATAGGAATTCACACTGCTTTCCTTTCACATAGTATTAACTACTGGCTTATTGCCCAGTCTGTTTATCATCACTTACTTGTATGTTCATTGAGTTTCACTCATAACTGGTCTTATTTGCCACATTATTATTTAACAATACTTCTACAACGGTCGCTTACTGCGCACCGTGCTCTTACTCATTGCATAACATTAACTTACACTGCATCCACTGTTATTTTAGCTTCGCCATTACACAGTGTTTCGCCATTTATTTGGCTGATTACTGAATGCTTTACTCTTCGAGTCTTTGTGCTCATGAGCGTTGTTCATACACATTTAGCATCACACCTATGGTGTTGCTATAGACTTATTACTCTTCGGTCCACACTGGTAACACTTCCTTTCGTATTATACTCAATCATTCTGTAATACAACATAGTCAACTCTTAACAATTCCTGAATTTACTTCACATAACTACCGCTGTTGCGGTCTCACAATATCAGAGGTGTCCCCACTCTTAAGCAGTGGTTCGTTATCCGCTTACTTACTTATATACATAAACTTCTGTGATCAATAACATTTCTTAACACATTCTACTTGTGGCTCATAGCCTTATTGCCTCGAGTTGCTCTTGTAGGCTATCACACATTTACTCTTCTGTAACATTACATGGTTATAGGTTGCATTGAGCTCCATGACAAGGTCGTTGTTCCTTTCATGGTATGCTCCTTCAAGGATGTCAGACTTCCTTGACGACTTATGTTAAACTGGGTGTTAGTTTCAACCCTTGCGTTTCTGTCACGTTATCTCGTTCAACCATTGTTGATCCAACCACCCTTCTAAGGATAGTTCCTGGGTGTTACTAGGTTGTGCCATTACATCTGGCTTGCACCTATTGGTATGTTTAATTTACTACTTCCCTGCGTTCTTGTTGGAAATATCCTCTTTAGTGAAATTGATATCTCGGGAGTCTCATCCGATCATTGCACATAACATATCCATAGTAGGCATTGCCTCACCATATGTAGGCTGGGTACTTACTCCAGCTATTATGTTCATCCTCCGGATTCTTAGACATATGCGATCTTTACTTACTAACCAGTGCACTTCGCACTTGTTCACCTTTAACATTTCCTTAAAATGAACTTACTATTCCCTTTAGTTTCCTTAACTTGACTGGTTCCTTTACTTCAACCATTGATGTAATCCATTGCTCTTGCTTGACTTTTACTTCGGACCGTAGTATGGAGTCGACTACTTCCCGTGTTCCAGACTCCACTCGTATACATACGTGGGGTATCCTACTGATACATTGCTACTTACCGACTAACCCATAAGTAGGTGTCAGGCCCACAAGCTCCTATCGGAGTGCGGTCGTCCCACATTACAGTTGGTATACTCGTAGTGTCCGTCACACGCCTAGGTGAAGTATTCTGTTGTTAACTCCTCTTATATTATCCTATGATAATATGCATTCCATGCTTCCCGAACTTAATCAAGGGAAGTGTATCCACTGTTGTATTATTATGAACTCACTCCATTCCCTCGGGTTGTTACCCTTGGGTTTACCGGTTTCCATCCGGTTTAAAAGTAACGGGTAAAACTTACCTACCATGTGGCACTGAGGCCCGCGTAGGTCTTCTGGTTTGGTTTTAAGAAAAGAAGAATTGAAATAAAATGGGTTTGAAAGAAAATCTGGTTTTGAAAAGAGTTTGAAAGAAAATGATTTTAGGTTTAAAGAAAAATTTTCGTGGTTTTCAACGTTTCTTGCCTTATCCAAGTCTAGCTTCCTGCTGACTGGTGTGTTTCCAAGCACTGAGGTCAGGCTAATAAGCCCTTCCACGGTTATGATAATCCCACTTAACTTCATGGTGCTTTACTAGTACGTTTTGTAGTTGCTAAAAAAATCTCCCACACAACCTTGTTGTAGCAGCACTTGCCATGGCAAGTGCGCCATGCTAACTGGTTATCGGTTCAATACACACTGGTTGCGGTGTTGTTTTCATCCGCACTAACATCAATGGCCTAGTTGGCCCTTGCTTGATCTTGCAGTCTTAACAACAATTCCTTGGGTACTTCTCACTGTCTTCACATGACAACCATTAACTAGGGTGTTTCCCTTCTGGGAGACCCCTTTTTTAGTATTGCATTCTCCTCGCACTATGTTGTAGTTCTTAATCGGTTGGTATACCGTTGGTGTATTAGTAACATTGTAGTCCCGTAGACACTCGTCTCGGGTTTCATTACTCACTTCTGCCTGTTGCACGCTTGGTGCGTTGCAAGCTGGTTGTCCTCGACTGCTCGCATGTCGACCCAGGGTGCTGGAAATTCCATTCTCTTATGCATAAGATTCTTCACTTTTCGCTAACAAGAGCGGTTAATATTGTTAAAATGGAGACCGTCTTCGGGATTCACCTTTTGGATCTACCGTGTGACAGGTCTCCGTACTTACAAGGAATACAACAGCCAGATCGGGTTTTCCCGAGTAAGAGATGACTTCATCTCTCTGGCGTTCTTTCCGAGTTATAAATAGGGTTTGTGGAGGGCGGGATGGATACGTAGGTATCCAGTACACACTGGTATTTCCCTAACTAGCGTACTCTCACGCTATCACTCAACCCTTAACCCAAGTACTAAACTCTTAACTCGGTACTTCCTAAGCTCGGTATTTCAGTCATCAGAGCGATACTTCGCTCTGATACCACTTTTTGTAACACCCCAACTACTAACAACACACTTAACAACACTTGCAGCGGAAATCACAACTCACAACATAACTTAACTCTTGGTGTTACACGCCGTTAGCCACCCACGTGGCTAACAAGGCTAACATACATACATTGTACCGGTCTGATGGACTAAACTCCCGAGCAACTACACTTAATCCCGTTCCATGTCCAACATTCATTATACACTTACATTACAACTGTACCGAGTATTACCAACTAACGCCGATACATTTCGGTCTTACTACTACACCTATAATACATCCACAATTCTCATGACTACCACATACAAACACTACCCCGTCCTACTCTCGAACGGCTTCCAGTTCCTTGTACCTGAAAAGTATGGGAGCCCCCAAAGGGGGTCAGCACCTTTGCTGGTATGGTAATCCCGCAGCCCGCATGCTACCGGGCCACACACAACTATTTGTCGTCTTAGCATGCGGTTGTTTATTTCAAACATGCACAAACACACACATCACGCTTATAAGCAAACATCCATTAATAGATACAACACAAGGTTAGCACACTCAACATAACAACACACTTCACTTTATAACATACAACTTAATTTCACTCTTCTTAGAGTACAAACTTCACTTAGGGAGTGCCGGGGTGATATAAGCCCGAGCACAACATACATACATTTTCTTTACTTGAGTGGCGGCCTCATATAGGACCGACACAACATACACAATTTCCCCCTAGCTCCAATAGTGATGAGTTAGGTAAGCCTTGGTTAAGCTTGTGGGTGGTTGTAATTCAAGGAGGAAGAACAACCGTAACATAACAAAGAGGAGTCGAAGCGAACTTAGCTTCAACACCCTACCAACATTATACATAATTTCCCTCCTAGCCCGATGTGGAGGTCGGGTAGGTAAGCTTTGGCTAAGCTAGTGGGAGGTCGAAATCCAATGAAGGAAAACAACCCTAACATAACAGGATGGGAGTTAATTCACATATATATATTAACTCCCAAACAATACGCGCAACCGGACACCCGGATTCCTCTCCATACATAACATATACTTATTAGTTAGAGGTTCCCTTATGGAACTTATCACATACATACGTCACATAGTGTTACTAACTCGGTTAGACACATAAGGGAAATCATATCCCATTTCAACAACACGGATAACAGTATCCAAATCAACAACATATTAAACAAGTCACATACATCACGCATAGTCACAACATACATAACGCACGGATAGCCGTAGTTAGAACGTTCCCATGGGTTGGGACGTTTATTCCGAATACCGATCTCTTATGTGAACCTAAGGTCGGTTAACTATTATTTAACACATAACTAAGGTTAAGCGGTATCGGAATTAATTACGCCACAATAATGAATTACTGTAAACTCATTTCATGCTTTATCTTGCAAGGTGGCAAACACACAGAAAAACACATTGGCATACAAGCCGGTGTAATCCGGTAGGATACAGGTTGCAAGAAAACATACCTGTCACCAAGGTCCACTCTATTGCGTTCTCTTAGGTTCCTTGAATAACCTTTGAACAACTGGTAACATTACATTTGTTTCCATTAAATCGGGGCAATACAATTGTTAAACGACTAGTGCGCCCATAGTTAACCCCGTTATCCCGTTATACTTAATTTTACTCTGTGATCTTAAGTTCACAACTCTCACATCAAACCTAACACTTGTTTACACATTTAAGGCCTTTAATGTCACCAAACAAGGCCTAAACATCATCCAAAACCATTACCATCCAATCCCCATCATTAGAAGGCTGAAGCACACAAAAATGGAGTTCAAAAGATTTCGGTCATTTTAAAATCAAAATATACATAAACATATGCCAAAACATGTCAAAACAGATAGTACTTGAAAAGAGGAATCCAACGCCGCAAACGCACTAAAACGGAGTTCAAACGAAAAAGTTATGCAAAACAAAGGTTGGTCCGAACATGCGTCCGACCTTGCATGTTCGGACATAAGTCGAGAGTTCTGAAAATTTTCCGTCGTATGTGTCCGAACTTCAATGTTCGGACACATGTTAGGACATACCGAAAACTGCAAAATCCATTACGGAAAACAACTAGAACCAAGCCACAAATCCCCCACAAAACATACATAACTTATAGTAGCAAAATAGCCCATCGAAAACACATTTCCACGGGGTTTTAACGCATCATACACCATTAAAATCAACCAAAAACATCACCAAATCAAAGAGTCAAAAACACTCATTTTCTACCAAAATTTCGCCATAACCTCCCCATAAACTCTACACATTCATCCTCATCAATTTCCATCATTTTCATCCCTAATCTAGCCACACCCTTTCAAGGGTCCTAACAGCACTTAACACAATCCTCAAATTCATCAACAACATACAATCACCATAAACTCCATAACCACAATATCAATCACAAACTCAAAACATTTGGCTCTAAAGGCCCTCCATTCAACATTAATTCACAAACCTCTTCTAACATCAATTGAACACATTTCCAACATAGATTTCAATCCACAACTTGGGTTCATTAATTTGTTTACCCATCCCAAACTCTAAAACAATTACAACAAGTTCAAGGTAGTTTTCTTACCTTAATTCACAAGTCTCTCCTTAATTTTCCTTGCTTCCTCCTCTTGCTCCTCATCTCCTCCAAAAATCGGTTAAGAGGGTATGGAGTTTCCAAACTCCATCCCAACATCCAAGAACACAAACATACACATTAATTATCTAAACCCTTGGAATATTTCAATTCAATCAAAGGCTAGAACCCAAAGTTAGGGTTTACCTTTGAAGCTTTTAAGAGGGATTCTCACCCTTGAATCAAGAAGGAAATTACTTCACCCATTGAAGGGTCAATTTGGAGCTCAAGAACAAGGAGAAAACAAGGTATCAAAAAATGGTGAAAAAATCGATTACACCAAGAGATGAAGGAAAATGACTTTTTCTTGGGAATTTTTACCTTAGAAGGAAGAGGAGACTCCTAGCTCCACGGTGCCATTTTCTCTTCAAATGGGAAAAACCCATGGGATGAAACTCATCCTTTTGAAATTCCGAAAAGAGGAAAGGTAGAGGAGATGAGAGAGTCCAAATATGTAATTTGTTTTGTATTGGAGCTTGGAGTTGGCTAGAGCATGAGGATGAAATGAGAAGCCATGGAAGGAGAGGGGAGAGCTTCACAATCGGCTGCAACCAGGGGAAAAGAGAACGATGGAGAAGGGGAAAAGGAGGAAAGAGAAGAGGAAAGAAAAAAAAATGAGGAGAGAGAAGCCTACCTTTTTAATTTTTGCTTATTGCTTTCTTTTTCTTTCTAATTAGTTAAATGTGAGTGTGTGAGAGGGCTGTCTCACAATAAATCGGCCCCACATTTTGTCACAAGCTGGAGCGTTTTTCGTTTTTTCAGAAAACGCTCGTTTATTTACCCGTTTAGCACTATTCACTAACCGGGACCGTTTTCCGGAATTTTCTCATTCCTTAAATTTTAATGGTTGTTAAACTCCCATTAATGTTTAATTATTGTTACAAAATCAACTATTATTTTTACGGGGTCATTTAACTGTTTAAGGTCACGTTTTTCGGGTTTTCTCGAAAAACGCGCTTTAAGACTCTGTTAGCGTTTTAACGCATTATTTGAATCCGTTTTCTCTCCGGAATTTTCCCACATGTTCTAATGTGTAATTAAGGTATACAAATATATTTATAACCCTAATAAGGTTATGTACCCCTAAAATATTAAATACCGTTTTCACTTTTGTGACGTTACGCATTTTCTTTTTCTTTTTGGTTTTCATTTCTTCACCAATGATCTTAGGACTTAATTAGCCTTAGAAAATTATAATTATATGATTAATTAACGCATTAAGGTTTGGGGTATTTCATCATCATTCTTTTACTACTCTCAAGATTCATGTCTTGCACCATCATCAATCCCTCTCATAGAGGTTACTTTTATATACTCCCACTACTTATTGTTTTGTGGGTTGTTCATTTTGGTTTCCTTACCATTATCGGGAGGTTGCTAGTCCGTACACTCTCTCACAATCCTAGTGAGTTCATGGTTTGCGTTATTGTTTCTTGTTCTGGTTTTAGTGCGTTTCTACATTACCGTTAGTTCACAACATGACTCATACTACGAGTCACTAACAACAAGACTCATCTATGAGTCGGTCTACGCACCAATTAAGCCACTCAATCAATCAAGAAGGGTTAGCTCATATAACATACAGTAAGACATAGAATGAAGGCAAATAAACCGTTTTCATGCTTTAGTCTTGATTAGCCGGCACGCAGCACACAAATCAGAGTAACTCGGTTAGCATACGGGCATAAGAAAATCATACCTTCACCGGGGTTAGCTTTACCGTGTGTTCTCTTGTTCCTTGGTTCTCACTTGTTCCACTGATAATGTTTGATAAGTGCAAAACATATAGACTTATTAAGGTTTAATCACCTTATAATTTGCAGCATGTTTAGTAATGTTTTCTCACTTATCTTGGGTTTTTCTATAATTATGTTGTTATATTGACTGATGTATTTATTGTGTTAAATTGTAGGAAAAAATGCCAAATTAAACACATATATTATTAAGGATTAAACAAGGCACGCGAGAGGCACGCATCAGAGACAATGTGTCCGCCCTTGCAAACCGCCTGAAGCAAGGCGGACGTGATAGTGGCAACCGCCCTTACAACCTCCTGAAGCAAGGCGGGACGTTGATAGTGGCAACCGCCCTTGCAACCGCCTGAAGCAAGGCGGACGTGAGAGGAGACCGCCCAAGGAACCGCCCATGCAACCGCTCCATATTAGGCGGACGTGAGACATGCAACCGCCCCTGCAACCGCCTGATGCAAGGCGGACAAGAGACAAGGAACCGCCATCTCCACTAAATATCCAGATCCAACGCGTTATCTTCTTCGCCGACTTGCTTCTTCTTTCTTTGGCGCACCTGCAACATATCCATCTACTCCATTTAACATATCAGGCGCTTCCTTAAATCACTCACGCGGTGTTCTCTCTTCTTCCTTTTCCTTCCTCTATATAAACCACGCTCCATTCATCTTCTCCAGTGTCCTTCCGGAGGTTCCTTCCGTGGTTCCTTCCAGAGTTCCAATTCACCCCATCAATCCATCTTCGAACCACTACACTTTCATCACACGTTCATTCCATTTCTATTCTCTCCCGCTTCTTCATTTGTTTTCTTTCATTCATTAGTTTCACCTCTAGTCTCACGTATTTAAATAGCAGATCTCTATTTAATATGTTAGGCTAGTTTACGTATACTCTGGGAATAATTATTATGTTTCTGTATTAATTATGCAATATGTTTTACTGGTTTTAATTTTAGTACAGTTTGTTACGCTTAAAGGTTATCTCGCATCTTTTTAATAAACCTCATGAATTTATAAATTGCTTGCTAAGTCTATTTTGATCAGACCGGTGATAAATAGCTAGGTTAATTAAGCCGTAAATCTGGAGAAAGCTTATTATGATTTAATAAGTTAGTATTTTCAGTTGCAAGAATAAAATTCCTCATACTCCTCTGCCGTCCACTAGTGGGTGCTTGAGTTTTCATCGGACCTTGCATAACTGGAACGAGTTCTTATGAGTTTTCATCGGACCTTAAGATAAAAACAGGAATCTTGCCAAACAATTATAATTAACCAGTAAACCTAGCATGAAGAGCAGATATTATATTAACGTGAACCAGAGTCCCATTTTAGTTTATCTGTTAACTTAGTTTATTTTATCTTCCCCTTTTATTATAAAAACAAGTCAATTAATCCCCCCTTTTGTGACATGCTAGGTACTATATATGTACATTAGTCCCACGGTTCGATATCCGGTCGCTACATTTTTTACTATACTACCACGACCGGATTTGTTGCAGCCCGACGTTTATTTTGAGTTTTTAATTTCTTTTCTTTTATTTTTACACCAGTTTAACCACTTAGATATACACGTCTACAAAATGGCGCCATTGCCGGGGACTAGATTATTCTAGTTCCTAAGCCCGGATTATTCACCTGTTTAATTATAAATATTCTGTTCTCATTATTCTTTTAATATTATGTCCATAATATTTTTGTTAATTGTTTATATTAATTATCTACTATATTTTGTTTATATTATTATATTTGTTGTTTAATCTAACTCCTAACATCTAATACTAACTACTAACATTTTAATTTTATGTAATCTAATTCCTAACGTTTAATATTCTGTCAACTAATTGCTAACATTTAATTTTCTGTAAATGAACTTCTAACTTTTAATTTTATGCATCTAACTACTACTTATAATTTTTGTCATCTAACTACTAACTTTTTGAAATACCCCAAACCTAGTTATGTTGTTTATACACCTAAAATAGGTGTATTAAGACTAAAAAGAGTCTTAGAACATTAGTAAACAAATTTAAACAAAAAAACACAAAATGTGCTTTAAAGTCAATAAGAGCCAAAAAGGTGCTCTAAGCTTGGGTAAACTTGGTTAAGACCTAATGAACTTACCAACCTCATTTATATACTAATGGACTTATTAAACTAATTACCAAAGAAAACCAAGCTTGAAAACAAGTTAAAACACAAAATGTGCTTTAGAAGTCTTAAAGCACATTTTTGAAAAATTGTCTTGTAAATGAGTTTTGAGTGGCTAAATGTCCATCATTACTCTTAAATATATATGTGTACATATAGTATCACATTTGGGTGGCTATATTAATGGGAAATCAAAAATTTCACTTCTAAGTGCCTTGTTTAGGTGAATAGTGATTTTTATAAGCTAGTTTGTAACTATGTTGTGTTAAGTAATTAAATTGACAAACAAAGACTAAAATACCCTCATTATTATAGGGGGCCAGTTTTCTAAGTGTGGTGACTCACCACTCTCTAGTTAAATATAATAAGTAATAAGAAAACTAATTAAAACTACTTTTTACTTTATTACTACAAATATCTTCTTAAAGCAATTCTATCTCATTCTCATTTCTTTCCTTCATTTCCCACGGTCCCAACCTTCTTCTTCCTTCCTTCTTGCTGTTCTCTCACGGTATATCACCACCACCATGAAAACTCCATCTTTGACCTCTTGCTAAATCAAGCTCACTTGTCCAAATCAAATTCTAAGACCACCAATCTTTTCCTCTCATCACTCTTCATTTCTATCTTCTCAAAGCTTCAAGAGCCCCATTTCGGTGCCATGGAGTTCCACCATTGAAGGAGCTTGAGCTTGTCTTTGACATATTGTTGATCTCCTTTGCTTCTAGGTAAGGAATCTCAAAGAAAATCATGTTTCCTCCATGTTTTTTGTTGACCAAAAATACACATTGATGTAGCTCTTTGTGTGACTTTGTTCTAGCTTCTTCATTCCAACCTTTCATGGACTAGGTGGAGTCCTCTCTTCATAGATATTCAAACTCTATTCAAGACCAAGGTAAAACAACTACATTAATGTTTTGAAACAATGTAAAATTAGGGTTTACAATGAGATGAGCTTAAAGCTTGAATACTCATTATGATGTTTATATTGTTTAGAACTTGACAAGGAAACAAATACCTTACCGGTTTTATAAGGAAACAAGAAAGAAGTTTGTTTGGAAAGAGGTAATATACTAATCTAATGTTGTTTTAATGCCTTAGGAGGGATGAGCTTATAATGCTTTTAAAACTACCTAAAGAGCAATGGTGAATGACCTAGTAAATGTTCTCAAGGAGACTAGTTAAAAGAACATATGTCTTGTTGTATGTAATTGCAGGTCAAAGGCATATATATTGTGGAAATTCAGTGTTTATGATTTAAGCACTTTAAGGGCCTAAGTGCCATGCAATTTAAGCTATGCCTTATATTGTAATGTGGTGTGATTTGAGTAAAGTTTTGTGTGTGAGAGTGTTCCTGGTGATTTAGGTGTTCATGTGTGATTAGTGGTGATAATAATGTGCATGGGCGTAACAAAATGCTAGGAGAACCTATGTCGAAATTAGGAAATGCATAAGTAGTTCAAGATGTTATAAAGGAATTTTGATGAACTAGGAATGTTCTATAGTGTAATAAGGACTTAGGCATGATCTTGAGATTTTAGTAGGTACCAAAGTCATTTTGGACTTAGGTAAAGACTTAGGCAAACTTTGGTAAAATAGGAGGAAGTGTAAGCTTAGAAAAGGGATTTCAAGGATGACATAAGGAGTTTTAGTTTGTAAGAAATGATGTTAAAGTAATGATGTTGTGTGAAGAAATATCTAGGAATAATGATTGGAATAGGCAAGGAATACCACTTAGAAACTTAAGGAGAAGATACTATAAGTGTGGAGGCTTTGGGGAAATTTGGTTAAGTGTTTAAAGGCTTAGAAATTGGAGTATAATGCCTTGTCCGAACTTCCGTCCGGATGTGGAAGTTCGGACAGGCCCTGTTGGGTAAAGGAATTCTCACTCGCGAGCAGTGTCCGAACTTGGGAAGTCCGGACACTAGTTCGGACGTACCCACCCATCCTTAGGATTATCCTCGAACCGTGTCCGAACTTGGGAAGTCCGACACATGTTCGGACGCACGGATTTCTGTCTAGTTTTTTCTCGGCTCACGTCCGAACTTCCGAAGTCCGGACATAAGTTGGGTCGGACGTGTGTCTGTTTTGTCTAAAGTCACGGCTTGCGTCCGAACTTGGGGGTTCGGACACAAGTTCGGACGGGCCACTGTATGGACCAAAAATTGTTGTTTTTAGAGGGGGAAATGTTATCTAAAAATGGTAATTAAAATGGTGAAGAGTTATAACAAGTGTGAAAATAAAGTAAAATGAATATGTGACGTAACAAGTTAATGATGGACTAGTGCGTTAATTAACCGACGTTACTAATGTGTTTAGGATTCTCTCAAGGTGGAAACCAGTCAAGGCAAGGACCGAGGTATGGTTTTCTTGCAGTCTGTTGCCTACTGGTTTACACCGGCTTGTGTGCTGTTTGTTTTTCTGTGTGTTTATGACTTTGTAAGATTAACCATGTAAGGAGTTTACAGTTGTTAATATTATTATGTTGTTAAGTATGACTCTCTCTTCCCTTGTGTGTCTAACAAGACTTGACCTATTATTGTAATTGTTTGTTGAGTTCATGATGAACTACTAACAAGGGCTAATGGGGGAAGTGAGGAGTCCGGTCTGTTCCGGCCACGCGTGTGAGTATGGGGAGTCGATGTCATAACCGGTTCGATTCTCTCGTATGTTATGGTTGTGTTTCCAATTTGGTTTCCAACCTTCTCTTTAGCTTAACCAAGGCTATTTTACTGACTCACGTCGGGCCACAGGGGCATACTATGTGTTATTTCGGTGTGCTTGGATCACTATATCCGAGGCACCTTGTGTTAAGTTAACCGTTCAATCTAACCGGACGGCAACGAGTTATGTAACGAGCTAAGTGTGAGCATGGCAAACATCTCTAGGCTCTCAATGGGGACTAACTGTGTTGGTTCTCTTCCTATAAGGAATTGTTCTTGTGTGATGTATGTGATGTTGTGTACAATACCCATGTTATGTTATATATGTAAAGTTGTGTGTTTTAAAATAAATGCCATGTCATCATGACAAATAGTTTGCGCGCATTCCGGTAGCCGATGGGCTGCGCGTTAACCATACCAGCCAAGGGTTGCTGACCCCTCGGGGATCCATATTTCTTTTACTGCAGGATGAGGATCGAGAACGGAGTGGCTCTAGATCCTAGGATGTAGTTTACTTTGAGTACTTTTGGATGTTGGCCCGGGATGCGCCTGTGCTCCCGTGGCGTATTATATACTTGGTTATGACAGTTTACAGTGACGGTACACAGTGAAGGATTTATTAAACACTCGGTATTTTGTTGATGTATATATGTGGTTGTTAGTTCTATGCTCGGGAGTCTGATCATCAGACCGGTACACTTGTATTTATTCAGCCTTGTTAACCACGTGGGTGGTTGACGGCGTTGTAGCACCATTCGTTTAGTTACTGTTTAGTGGTTTATATTCCGCTGCGATTTCAAGTAGTGTTATGTGCGTACTAGGGGTGTTACAAAAAATGGTATCAGAGCGAAGTATCGCTTGATGACTAGAATACCGAGCTAGAAATATACCGAGTTAGGAAACCTAACCATAGTTACCTAAGTGAACAGATTTGGAAAGGTTAACCACTAACTAAGTGTGGAGATACCTTATTATCGGGAAGCGTTACAATCGTTGGACCGATAAGTGTGCAAGCATATTGCTAATAAATATTCATGTGAATTCAGATGGCAGGTAGACCGCGAGGTAGAGGCCGCGGAAGTGGTACCGGTAATGTGGGTGACCAGGGCGAGAACCCTACGGCACAGTTATGGCTGAGGCAGTAGCAGCCGCCGTAGCCCAAATGGTACCCCAGCTTGTGGCAGCTATTCAGCAGGGCAGACGCCCGGAGTTCAACTACCACCACCTCCACCGCCACGTGAGACCAACTGGGTCAAGGCGTTGGCTGATTTGAGGCCACCCTCATTCAGTGGGGAGACCGATCCCCGTAAGCTCGAGGCATACATCTCCGAAATGGAGACCGCCTTCGAAACCCTAGCAGTACCTGAGCAAGTCAAGGTACGACTTGCTGCTTATTACTTGAAGGGCTCGGCACAGAGCTGGTGGAAGCTTGTGCGAGAGGGCAAGTTGCTGACCCGACTTTTCTATGGAGGGAGTACACGGCTCTGCTGCGAGCCAAGTACTACCCTATACATGTGCAAGAGGCCAAGCGCCTGGAGCTGGACAGTTTGAGGCAAGGGGATAAGATGACGGTAGATGAGTACTACTCTCAGCCTTCATCGGACTTATCCACCTGCTACCGGATCTGGGTTACTCAGACCGGATCCTTGTGAACCGTTTCTACAACGGACTGAACTATCGCCTACGCTACGGCATGGGGCCTACTGGATATACCACTTTGCAGGTAAAGGAACTACAGTGTAATGTGAATAAGTGTGTACGATGTGTTAATGTGTTGTGAATTTATTTGGCGGGGCATAACTGACACCCTAAATATAGGAGTGCTATCATGCCGCTGCAATTGTGGAGATCACCGTCCGTCTGAGGGACGAGGAGAGTGCGCTCAAGCGCAAGGCTTTGAACGAGGGCCAAGGCACGCAAGGGCAGTGGGGAGGGAAGAAAAAGAAAATCATACCCCCAGTCCCAGAAAGGACAGCAACAGGGTGGCAAGGGCCAGACCCAGACCACCACTGCTGAGGAGCCTCTGCAGCTCACCTATGCGTATGCGGCCAAGCCCCTACGTTCTTACCCACCTAAGGGTAATTGTCTAATCCTGTGTGATAAGTTAGAGTATGTGTTGATAAGTTGTGGAACAAGTATTGATTGTGTATTGTGATAGCAGCTAGCACGGGCTCTGGACCGGAGCGCCACTATTACTGCAAGTGGTGCAACGGCGACCACCCCGGCAAGGACTGCAAGGGTAACGATGTTCAGTGCCGATACTGTAAGAAGATGGGTCACCGCGATCACGAATGCTGGCAGAACCCAAACAGTAGGAACTACAGGCCCAAGGGGCAATGGAAGGGTAAGGCCACTGCGACCACCGATGGCCAGAAGACGGCGAACCAGCCACCCCAGATCAGAGGTACACAGAGTCCCAGAAGGGGAAGGGGTCGGGGTCCAACAAGGCCACCTGAATGTGGTGGACCGGTCTGAGGCGCCAGGGCCCTCTTCTAGACCAGGTACCGCCTAAACTATTGAATGTAATAAGTGTCTGCATATCGCATTTCATGCATGTGTGTGAGTGAGTCTAAGTAAACAACCATGTGAGTAAATAAATAAAGTATAGTGTGAGATTTACCTAATTAGAGTACTCTAAACTTAAAGGAACCTTCAATATATATTATCATCCAATCCCCCACACCAAACCCTGAAGAAACCACCATCAACATCACCGACTTTCCATTGGAGCAATGTCAGGTTATCCAGCCAGGTATGATCCTCTTAAATGGATACCTGACACCGGAAGCACAAATCCATATCATCAGACGATGCGACGAACTTGGAGCAAAACCAGGAGGGTTTTACACACCCGAATATCCGAACGGATCGAGAATGCAATTGAAGATGATGTGCATGGGTAAGGACTGGAACCCTTACACCAAGACATATCAAGAAGTACGAGGTGAAGATGGAGCAACAGTACCAAGTATACCAGAGGAGTTCCATGCGGTCGTTAACCACGCCGTGGGAATTGCTCAACAAGTTGAAACGGATTCAATTCCGAGTGTGAAAGCAGATCTATGTATTGTGAACTTCTACCAGAAAGGTGGACGGTTAGGTATACACCAAGACAAGGACGAGTCACCCGAGTCTCTAAGTAAGGGAGTACCCGTGGTGTCTTGGTCCATTGGTGATACCGCAGTGTTTGTGTATGGCGCAGAAGCGTGCTGACCTCGCAAAGAAGCTATTGTTGAAATCGGGAGATGTATTAACATGGGTGGACAATCAAGGATGCTATACCATGGCATCAGAAAGATCAAACTGAATACCGCACCGTCGGCAGTGATCAATGCCACACACATGAAACCCGGACGTTTGAATTTGACCTTCAGACAGTTTTAAGCCTTGTATAATTATGTGATGTGATAAACCAGTGTGTATTAAGGATGTTGTAAGTGTAAATCATGGCGACAGTATAAGCCAATGAATGTTGTAAAAAGAGTGTGTTAATGAATAAAATGGAGTTGTTGAAGCATTAAACCGTGTTGTTACCCAATACTTATTAGTTTGCCAATGAATTAGGCTGTGCACTCGGAACGGGAGGTTACTGAGTGTCTGCAATGAGGCAGAAGCCGACAAGAGCACCACAATCCTCACCGGTACCTTTCCAGTGAATGGCGTGGATGCATCGATCTTGTTCGACTCCGGAGCCTCACACACATTTATTTCGCTATCATTTGCGAAGAGGCTGGGGTTAGACGGTGATGAGATGCCAGACTTTCTAGTCACTCTCCCGTCGAAAGAGCGGATCAGTGTACCCGCTACCACCGAGATGCTGTGTGTACCAATCAAAGGTGAAGAGTTTCCGATCGACTTGATAGAGTTCGACGGACTTGGTTTTGATGTGGTCGGGATGAATTGGTTGGAGCGGTACAAGGGCAGAATCCGTGTGCCGAGCATCGACTGCTTCTTCGGAGTCCATCTGGGGTTACCATATCTTACCGCCAGAGGCCCAGGGAGCCTTCGACTCAGATCATCACCGCCATGGCTATGTATCATGAGTTACGACAAGGGAGTGATGTATACCTCTGCTATGTCCAGGACATAGAGAGAGACCCTAAGTTTAGCTCAGATGTGCCGGTAGTGTCGGAGTTTCCTGATGTATTGCCTAAGGAACTGCCGGGCATGCCGCCAGCACGAGAGGTTGAGTTTGAGATTGACTTAGTTCGGGCACCGGACCCATTGCGAAAGCACCTTATCGTATGGCTCCAGCAGAGATGACAGAGCTCAAGGAGCAGCTGAGAGACCTACTCGACAAGGGCTTTATCCGCCCTAGTGTTTCACCATGGGGGCGCCGGTCCTCTTTGTGAAGAAGAAGGACGGTAGCCTCCGCCTGTGTATTGATTATCGGGAGCTGAATGCTGTTACGGTGAAGAACCGTTACCCTTTACCACGCATCGACGATCTATTCGATCAGCTGAGGGGAGCATCAGTGTTCTCCAAGATAGACCTACGTTCCGGATACCACCAGATTGCCATCCGTGACAGAGATATTGAAAAGACAGCATTCAGAACTAGGTATGGGCATTATGAGTTCACAGTTATGCCGTTTGGCTTGTCAAATGCACCAGCAAAGTTCATGGACTTAATGAACCGTTTGTTCCAAGGTCAGTTGGACAAATCAGTGGTAGTCTTCATCGATGACATACTTGTGTATTCGAAATCGAGAGGTGAGCATGAAAGCCACCTGAGAGATGTGTTGCAAACGTTGAGGAAGAATCAGCTGTATGCTAAATTTCTAAGTGTGAATTTTGGTTGAACCAAGTATCATTTCTTGGACATGTGATTTCTGAGGCCGGGATCGCTGTTGATCCGGCAAAGATAGATGCAGTGCGCACCTGGCCTAGGCCGAAAACAGTTACCGATATCAGGAGCTTCCTCGGTCTGGCAGGTTACTATAGGAGGTTTGTGAAGGACTTCTCCAGTGTCTCGAAGCCGATGACTTCCTTGATGAAAAGGATGCCCATTCGAGTGGACAGTCGACTGTGAGAGTGCTTTCACGAGTCTCAAGGATGCTCTGACATCTGCACCGATTCTAACATTACCAGACGGTCCAGATGGTTTTGAGGTCTATTGCGACGCATCAGGCAGGGGTATGGGTGTAGACACAAAAATTCTCACCCCATAGAAAAAAATTCATAAAAATAAATAAAATAAGAGGGTCGTTGCCTTTCCTTTTGAAACATATTTATGCGCATACCATAATGAAACTGTCATTTTACGACAAGCTTTTTATGTCAATTTTCAAAGCATTCGTTTTCAAACCCGTCCCTTTTTGGTGTTTGTCTAGTTTACCATTTTATTTTTATTTATTTTTTTTGGTCAGTTTTGTTTTATTCACTTATTTATTTGCCTATTCGTTTTTATTTTTGTTCATGCCATTTGGTTACTAGTTTATGTTATATCACTTAATTTCATTAATAACCTGTATTTTCTTTATCGGCACTTGTTTTTATTTTGTCTTTATCATTATTGTTTTTAGAATTACTTTCATCATTTTATGTACATATTTCGTTTTGTCGCTAATTCGATTAAATTCCCTCTCATCTCATTTTATTTTGTTACTTTATTTTTTTTTTATTTTACCTTATTTACTGCTATTCGTACATATCTTATCCAATTTCCATTTGTAGGCATTCAACTTTATTTTATTTCCATCATATTAGTACTATACTATTTCATTATTTCATGTATTTGTTTCGCTCATTTTATTACGCTTTGTATTTTATTATTTACGTTCCATAATTTCACGGTTCCTAGGAAGAAAACAATTCATTTTGTTAGATTGAATTCTTTCATTTTATTGTATATTTATATTGTAAACGCTAGCATTTTTAAGGATTATTTAGTTGGAAATAGAACTTTAGCATTATGTCATGCACTTATATATTGAGTTTTGTTATAGTGTAGCTGATTATTGTTAAGATGATGCAAGTCGTGATTATTTTATTCTACTTCGACCAGATGCAAGCCCAGTCCAACTCTGGTCTAAACAAAGCCCATCCAGTGTGGTAAACCCATTGAAAAATCAGCTGAATTTTTTTCTTTCAAAACCCTTGTATTTCTGTTATAAAATGACATCCAAAAACCCTACTGTAGGCACATTTTCTAAAACACGCGAGCCGACACCACCAATCCCGAGTCATTTTGTTACTCTCCTCTGTTCCATCGATCACCTTCAACCTAAAAAATCGCCGCCTCCTTCTTCTCTACGCCTTCTTCGCAACCAGTGAACAAAGAGCATACGTACTCTGCCTGGTTCACTCTCTTCACTCTTGGTAATTTTGCATACTCAACCTTCAAGCGAGGAACACGCGTGGTCAAACTCCCCCTCACTATCTTCGCGTTGCTGGTGGTCAAGGAGCAGACACGCTTTCCCTTCATCATTCTCTTCCCGTCGGTGTGTACATGCTAGTATATGTTCTCTGTTGCTTTTGTTTCTTCACTCTGTTGGCAAGCAAGGAGCGCATGTTTCTTCCCCGATCCTGACGAACAAGAGATGTACATGCTCTACCTCCATTCTTTTCATCCATGGTGAACGAGAATCCTACATGCTCAACCTTCATTCTCTTCATTCATGGAGAACAAGGAGCATATACTGGAGAACAAGGAACGTACATGTTCCACTGCTTCTTCACGTCGGTAATTTGCAACCTAAACTGGTGAACCAAGAGCATACAGCTTCGCATTTCACTTTTCTCATCTACTCCCTGGTGAATGAGGAACACGAGTGCTCTACGCCTACTTCAGTCCTTTCACTACGACGGTAATTCTGCTTCCCCAAACTAGCGAACAAATAAAATACAATCTCACCTCTCTGCACCCAAACTGGCAACCAGAACATACTAGCTCTGTGCTGCTCCTGATTATAATCCACCGACGGTAATTTCACTACCCAGCTAGTAAACAATAAACACCCATGGCTTACCTTCATTCTCTTCCCTCAACAACTTTGCACTCTAAAACTGACGAACAGTGAACATACGTACTCCCTTTATTGCATTCTCTTCACTCTCGCCTGTGTACCACTGCCGAACAGTGAATTACTCCAGCCTCCATCCACCACATCTCGCTATCCTCTTCAACCGGTAATTTTGCAATCATACTGGCGTACAAGGAGCACGCATCGACCGCCTCTCGTTATCCTCTTCTTCACGGTTTTGCAACCCAAACAGAGGAACGAGGAACGTACATGTTCCACATGCTTTCTTCATTATCCTCACCTGACCAAACAAAACATCAAAGCCCTGCATCTCTCTTTGTCTTCACTCATGGTTTTGCAACTCCCTGGTGTACAATCCACTTCTTCATTCCATCCATTCTGGGAATTTTTTGCAACTTATCTGGCGACCAAGGATATACATGCTCGTGCCTGCTTCATCTCTTCACCGACGATGATTTTGCAACCAACCTGGCGAACAGGTCTGCTCGGAGACATTTCCTTCTCTTCTTCCCCGCGTTAAGTTTGCAGACCAGTTGGTCGAACGTACATGTTGTGTATTTTAAATCATCTGCACATTTTACACGACCAGATTGTAATTTGCTCTGCGTCACTTGTGCTTCGATTCCCATATCGTTTTTGCGTTTTAATTTTCCCCTCTGGCGGCTTAGTCCATGATGGACTCGGAGCCCCTTTAAATTCTATCAGCAGTAGACTCGATGTCGGGATGTTTACGGATTTTGTTTGTCATTCTCACCTGACTAAGTTCACTGTTTCATTTGATTTCATGTGTATTTGTTCACGGTAGAGTGTATTCCACTTTAGTTGGAACACTACATTCACTTGTGTGTTTATACATTGAGCAGGTCATGGTTCCATTCTAGATGGTACGCGGGAGATAGCAGACGCGGATGCGTTGTTTTTCATGATTTTCATTTCTTTTCCTGATCGCTAACCATGGCGATTATGGTGATGAGTTGATATGGTTTGTTATTATTGGAATTCTTTGATTTAATTGCGGGACACCCTCCTGTTCTTCCCCATTGATACTTATCTTAACTTCAATAATCCCCAGATCTATTTAGGTCAATGGGCGGTTGTGCTATCCATTCTTGTGTTCATGTACACTACCTGTATTATATCCGAGATATTTTGATTCCTGCTTTTCTCTTTGCTTTCGTAAATCGTTGTTCGAACGAGTACTCGTGGATTTTAATCAGATTAATGGTCCCTACTCTCTATTTGGATTAATAATAGTGAAAAAAAGAGGGTCATGGGACTTTCGGTCTTGGTCATCCGGTATTCATTTCTCATTTTGTTTTACTGAAGTTCTCATTCCTATTTTGTAAATATGCTGCACACATTTTACATCAGATTTAGCCTATACCCCTTTTTTTTATTATTGTTTATTATTTATCATTATTATTTCCTTTTATGACTTATTGTCGATTTCATGTGGTTAAGAGGGTTCATTAACACTTGGGATTAAAACAAAGGAGAGGGAGGAAACGACGAGTTTAGTTCACTCTTGCCCACACTTAGACTATGTTTTATGTGATTAATTTCCATGATCATGCATGATCGACATATATCACCAGAATTATTCAGATTGTTGATTTCCTCTGCATTGTGTTATGCACTTTGATTCCAGGTTTAAGGAGCTATCCAGACGACATAAACATGTCATTTTGCATATGAAAATATTCTTGGACTTTAATTTAAAGATTGATACGCATGTTACATATTCATCATCACGGGGGGTGTTTATCTCAATTCACTAATGGCTTTTACTTTATAACCTGACCGAGGTACATTTTATAACTCACCGAACTTGAGTTGAGACGGACATCCATGGAGTTGCTCGACTTGGAAAGACTTTGCAAATTGACAATACCGCTATATTCGATTGAATGATGAACCGGGGGCAGGCCACCCCGTAGGTTGGTTTTCTATATGACTTAAAGTTCCTTTTGATCATGACCGACAACTTGTCTACATCCTAGCATTGTTGTTTGTGTTTGCTCCTTGCCCATAATTCATTTTTCGAAATCGATTCAAAAAGCATGATTCTAATCTAGTCTTCACCTGAAACCAACTCATTTAATTGCAAAGTCTTGCTTTGTTATGCTATTCTCATTGTCTTAACATCATCTTCAATTTTTATATCGTTCTCTGTTTTGCCTCTGTTATGCTTCCGTCGCTTTTGCTCCATTGTATATGCTCCATTGTACACGTGTTATCTCGCTTCTATGCCCTTCTCGCAACCCTGCAATTGATTGATTCGTTAATCCTGACCTCTATCTAAGCCTTAGTTATTTACCCTATAGAACCTTTTACTGACAGAAAAGTTTTGGATGTATTATCGCTCCACACCTAACGGGTCTCTCATTCTTTTCGTGGGGCAATAATCTCCCATAACTTCAGAAAACACTCAAAACCACCTTTATATGTATATAAGAATAAAAACTTTAAAAAACAAGCCCTTAAGGCTATCTTTGGAAGGCTTAGGATGTGAAACCACCCCATGCCTAGCGGATCTCTCATTCGTTTTATGTGGGTGGAATCCTCCTTTGCCTTCAACACACCCATAATCAAGAGTTAATAAACCAATAAATCAATCTCTTTCACTTGTTAATATCTCACAAATCAGCCAAAACCAATAAGGCCCACCTTTGGCCCGTTTTCTAAAAATCTCATTCAAGCCATTTCAATCAAAAACCCAATTCCAAACCAAGGCCCAAAAGCCCACCAAGGCCCAATTAGGCCTAAAAGCCCAACCAAGGCCCATTAAGCCCAAAAGTCCAACGAAGACCCATTTCAGCCCAATTTCCAACTAAACCCCACACCGGCCCGATTTGGCCCATGTGCCCAATGCTGCGCGGCATGACTTTGACTCAAGTCCAAACTTTGACCAATCCAAACCTTGACCAACCTAAACTTTGACCTTGACTCAATTTGACTCGGTCCAACTTTAACCAACCTAACTTTGACCCTGCCCGTTTTCCAACCCCACCCAAATTCAATTCAAACCCAATTCATTCAGCTCAATTCAATTCAAACCCAATTCATTCAGCCAAATTCAATTCAACTCTAATTCAATTTCACTCCAAATTCCAATTCAAGTCCAATCCGAATTCAATTCATTTTCAATTTCAATAAATCCAATTTCCGAATCCAACTTTAATTCAATTCCAATTCAATATCAAAATTCATTCAACTCCAATTCAACTTTGATTTCAATTCAATCTCAATTCAATTCCAATTTCCCTTAAACTCAGAATGTCTCACAGACCTGAGCGTCTCACAGACTTTGTTATTCCAGTGATTCGAATATCTCACAGACCAGAGCATCTCATAGACCCGAGCGTCCCACATCCGAGTGTCTCACAATTTCGACATCTCAAGATTTCAAATGTCTCATAGACCCGAGCGTCTCATAGACTACAACACCCCACACATCAAGCTTTTCTAAAAACCTTCAAACATCAAAACTTCCAAAAAAGACCTGAACTACGTAAGGTCTGATCTCAACAGGGAGTTGAGTACGTAGGCAACACACACAGGGTGCGACCCCACATCAATCAAATGCCATTTTTCACTCAGCCATCTCACCTCCAAACACCCCGTATTGTCTCACAGACCCGAGCGTCTCACAGACTTTGTTATCCCAATGATTCGAATATCTCACAGACCAGAGCATCTCACAGACCCGAGTGTCTCACAGATCCGAGCGTCTCATAGATTTTGACATCTTGAGGTTTCAAACGTCTCATAGACCCGAGCGTCTCACAGACTATAACATCCCACACATCAAACATCAAAATTCCAAAATCCTAAAACCGTGAACTACGTAAGGTCTGATCTCAACAGGGAGTTGAGTACGTAGGCAGCCCATCTAGGGTGCGACCCCATTCCAATCAAAAAACCCTTTTCTCACTCTAAGGTGTACTTCACACCTCTCAAAATGCTCAAACCTTCTTCAGCTCCCCAAACCTCAAACCATCATACTCCCAATCTTAATCATTTCTTCAACATCGGAATTTTCCCCTTCTTTTATTTCTATACCCATCCGAATTGATTAATTTCTCTTCTCGCGGCGCTAGCTTGGCAGAAAAGCTCGCCCCCTAACTCTCTTCTCTTTTCCTTTCCTATCCTTTGGCTTTAACCGAATCTCTCTAATAAGTTTTGAAGGAAGGCAATCCCGACAATTGGAGACCGAGGTTTCCTCCTCGGCACCAATCCGAAGTCGTGGTCGTTGCCACTTCTAAGGGGTGTAACCAGTGCGAACCCACAATCGAATCTCTGGCTTGATCAGGTAAGTCCTATCCATAGGCAACAGTCTCAGAGTCAACTAACGGTTCTTAGAACCCCTCTTTCCTTCCTAGTTCCTTAGGTCAAACTAGGTGGCGACTCTAGTCAATTCCGCCTTATAAAGGCATAAGTCCGCATGGGGCCCATTGAGAGCAGGTGTAGTGCTCACTAGCATTCCCCTTTATGCTTTCTGGGAAAGACGGACGATAGAGTAGGTATTTGAGGGATGCGAGGTGACAGGTTTTCACCCTCCACAGAATGGCATTTTAGGATCTAGGCTTTTCAGTCAAGAACCATGTTTAGATAGACCCCCTCATACCGAAAAATCACCCTCCACAATGGGTTGTGTGTTGATGCAACACGGGAAGGTCGTAGCTTACGCCTCCCGACAGCTGAAGAACAATGAGGAGAACTACCCACCCTCTACCCTACCCACGACTTAGAATTGGGGGCCATTGTCTTCGCACTGAAGATATGGCGACATCACTTGTATGGGGTAAGTGTGACGATTTATTCTGACCACAAGAGTTAAAGTACTTGTTCACTCAGAAGGAGTTGAACATGAGGCAAAGAAGGTGGGTTGAATTTCTGAATGACTATGACATCAATTTACAGTACAAGGAAGGCAAGGCAAACGTGGTAGCTGACGCATTGATCTCGCCGAGCACACTCTCTCCATTCGCTAGTCTCTCATACTGGCTTGGTTGAGAGGTGCGGAGTGCTCAGATGACGGATCAGTACATGAGGGAGATTAGACAGAAGCTTATTGATGGCACATTCGAGGGTCAGAAGTACGACTTCAGACTCCACGATGATGACCTGATTAGGCTTAATGGCCGACTGTGTATACCCAGGAGTAGCTTGAGTTGAAGGAGCGCATATTGAGTGAATCCCATTGTTCTACTACTTCGATTCACCCCGGAGCTTCAAAGATGTATAAAGGTATGAAAAGATATTTTTGGTGGACTGGAATGAAAAAGGATGTGAATGACTATGTGTTGAGGTGTCTCACTTGTCAGAAGGTCAAGTTTGAGCACCGACGGCCTGGTGGTATGGTACAGCCAATGCCAGTGTCGGAGTGGAAGTTCCATGACATATCTATGGACTTCGTGGTAGGGCTTCCGCCTGCAAGGGGAGGTCTGAATATGATATGGGTTGTTGTTGACCGACTGACCAAGGTGCCCGATTCATCCCGATAAAGGCACCTGGAAAGTGGCAAAATTGGCAGAACTCTTCGATAAAGAAATTGTAAGACATCATGGTGTACCAAAGACGATTGTATCTGACAGAGATACCAGATTCCTATCCAGATATTGGAAGTCTACGCGAGAAGCGTTGGGCACCGAACTGAAATTGAGTACAGCGCGTTTCACCCACAGACCGATGGCCAGAGTGAGCGCACCATTCAGACACTTGAGATATGCTACGTGCATGTGCACTTGACTTTCAGACCAGCTGGATTGATAAGTTACATCTGATCGAGTTTAGTTACAATAACAGTTACCATGCATCGATCAAGATGTCTCCCTTCCAAGCATTGTACGGTAGACCATGCCGCACGCCATTATGCTGGGATGAGTCGAGTGAGGCGGTCATTATAGGACTAGAGTATCTTGAGCAAGTTCAGGCAGAAGTTCGCCAGATCCGGGCTAACATGAAAGCAGCTCAGGATAGACAGAAGTCGTACGCAGATGTGCGCCGACGCGACCTGGAGTTCGCCGTGGGCGATCAGGTATTTTTGAGAGTATCCCCCATGAAGGGAGTATTCCGTTTTGGCCAGAAAGGCAAGTTGAGCCCAAAATATGTGGGGCCTTATGTTGTGACGGAGCGGATCGGCCCGGTAGCTTATAGACTTGATTTACCCCCGCGAGCTGGGCAAGGTACATGATGTATTTCATGTGTCCCAGTTGAAGAAATATATGTCTCATCCGTCTCATGTGCTTCAGCCTGAAAGGCTAACCTTAGAGCCGACCATGCGATCAGTGGAGACTCCCGTTCAGATTCTGGATACTAAGACTCGAGACACTCGCCACAAGTCTGTGAGACTGGTGAAGGTCCTCTCTGGTCTAACCAGGACGTCGAGGAAGCCACTTGGGAGCTGGAAGATAAGATGAAGGCGAAGTACCCGTCATTGTTTACTTCTTAGTGTTTGTATGTATTGGGTACGGGGCGTACCCCTATTTAAGGGGGGTAGAGCCGTTTCGGTCATATGTATGACATGTATTTGTATACATTGTCTGTGTTGTGTTGTCATGTTGTTAATGTTACAGACCGCTGAGTCTGAATGATGTTGTGACGTTTTATTGTTTAGACCATGTGTCCGATGTGATGTAAGATGTTGTTAAGGTGATATGGAAGTGTTGTTGATATGTTTTCTCATGTTCTAAGATTTAGGTTATGTGGAAGTATGAACTTTGGGGACAAAGTTCTTTTAAGGGGATAGATTGAAATACCCCAAACCTAGTTATGTTGTTTAAACACCTAAATATGGTGTATTAAGACTAAAAAGAGTCTTAGAAACATTAGTAAACAAATTTAAACAAAAGAAAACACAAAATGCGCTTTAAAGTCAATAAGAGCCAAAAAGGTGCTCTAAGCTTGGGATAAACTTGGTTAAGATCTAATGAACTTACCAAGACCTCATTTATATACTAATGGACTTATTAAACCAAATACCAAGAAAACCAAGCTTGAAAACAAGTTAAAACACAAAATGTGCTTTAAGAAGTCTTAAAGCACATTTTTTAAAATTGTCTTGTAAATGAGTTTTGAGTGGCTAATGTCCATCATTACTCTTAAATATATATGTGTATACTATATAGTATCACATTTGGGTGGCTATATTAATGGGAAATCAAAAATTTCACTTCTAAGTGCCTTGTTTAGGTGAATAGTGATTTTTATAAGCTAGTTTGTAACATATGTTGTGTTAAGTAATTAAATGACAAACAAGACTAAAATACCCTCATTATTATAGGGGGCCGGTTTTCTAAGTGTGGTGACTCACCACTCTCTAGTTAATATAATAAGTAAGTAAAGAAAACTAATTAAAACTACTTTTTACTTTATTACTACAAATATCTTCTTAAAAGCAAATTCTATCTTCATTCTCATTTCTTTCCTTCATTTCCCACGGTCCCAACCTTCTTCTTCCTTCCTTTCTTGCTGTTCTCTCACGGTAATATCACCACCACCATGAAAACTCCATCTTTGACCTCTTGCTAAATCAAGCTCACTTGTCCAAATCAAATTCTAAGACCACCATATTTTCCTCTCATCAAGCTCTTCATTTCTATCTTCTCAAAGCTTCAAGAGCCCCATTTCGGTGCCATGGAGTTCCACCATTGAAGGAGCTTGAGCTTGTCTTTTGACATATTGTTGATCTCCTTTGCTTCTAGGTATGGAATCTCAAAGAAAAATCATGTTTCCTCCATGTTTTGTTGTTGACCGAAAATACACATTGATGTAGCTCTTTGTGTGACTTTGTTCTAGCTTCATTCCAACCTTTCATGGACTAGGTGGAGTCCTCTCTTCATAGATATTCAAACTCTCTTCAAAGACCAAGGTAAAACAACTACATTAATGTTTTGAAACAATGTAAAATTAGGGTTTACAATGAGATGAAGCTTAAAGCTTGAATACTCATTATGATGTTTGTATATTGTTTAGAACTTGACAAGGAAACAAATACCCTACCGGTTTTATAAGGAAACAAGAAAGAAGTTTGTTTGGAAAAGAGGTAAATATACTAATCTAATGTTGTTTAATGCCTTAGGAGGGATGAGCTTATAATGCTTGTTAAACTACCTAAAGAGCAAATGGTGAATGACCTAGTAAATGTTCTCAAGGAGACTAGTAAAAGAACATATGTCTTGTTGTATGTAATTGCAGGTCAAAGGCATATATATTGTGGAAATTCAGTGTTTATGATTTAAGCACTTTAAGGGCCTAAGTGCCATGCAATTTAAGCTATGCCCTTATATTGTAATGTGGTGTGATTTGAGTAAAGTTTTGTGTGTGAGAGTGTTCTTGGTGATTTAGGTGTTCATGTGTGATTAGTGGTGATAATAATGTGCATGGGCGTAAAAAATGCTAGGAGAACCTATGTCGAAATTTGGAAATGCATAAGTAGTTCAAGATGTTATAAAGGAATTTTGATGAACTAGGAAGTGTTCTATAGTGTAATAAGGACTTAGGCATGATCTTGAGATTTTAGTAGGTACCAAAGTCATTTTGGACTTAGGTAAAGACTTAGGCAAACTTTGGTAAATAAGGAGGAAGTGTAAGCTTAGAAAGGGATTTCAAGGATGACATAAGGAGTTTTAGTTTGTAAGAATGATGTTAAAGTAATGATGTTGTGTGGAAGAAATATCTAGGAATAATGATTGGAATAGGCAAGGAATACCACTTAGAAACTTAAGGAGAAGATACTATAAGTGTTGGAGGCTTTGGGGAAATTTGGTTAAGTGTTTAAAGGCTTAGAAATTGGAGTATAATGCCTTGTCCGAACTTCCGTCCGGATGTGGAAGTTCGGACAGGCCCTGTTGGGTAAAGAATTCTCACTCGCGAGCAGTGTCCGAACTTGGGAAGTCCGGACACTAGTTCGGACGTACCCACCCATCCTTAGGATTATCCTCGAACCGTGTCCGAACTTGGGAAGTCCGGACACATGTTCGGACGCACGGATTTCTGTCTAGTTTTTCTCGGCTCACGTCCGAACTTCCGAAGTCCGGACATAAGTTCGGACGTGTGTCTGTTTTCTGTCTAAAGTCACGGCTTGCGTCCGAACTTGGGGGTTCGGACACAAGTTCGGACGGGCCACTGTATGGACCAAAATTGTTGTTTTTAGAGGGAAATGTTATCTAAAAATGGTAATTAAAATGGTGAAGAGTTATAACAAGTGTGAAAATAAAGTAAATGAATATGTGACGTAACAAGTTAATGATGGACTAGTGCGTTAATTAACCGACGTTACTAATGTGTTTAGGATTCTCTCACGGTGGAAACCAGTCGAGGCAAGGACCGAGGTATGGTTTTTCTTGCAGTCTGTTGCCTACCGGTTTACACCTTGTTGTGCTGTTTGTTTTTTCTGTGTTTGTTTATGACTTTGTAAGATTAAACCATGTAAGGAGTTTACAGTTGTTAAATATTATTATGTTGTTAAGTATGACTCTCTCTTCCCTTGTGTGTGTCTAACAAGACTTGACCTATTATTGTAAATTGTTTGTTGAGTTCAATGATGAACTACTAACAAGGGCTAACGGGGGAAGTGAGGAGTCCGGTCTCTCCGGCCACGCGTGTGAGTATGGGAGTCGATGTCATAACCGGTTTGATTTCTCTGTATGTTATGGTTGTGTTTCCAATTTGGTTTCCAACCTTCTCTTTAGCTTAACCAAGGCTATTT
Source organism: Limonium bicolor (assembly GCA_023374045.1). NCBI lineage: Eukaryota > Viridiplantae > Streptophyta > Magnoliopsida > Caryophyllales > Plumbaginaceae > Limonium > Limonium bicolor. The sequence continues at coordinate 3,547,385 of CM041777.1, forward strand.
TACTGACTCACGTCGGGCCACAGGGGCATACTATGTGTTATTTCGGTGGTGCTTGGATCACTATATCCGAGGCACCTTGTGTTAAGTTAACCGTTCAATCTAACCGGACGGCAACGAGTTATGTAACGAGCTAAGTGTGAGCATGGCAACATTCTCTAGGCTCTCAATGGGGACTAACTGTGTTGGTTCTCTTCCTATAAGGAATTATTCTTGTGTGATGTATGTGATTGTTGTGTACAATACCCATGTTATGTTATATATGTATAAGTTTGTGTGTTTAAAATAAATGCCATGTCATCATGACAAATAGTTTGCGCGCATTCCGGTAGCCGATGGGCTGCGCGTTAACCATACCAGCCAAGGGTTGCTGACCCCCTCGGGGGATCCATATTTCTTTTACTGCAGGATGAGGATCGAAGAAGCGGAGTGGCTCTAGATCCTAGGATGTATTGTTTACTTTGAGTACTTTTGGATGTTGGCCCGGGATGCGCCTGTGCTCCCGTGGCGTATTATATACTTTTTGACAGTTTACAGTGACGGTACCAGTGAAGGATTTATGTAAACACTCGGTATTTTGTTGGTGTATATATGTGGTTGTTAGTTCTATGCTCGGGAGTCTGATCATCAGACCGGTACACTTGTATTTATTCAGCCTTGTTAACCACGTGGGTGGTTGACGGCGTTGTAGCACCATCGTTTAGTTACTGTTTAGTGGTTTATATTCCGCTGCGATTTCAAGTAGTGTTATGTGCGTACTAGGGGTGTTACACTTTTAATTTATTGACATTTTGTTGTTGTTTGTTAAGTTTAGTTTTAAAAAAAAAAAGAAGAACGCAACAGAGGCGTGTCCGCCTTGCCCAGTCTTACGCGGACGTCCAAGCGGACGCCACTGAAGACCGCTCCGCCCCCCTGTCCGCCTCACTCCACGCGGACGTCCCTCCATACAGAAAAAAACGCTGCATTTTCATAATATCTGTTCTTCCCCAATTCAATTTGCTCATTTCGAAACCGAAGAACAGAGAAGACGAGCTCGCGAGTTCGTCCCTCCCTCTCAATTGCCACAACTTCTTCAATTCTCCACCAATCACGCAAGGTTAGTACCGAAATCTTCGTTTTTCTCATTCTCTACATTTCTATAGCTTCAAATCCACGAATCATCACTACACTAGGAGAAATTAGTGACTGAATTTTCGAACCCTAACCGGACGGTTTCGAAAATTCCGAGCTTGAATTGCGTTTTTGTCCTCAAATTCTTCTTCTATAATCATATTATATATGCACAAGGTTTATTCTACACACTGATTATACTTAATTTGATGTTTTTGGATGAATTTCAAATTAGGTATATGTAGTTACGAAAATTGCTTGTTAAAATTGCATTTTCCAAATTTATTATGCCTTGTTTTATTAAACGAATTAATTTATGATTATAGGTTGTTATATGTGGGTTTGTATGATAAACGGTATTAAATTACCTTGCGTTTAACTGAATTAATTGTGGAGAATCGAAGAATTTTAGGGGAGGTTCTGTCGAATTTTCGACAAAATTTATGTTGTTAAATTTTATTTTTATTTTTTATTTTTGTTTATATTTCATATTATTTGTTCTACTTATTTTCTATTTTGCTAATTTGCTAAAATGTTTATGTCAAATATTAATGCTCTGTTATTAATATTAGTCTTTATGTTGTTTTTAATATTATCTTTATGTTGTTATTAATATTAACTTTTATGTTGCTTTTTGTTTATTAATTTTTTGTTAATTTATATGTTGTTGTTGTTTATTGATTTTATGTTTTTATTGTTTGTTGATTTTTTATGTTGCTATTATTTGTTAATTTTCATGTTATTATTATTATTACTCTGTTTAAATATTAAATATTAATTGTTATGCTGTTAATTTTTGTTTACTTCAAATTTCCAAAATTATTAGTATGCCTCCTCGTATGCGCGGTGGTCGTTCTAGTTCTGGTCCTGCTGGGGCAACTGCCCCGTGCATCTTCTTCTGCACCACCCTCGTCATCCGGATCTTCGGATGACGGTTTCATTTCGTCAGAGGCCCGTGCCTGGTACGATCTAGGCAAAGATTTTGTGATGGAGAGGCGATTTGAGCCTGAGGTGCTAGAGGCTACAGGGATGGATACCCTGTTTGCCAGATTAGGACTTTCGGCGGTCCTAAGATAGGTGCGGGACTCTATTGTGCAGAGCTAGTTAGAGAGTTTTATGCGAATGCCCGGGTGGGCAATCTGAGCATTACCTCTTTCGTACGCCATCACCCCGTGGAGATCACACCCTCGACATTCTCATTTGTCTTACAGATCCCTTATAGTCCTGACGATATCCGAGGAGGATTCACAGAGGATCATATGCAGAGGTCGAAGTCGAGGTGGCTTCAGGATGTAGGTCGGAGGACCCGACATCGAGGGGAGGAGGACAAGGATGTCCTCCCTTTCGCGAGTTTCCCCACACTGCAGCAGAGGCTTCTCCTGGAGATCCTCAGTCATCAGATTCGCCCATCTGCGGCGCACGATGCTTCTGATGAGGATTGTGCTTTATTAGACTACTTCCTCTCTCCATCTCCACCCACTCAGCGCCTCTCCTTCAGCCACATCATGTTCGGCCAGCTCCATAAGGTGGTCTCCTATATGAGGACGAAGAAGAAGAAGATTACTCCCATTTTTCCCCTTCTTCCTCTGGTACCACATTTACAATGTCCTCCCAGTAGAGGTCAAACAAGGTGTAGAGCTCCGGACAGGAGAGCGCCCAGTCACACTGCAGACTGTGCGGCGCTGGGGCTTTATGCGTTTAGATGACGGTACCTGGGTCAAGGGTAGCGCTGCCCGGTCTTCCACTGCATCATCCACAGCAGCAGGACCCTCTACGGGAGCTACACCCTCAGCTGATCCCGACCCACTGTCCGCGACACTGCACAGGGAGAGGAGCCCTACGTACCGACTACTGACGTGATGCAGACTCCAGCTCCTGTTCCTATCTCGACAGATCTACAGACTCAGCTTCAGGCCTTCCATCAGATGCAGTAGATGCATCAGAGGTTTGAGAGCTTTGAGCAGACCCAACAGAGGATGCTGGCTGAGCAGTCACGGTGACACAGCGCTTAGACCGGAGTGACGAATTGCATGCACAGCCCGCTCCTCATGCACAGCATCTCCTCGCTCAGATAGCCAGGGACCAGCGCAGCCTTCACATCCTCCGCCACCACCCGCAGTGATATTTATTTTTATTTCGGTTTTTTTTATATTTCTCTGTTGTTCCCTAACATTTTGTAGACTAATACTGTTTTAACCTTGTCAAACTTTTGTTACATACAGGAAAACAGTTCAGTTTACTTTATGTTTTTGTTTTATGCAATGCATTATTATTTATGGTTTGCCTTTTATTATTTTTTGTGTGCAAATTTGAGTTCTGCTGGCTATATATGTTTTTCCTTTCAGAATAAATTCTATATTCGAACATATAGCTGAGCTCGCCTATGGAAGCAACCTCAGTTGCTCTAGGAATTTCGATATCTTCGGTTGAACACTTGCGTGAACTTAAGTGTGAGGAACGTCTCACCCCTACCAAAGCTTTAAGTGTGAGGAAGGATACCTTCCTCAATCTACGATCCAAGGGAGTTTCAGTTCTTCCTTTATTATATTATGTTCAATCTATATGAGTTTAATCCTTTATGAGTCTGTCATATTTTGAAGGTCCTTTTCTTGAATTTAATTCTGAACAATGAGGACATTGCTCCTCTTAAGTGTGAGGAAGGAGAGACCTTTCCCTGAAAATATGACAGTTGTTCGATAATGCCACACTCGCTTTTTGCTACTCTAAACTGCCAAAATTAAAAAAAATGATGAAAAAATGAGATAAAATAATTGTAGAAGTGTCTGAAATTATGTCAAGTGACAACTGAAAGATGGTTTTATTTTAAGGAGTTGTATAAAATTATTTTCCATCAAAATACTCTATTTTCACTCAAATATGATAGATCTGCTGACTGTAAAACCAATTTAGTTTAGCTTGGGATATGGAAATATTTGGAAAGTTATGGAAAGAAAAGGATAAAGACAAGGTACTCCACTGTTTATGAATTTTTCTAACCAAAAACAGGCCTCGTCTATCTGGTTATTAAGTTCTTTGGGGTGCTTTAACACCAATCTACCTAAGGTCTCGTGACCTGGGATAGAAGACCCACACCGCTACAAGGATAGAGAGAAAAGTCTGGGGTACAGAAAATAATGCAATAAAAAAATGTGTGTGTTTTGTTTATACAATCTTCGCATTCAAAAAAAAAAAAGAGATGTAAATAATAAATTGCAATTTATATTTATAAACATGAGTACGTGGTTTGAAAGGTATTGCGGAATAAGGCATTACTTCACACCCCTTGTCATCCCGGGTTAGAGAATTGAAATTGGTTGGAAATCCCAGGTTAATCTAACTTGTTTTCTGCAGTCTAGTTTTTCTATGCTTTTATTAAATCTTCTTCTTCACTGTTTATAAAAACCTACTTCTAAGAGCAGAATTATTCTTTCAATTGTCACTTTGTCTAAATTCCCTTCTACACTTATTTAATCTTGTTTTATTTTTATGGCTTAGAGATAATTATATTCCTTATTTGCTTGAGGACAAGCAAAAGTCAAGTGTGAGGAAGTTTTGATAAGTGCAAAACATATAGACTTATTAAGTTTAATCACCTTATAATTTACAGCATTTTTAGTAATGTTTCTCACTTATCTTGGGTTTTTCCTATAATTATGTTGTTATATGATAATGGTCCAAATGAGCATGTTTTATAGGTGTAATTCATATATAATATTAGCACTTTTCTTGCTCATTTCTCCACTTCGGTTAGTTTTCCTCTAGTTTATGTTTTATTGTTTATCTCACAAATTTATTGGTTTAACATGAGGAAAACCAAGCTGGAAGTAAAGTAGACGAAGAGACAAACACATAGGCGCAAACGGCTCGAAAAACGGAGCCCAACGAACAATCTAGAGCCGGTCGAAGTTGGAGGAATAAGTCACGACTGCGACGTCGAGATAACTGGCGGACTAGAGTGGCGCAACCGCCTCGCGGTCAAGACACAGGCTACCGCCTCATTTTTGGGCGTCAAGACACAGGGCTACCGCCCCCCTTATCAGGCGGACGGGACAGAGGCTACCGCCTCTTAATGGGCGGTCTTGGAGGCGGAACAGGAAGGCACAACCGCGAGGCGGTACCGGACCAGACTAAAACTCGTCGCGAGCTTATCTTCTTCGCCCGTCGTCGTCGTCTGCTGTCTGCAACTCGCGCCGACTGTCTGCGACTCGTCCAACTTGCAGCGCCTACCTTAATTCACGCCTCTGCACACCGCTCTGTCCCCTGCAATAAATGAGCAATCAGTGCACATTCACTTTCACCCCGCCTCAATCAATTGCTCACGCGTCTGTTATCTCCTTTGCTGCTTCTTCCTTTTTTTTCTTCTAAAAGCCACGAGCTTCTGCTCGAAATCAAAAAAAATCCATCCACGACCACTTCACCACACCACCACACGCCATCTCATTTCTCTTCTCCCGCCTTCTCCATTTATTTATTTTACAGTCCACCAAATTCACCTCTAGCCCTACGTACACAAAATAGCAGAGTGAGACGGAGTGATTACGGATGATTTCTATTACTCTCGTCTCTATCTATCTATTTAATATGTTAGGCTAGTTTACGTTTACTCTGGGAATAGTTATTATGTATCTGTATTAATTATGCAATATTTCTACTGGTTTATTTATATACAGTTTGTTACGTTTTAAGGTTATCTCGTCTATTTAATAAATCTCATGAATTTATTAAATTGCTTTACTAAGTCTGTTTTTAATTTCATCGGTTAAAGCAGATGGGTTAATTAAACCGTAAAACTGGGGGAAACTATTTTCATCATCGTTTAATTAGTACTCAGTTGCAAATGTAATTCCTCAAATACTCCTCTGCCGTTTGCAGGCTTTTGCTTGAGTTTTCATCGGACCTTGCATTACAGGTGAACGAGTTCTTATGAGTTTTCATCGGACCTTAAGAAAATAACAGGAACCTTGCCAAATTATTAGAACCAGTAGAGATAGCTTAATTATGCAGATTATATTAACCTGACCCAGAGTTCCATTTTATTTATCTATTAACTTAGTTTATTTTATCTTTTCTTTTTTATTTTACAAGTCAATTAATCCCCCCTCTTGTGACACGCTTAGGTACTATTATATGTATATTAGTCCCACGGTTCGACATCCGGTTGCTTACATTTTCACTATACTACTGCGACCGGGATTTATTTGCAGCCCGACGTTATTTTTGGGTTTTAATTCTTTCTTTTATGTTAATTACACCTGTTCTAACTAACCACTCACAATATAACGTCTGCAAAATGGCGCCGTTGCCGGGGACTAGTTTTATTCTAGTCCCTAAGCCCCGGATTATTCACTTGTATTATTTAGAATATTTTGTTTATATTATTTTTGTTTGTTGTTTATATTTATTATCTTTTATATTTTGTTTATATTATTATTATGTTTGTTTCTAATCATTTTATTTTCTAATCTTTTTCAGTAGTATTGTTTTATATACAAAAACACAAAAAAAAATGGAAATGGAACAGGTATTCGAAGAGGAGTTTTGCTATTCTCATATTTATACTGCTCCGTATGTGGGGGAGCTCATGATTATGAAGATTGTCTCATATTACAAAGAACAACTCTGGTTAGAAGATCAACCAGACTACCTGGAGAGACTCCTCAACCAGAACAGCAACCGAAGAGCGAAATAATTCATGAGGTACAACACCCCACTACGGATGTAGTTATTCTCTCCCCTCTACAATCACCTACCACCAGTTTCCATCCTTCTCTGTGCTCTACCCAGAAGATGAGGATATTTATATCCTCGAAAATAAAGAGAAGGAATTGCCACCACCTCCCACCAAAATATCAAAACAAACGCCACTATCACCTTCAACGAATTAACTTTCTCTGAAGATCATATTGATCAGCGTTCTTTCTGTGAGCCTCACCTACAAGAGGAGGATTTTTACATCCTCCAGTTTGAGGAAGAAAAATCTGCACCGCCGGGTCTTCTGTTAGAACTACGTTCCCGGCAGTACCTCCTCAAACACCTGATTTTGTGGAGTATTATTTTATTATTTTATATGCCGAGTAACGTTTTGTTTTGATCCAGGATAACGAAGCAGGCGTCTAGCAAAGACGTTAAAGAAGGGCAGCTTCCCGGAGGCAATCCGGGTGTACTTTTATTTTATTTGCTTTTATGCTCTTTTAATTTTTTAGGTTCTCTTTAAATTTTATTTTTGCTAACTTTTAACCCCGTTTGTAGTATGGTTGATTATAGTGTCTTCTGCAGGTGCACCTCCATGTGGACACCGCAACCAAGCTACGCTACTTGAGGCTGAAGCTCAAGTGTGGGGGGAAGTCCTTTAACAACAAGCAAAATCATATCAGGGGAGTACCAGTTTCTTTAATTATGTTTTTTTTTAAATAAACTGCAGAGGAGCGTTTATGTGCTTAAATGTTTATTTGTGATCTTTGTGTTTTCTCTATTTTATCTACTTACCGAAAAGGTCTTCTGAAACCTTCCTTGTTTTTCTGGTGAACAATGAGGACATTGTTCAATTTAAGTGTGGGGGAGTGTGCCCTTTTCGTGACATTTTGTGCTTAAAATGTTTAATCTCTCTCCTTATCATGCGTTTGTCCATTCAAATATTATGGACCCTGTAATATGGGTTGTTCTCTTTAAGAATAATACGGTTATGAATTGTGGGATAAATGGTACAAATTTTAAAATTTTGATTATTTTGAGGAGCATTTTTATATGCGGTGTGACCAAATGATCTGCAATGATTGGATTTTATTGCTCAGGGTTCCTTTCTGTCTTCTCTCTTAGGGATTGCTAAGGGGTACTTCTCTCTGTTTAAAAAAGAAAGAAAAAATACAAAATAATAAGGGACTTGCGAGACACCATTGGTAACCAACAAAGAGAGTTGAGTGTTCTTAAATACAAGGCGTGACGCCTACATTTTCTCATCCCTTATGCAAAAGTGAAACAAATGCATAAATCTATTTTTTCCTTTTGTTTTCTCTCTCCAATGCCCGTTCTTGAGAGAAGTGGCCATGGTAAAAGTTCTCAAAGTCACCTAAAAGAAACATTGAAGTACCTTAGATCATACCCCGAAACTCTATTTTTTATTTTTACCCTGAGCACACCTATGCCACCAGCAGTTAATTTTTCACACTCCTCAATAAGTTTAAAAGATCATGTTATCCTACCCTTCATAATATATTTGTTAGTATTGGAGCATTCCCTACTTACTTGGGCACGTGATTTTGCTTGAGGACAAGCAAAAATAAGTGTGGGGGTGTGATAAGTGTCCAAATGAGCATGTTTTTTAGGTGTAATTCATATATAATATTAGCACTTTTCTTGCTCATTGCTTTCTCTACGGTCACTTCGGTTCTCGTGTTTCCTCTAGTTTATGTTTTATTGTTTATCTCACAAATTTATTGGTTTAACATGAGGAAAACTCAAGCTGGAAGTAAAGTAGACGAAGAGACAAACACATAGGCGCAAACGGCTCGAAAAACGGAGCCCACAACGAACAATCTAGAGCCGGTCGAAGTTGGAAGGAATAAGTCACGACTGCGACGTCGAGATAACTGGCGGACTAGAGTGGCGCAAACCGCCTCGCGGTCAAGACACAGGCTACGCCTCATTTTGGGCGGTCAGACACAGGGCTACCGCCCCTTATCAGGCGGACGGGACAGAGGCTTACCGCCTCTTAATGGGCGGTCTTGGAGGCGGAACAGGAAGGCACAACCGCGAGGCGGTACCGAGACCAGACTAACATAAAACCTCGTCGCGAGCTTATCTTCTTCGCCCGTCGTCGTCGTCTGCTGTCTGCAACTCGCGCCGACTGTCTGCGACTCGTCCAACTTGCAGCGCCTACCTTAATTCACGCCTCTGCACAACACTCTGTCCCCTGCAATAAATGAGCCTCAGTGCAACCCTGACCTTCCACCGCCTCAATCAATTTCTCACTCGTCTTTTCTCCGCACTCCTTGCTTCTCTTCTTTCCTTTTTCTTCTATAAAAGCCACGAGCTTCTGCTCGAAAATAAAAAAAAAATCCATCCACGACCACTTCACCACATGCCATCCCTCATTTCTCTTCTCCCGCCTTCTCCATTTTATTTATTTTACAGTCCACCAAATTCACCCTCTAGCCCTACGTACACAAAATAGCAGAGTGAGACGGAGTGATTACGGATGATTTCTATTACTCTCGTCTCTATCTATCTATTTAATATGTTAGGCTAGTTTTACGTTTTACTATGGGAATAGTTTTATATGTTATCTGTATTATTAATGCAATCAATATTTCTACTGGTTTATTTATATACAGTTTGTTTTACGTTTTAAAGGTTATCCGTCTATTTAATAAATCTCATGAATTTATTAAATTGCTTTACTAAGTCTGTTTTTAATTTCATCGGGTAAAGCAGATGGGTTAATTAAACCGTAAAAACTGGGGGAAACTTATTTTTCATCGTTTAAGTTAGTACTCAGTTGCAAATGTATTCCTTAAATACTCCTCTGTGCTACCTCTGCCGTTTGCAGGCTTTGCTTGAGTTTTCATCGGACCTTGCATTACAGGTGAACGAGTTCTTATGAGTTTTCATCGGACCTTAAGAAAATAACAGGAACCTTGCCAAATTATTAAACCAGTAGAGATAGCTTATTATGCAGATTATATTAACCTGACCCAGGTTCCTTTTATTTATCTATTAACTTAGTTTTATTTTAATCTTTCCTTTTTTTATTTTACAAGTCAATTAATCCCCCCTCTTGTGACACGCTTAGGTACTATTATGTATTTAGTCCCACGGTTCGACATTCGGTTGCTTACATTTTCACTATACTACCGCTGCGACCGGGATTTATTTGCAGCCCGACGTTATTTTTGGGTTTTAATTTCTTTCTTTTATGTTAATTACACCTGTTCTAACCACTCACAATATAACGTCTACATTATATTACTGATGTATTATATGTGTTAAATTGTAGAAAAATTGCCAAATTAAACACATATATTATTAAGGATTAAACAAGGCACGCGAGAGGCACGCATCAGAGACAATGTGTCCGCCCTTGCAACCGCCCGAAGCAAGGCGGACGTGATAGTGGCAACCGCCCTTGCAACCGCCTGAAGCAAGGCGGACGTGAGAGGAGACCGCCCAAGGAACCGCCCATGCAACCGCTCCATATTAGGCGGACGTGAGACATGCAACCACCCCTGCACCGCCTGATGCAAGGCGGACAAGAGACAAGGAACCGCCATCTCCACTAAATATCCAGATCCAACGCGTTATCTTCTTCGCGCCGACTTGCTTCTTCCTTTCGGCGCGCCTGCAACATATCCATCTACTCCATTTAACATATCAGGCGCTTCCTTAAATCACTCACGCGGTGTTCTCTCTTCTTCCTTTTCCTTCCTCTATATAAACCACGCTCCATTCATCTTCTCCAGTGTCCTTCCGGAGGTTCCTTCCGTGGTTCCTTCCGGAGTTCCAATTCACCCCATCAATCCATCTTCGAACCACTACACTTTCATTCACTCGTTCATTCCATTTCTATTCTCCCGCTTCTTCATTTGTTTTCTTTTCATTTCATTAGTTTCACCTCTAGTCTCACGTATTTAAATAGCAGATCTCTATTTAATATGTTAGGCTAGTTTACGTATACTCTGGGAATAATTATTATGTTTCTGTATTAATTATGCAATATGTTTTACTGGTTTTAATTTTAGTACAATTTGTTACGCTTAAAGGTTATCTCGCATCTTTTTAATAAACCTCATGAATTTATTAAATTGCTTGCTAAGTCTATTTTGATCAGACCGGTGATAAATAGCTAGGTTAATTAAGCCGTAAATCTGGAGAAAGCTTATTATGATTTAATAAGTTAGTATTTTCAGTTGCAAGAATAAATTCCTCATACTCCTCTGCCGTCCACCAGTGGGTGCTTGAGTTTTCATCGGACCTTGCATAACTGGAACGAGTTCTTATGAGTTTTCATCGGACCTTAAGATAAAAATAGGAATCTTGCCAAACAATTATAATTAAACCAGTAACCTAGCATGAAAGAGCAGATATTATATTAACGTGAACCAGAGTCCCATTTAGTTTATCTGTTAACTTAGTTTTTTTATCTTCCCTTTTTATTTATAAAAACAAGTCAATTAATCCCCCTTTTTTGTGACATGCTTAGGTACTATAATATGTACATTAGTCCCACGGTTCGATATCCGGTCGCTTACATTTTTACTATACTACCACGACCGGGATTTGTTTGCAGCCCGACGTTTATTTTGAGTTTTTATTTCTTTTCTTTTATTTACACCAGTTTAACCACTCAGATATACACGTCTGCAATGTTTCAAACATTATTATTAATACTATGTTCATATGGTACTTCGATAATTACTACTCCCGTACTTACCCCGTTATCCCGTTATTTCGGTTTAACTTAGTGTACTTAAACTCACAACTTACTCACTCACTTCCAACACTTGTTTATACTTCTTAGGACCTTTAAAGGTCACCAAACAACTCCTAAACATCATCTAAAACCAATACCAATCAATCCCCGATGTTCTAGACACTTTAAAAACACTTTCTGGGCATTTTTGGGGGTGGTCCGGGACTTGGTCCGGACCCAAGTCCCGGACCATTACAGAAATCAACTTTCGGCCTATTTTTACTAGTGGTCCGCGACTTGGTCCTGGACTTAAGTCCCGGACCAAATTCCTGCATTCACTCTCGCATGATTTTTGATGCGGTCCGGGACTTGGTACATATCCTAAGTCTCGGACCCTGCTAAAAACTGCTATTAAGTCATTTTTCAAACCCCAAATCAACCCTTAATCCACCCCTAATCATTCCATAAACTTTCCACAAGTTTCCTACATAATTAAACACCTTAAAAAACACTCCTTAAACCACCTCAAATCCTTGGTCCAATCCATACTCAACTTCTTGCCCAATTTCTACAAATTCCCATTCTCATTTCTACAACTTGCACACTTGTGCATTTCTACACCTTCCTTTGCACTTTGCATCTTGTCCTAAATTCATTTTACCATACCAATTCATTCCTAGACATATGAACTACCTATACCCAAGTCAAATCTCCATCTTCAAGATTACAAACACTAACTCTTTCTCTTGTTTTTCCAATGCATTTCGCATGCTATTTGCTACAGATTTTACACCCTTTTATTCTCATCCTACAACTACCATTCCATGGTTACTAACATCTCTTGAAATACCCCAAATTAATAAAACATGGATTAAATATTTAATCACATTAATTAAGGCCTAAACATGCCTTAAAAGTCAACTGAGAACAACAGCGGTCAACATAAAACAAGATGTTGCACCCTTTGACTGTAACACCCCAACTCAATCCAAATGTGGTCTCGCAACTTAGCAGTATATATATAAATATGTCACAGCGGAATTCTTTACAATCCAGGACCTTGCCACGGTCTGACTACAGAATATACCGAACATTAGTCTAACAACCTTAACCATTTACATATCCTTCTTGCAATCCTCTCACAACCTATACATCTTACTAACTCATATTGCCATACGAGTGTACATGCACAACTCGTAGGCCACTCTTAGCCTTTAACATTTGTACTCCTTCTTACTCTCGCGACAGCCGCCTCCTGATATTATTCACCTGTGTAGTAAAAGGAAGCCCCCGAGGGGGTCAGCACGAATGCTGGTATGATCCTCTCATGGCCCCCAAGCTAACGTGGCTACGACGATATTTGTCGATAGCATGGAGGTTGATTAGATGCACAACATAATAGAAAGTGCAGTAAACAACAACTCAGATTGAACAATCAAAGTTCACACACAATGAACGACTTAAATGCGTTCCCTTAATTAGAGAGTTAGTTATTTAACTCCTTAAGTAATGTTCCCTCTTAATCTTAGTCCATCCTTATCTTACCTCAATCTGATCCTTATCTTAATCTTAGAAACACCAACCACCTTTAATAAAGAGTGGGTGTAGCTTATCTTAATCTTAATAATACAAATCATCCTTTAAAAGGAATGATTGAACTTACTTACTTAATCTTAACTGAATCTTAATCTTAATAATACAAATCATCCTTTAAAAAGGAATGATTGTAACTTAACTTAACCTTACCTTAATCTTAATCTTAATCTCAATATACAAACCTTTCCTGGAAGGGATTGGTTGTCTAATTCGAACCTGGGATTTAGGTGATCCCACCGCACCATCTTAATGCCACCTACTCTGGATGGGAGTCCCAGCGTAGCTGAGCCGGCAACCGGCCCTAGGCAACAAGTCCGAAGACAAGTTTCCTTAAGCGGAGGTCGAATCTGCTATAGATGACGACCCCCTTTCCTTAGCATGCATGACCGGAGATCGGTCCGGGTTTCCTCACTCAAGTTCCAGTTAGTAGTTATCTCAAGACCCTGTTGTTGGTTAACCTCTTTCGGTTCATATCGTCCCTCATTAGGGGGCGTTCTTAGTCTCACTCAATTCCTTACTAAGCATTAGTTAGTAAGTTCTCACGGTATGTTGTGTTAGTTTTCAAACATCACACAACATATACAATATATATATATAATATGTTCCGGTTGCATGCTTTATCTTGTTTAGTGAGCACACAAAACAAATAGCACACAAGCCGAGGGACACCTCGTTAGCAAGCAGGTCACAAGAAGAAACAACTGTACCGTTCACCGTTGGTCGTTCGGCTGTTACTCTCTTCCGGAGTCCAACTCCCAAGTCCTAAAACATTCATTCAATTTTAGGTTGTTAATCACTTAACTTAATATGACTTACTTAGCTTGTTTAACTTACTTAATTCCTTAATGATCCCCACCTAACACCTCTTAGGTCTTACACTTAATCTTACAAACTTAATCTTAAACTTTCAAGTTTATACTTAACTTAGCTCAATCTCTTAAGTTCTTAGGGTCTCAATCATTACTACCCTACCAAAGGCATACCTTATTACCCATTGCCATTCTTAGAATTCAAAATTTCTTTTTTTTTTGTTTTTAGGCTCGACCGGACTTACCGACCGGACTTGCCAAGTCCGGTCCATTCCAGTACCCTTTTACCGTTGGAAAATTCACTCCGACCGGACTTACATGTCCGGTCCTATGTCCGGTCGATTCAGAGACTTATTACCGTACAAATCTCATGCCGACCGGACTTGACAAGTCCGGTCCCATGTCCGACCCATTCAGAAAGATTTCCGGTAGTGTAACAGAGCCCGACCGACCTTGCAAGTCCGTTCCTAAGGCCGGTCGGCTCTAGAAACTTGTTTCTAAATTCTCTTTCAACTCCAAACTTCTCCACAAGTTCCCCATGTGTCCTAATACCATCTAGGCACTTAAACTCACCTTTAAACATCCACTAAAAACTCCTTAGCTACTTTCTCAATTCTTACTAGGAATTCATAACACTTGTTTTACCTCTTAAGGCCTTTACATGTCACCAAACAAGGCCTAAACATCACCTAAAACCATTACCATCCAATCATCCCCCATCATTAGAAGCCAAAAACAAAATTTTTCTTTTTCTCTGCACTGGACCGCCCCTCTGGGGCGGTCCCCAGGGGCGGTCCCAACCAGAAGCTAATTTCCTGTGCGATTTGCCTGGACCTCCCCACAGGGGCGGTCCCTAGGGGCGGTCCACAGCAGAACCTATTTTCCAAGCGCTTTTCTCTCATTTTGAACTCCAAATTCACCCAAATCTTTTCCCACTCATTCCACAATCTTTCCACATGTTTCCTACATGTTTAAACACCTTAAAACATGTACTAAACCTTCCTCAAAAATCACCAAACTTGACACTCAAATTTCTTTACAATTCTTACACTTAACACTTGATTCCTTACACTTCCTCTTGTGACTTTGCCTAAGACCTCAACTAATCATTATGTTTCTCACCACCATCTTAACTACTCCTCAAGCTCATTTTGCACACCCATTTGCTTTACTCAACTTCTCAAAGCCATATATAATCTAGAACTGCTTACATCCTCTTATAGTCATTATACCTTACTTTTCCTTCAAACTTTGTACAAGTTTCCTAGCTTCCTTAACCATGGTTTTTGGTGCATAAAACTCACCATTATACCCCTAGTCCCTCTTAGACATCCTAGGTCTTCCTAGTACTCAAGAACTCCATAGTTTATCCATTTTCACCAAATCAACCCTTAGTGATCACTAGAACATCCTTAGTCATAAAATCTCCTTAGAACACCCTAAACGCTTAGTTTCCTACTCAAATTTCGCCATAGTTTCTCTAGTATATTATCATGCCCATATGCATTGTTTTCTCATTCAACTATCTCACATACATCAAGTCTTTTCTCATCATAGTTTCTCATCCAAATCAACTCATCATCATAATAACTCAATATAGTGCAATAATCTTAAATTGCATAGCACTAAGGCTCTTAAATGACATGGCTCTTAGGCCCTTAAATAACTTAAACTTAAAACACTGAATTTCCCACATATATAAGCTTTCAACCTGCAAATACACTCATCAATCTCATAGTAGTTATATTGCTCTTAAAATCCACCTTAAAACTTATATTGCTAACTCATTCTCATTAGCTCCTTAATCACAAGTTCATAAGCTTGTTTAAAGTTCTTTTTCTTAGGTTTATAACCCAATACACAATGTAAGCTCTAAGCTACATTGGTACATATCTAGAACTCATTCCTTAAACTTAAACCACCATTAGGTAAGCATTTTACCTTGTGTTCTCAAGCTTATCTTAATCTCCTCCTTAGACCTTCTTCTTGCTTAGATCTCGGCCACCACTTAAATTCCCTTTTGCCAATGTCTCTAATCAATATTCAATGACTCATATGAGTACTAAACAATACACTAACCTTAAGGAGTAAACCCTAGTTAAAAATGTGTTCTAAGGTATTAAACTGAATGTTTTACCTTGGATTCTCAAAGCAAGCTTGGATATGAATTAAGTAGGACCTCCTCTAGCCCTTGGAGAATAGAATCAAGCTAGAACAATGGATAAAAATGAATCCCCATGAGTAGTAATTTTCGGTAATGTGTAGAAATGGTGGAAACATGGTTTTTCTTACATTTTCTTTACCTTAAGAGAATGGAGAAGCCATGAGCTCTTCAAACTTGATTTTCCTCCATCAATGGAGTTTTTCTCATGGCACCAAAATGGAGCTTTGAAAGATTTGAAAAGATAGGAAGATAGGTCTTGACCTAACTAAGACAAATATGCAATTTGTTTTGGATTTGGAGCTTGGAGTTGTATTTGGCAAGTGATTGACGATGGAGAAACCATGGAGGGCAGCACTCTCGGTTTTGGAACAGAGAGAAGAAGAAGAACCCGTGGGTGAAAGAGAGGAATGGAGGAAAGAGGAGAAAAGTGAGCTAATATAAGATTTTGCTTTAATAAGCAAATAGTAACTTCTTTACTTATCTCTTCTTTTCCTTTCTCATTTGATGACTCATGTGGTGACTCCCCACATAAAAACGGCCACCCTCTTAATATAAGGCTAACATGGTCTTTGTTGACCAATTAATTGACTTATATTGATTAAAACTTAAACTAGTCACTAAATAGTTACTATTCACTAACCAAGGCACATAATCGGAAATTTTTGATTTCCCATTGATTTAGACCTCCTAATGTTGGTAATAATTAGTACACATGTTGATTAAAGAGTAATGATGGACATTAGCCACTCAAAACTCAATTCTAAGACATTTCTCAAAAAGTGCTTTAAGACTTCTTAAAGCACATTTTGTGTTTAACTTGTTTTCAAGCTTGGTTTTCCTTTGCTAATTGATTTAAAATGACCATTAGGATATTACTAAGGTCTTACCACGATATTTTGGGTACTCACCCAAGTCTCTCCAAGCTTAGAGCACGTTTTTGCCCTAATTGCCCTTAAGGCATTTTCTTGTGTTTTCCTTGGTTTAAATTGTCTACCAATCTTTCTGAGGCATATTTTAGCCTTACTACATCATGATTTGATGTTCACTTAGCATACTTAGGTTTGGGGTATTTCATCATATATATCTCAAAGGTCCACATGGTAATTTTTCAGCCCATACTCAATCCATGATATTTCAAGGGAGTATAAAAATTCTCATCCACTTCCTTTGAATGATCTCGCTATATCTTATGTGAACTATTGTCACCCGAGTAAGAGCCTGGAAGTTCTTGATAGTTTAGAAAACTAGTGATTCGACATCACTTTTCTCATGGATGGCCCATTTTTCTGTTTCACATATAATGAATATTTTATTGTACACTAACCGCATATTAGTGACCCCTCCTTTTTCTTTTGGGCTTTATGGGATTGGATTTTACGTTATATCAACTTATATAACTTGGGACATTTTGTGCTTGTTTTCCCATCATACGAGCATACTTTGTCATTAAATAAGTGAATCATCAATGTTTATTCTTATTCCCTCAAGGAACATAATGAAGAGCTTTTAAAATTCACGGCTCACAAGAGCAAACTCTCATTCTTGATAGCCTCTTATAGACTATAGAGATTTATATAAAACATTTTCAGTTGTGCATTATAGCACTATCAATAAATTGTGACTCTTTGTCATTTAATCACTTACAACATGCTCGCAAATTTATTATAGATTTCAAAGATGGTTCAACAGACCATATTTTATTCCTTTTGAGTACCATGAATAACCAATACCCAAAGCATGGTTATAATATATATCAAAATTCATGTACTTGCGTGCGTCTTTCGCACTTTATAAATATGTACTAAGGATGATACCTTAACACTTTTTCATCAATAATAACATCATCTCAACAATATCCTTCATAGAAATGTAACGGTCTACTATGATGTCAATTGCACACAATTTCCTTTTTATATGGTCCAACCATGTACGGATGTACAATAATCTGTCATAGATTATAACATCTTTTACAATCGACCTTTACAAGATAAAATGGTCATTTTCATAAGCTAACTCAAGCTTTTAGTTCCCATATTGTCAATGATCTTACATATAGATCTTGCCAAAATCAACCTCAAGCTCGACTTCTTTCATAATCATGCATGATACACATTAGCATTTTAGAGCTTGGGTTGGAAATTTACTGAGGAACTCTTTAATCTTCTCATAATGATCCTCAAATGTAACTCCTCAATGGTTACTTGAGAGACCTTGTAACTTATGCCAAAGTTACTTTTTATAGAGTTATCTTTAACTCTTCAAAAATTATCCAGCTCTCCAAGAGCTTTACAATTTGGTCCATCTTATACCAAATGTTGACCATTTTTAAACCAATCCACCTCAAATGCATAGTCATGCATGTGGGAAAAAAATAATAATTTATCATTCTCAACCTTCAATGCAGTTATTTTGCACGAGGGAGCATAAGGATCTTACAGCTCTTAGCCTCAAGAGCATAATTTCGCATGAGGGAAAAAGTACACTATAATTCTCAACCTCCAACGCTTGTATACAATCGAATAACATGATCCTTTTTTTCTTTCTCCAGTGCACTCATCTTGCACGAGAACGTATAATCATTAACCTCAAGTGCACCAAATTGCACGAGGTAATATTATAATTTATAATCTCCTTTTCAATGATTACATAGGAGAATTCTTAACCTCTAGTGCAACATCTTGCACGAGGTAATATCACCCTTTTTTTTGTTACTATCTCAAAAGAGATTGCCTCATAAACAATAATTCAAACCCATCCTTCTGGCAAAACTGTTTTTCAGTCATAAAATAAAACTAGATGGAATGAATCATACCATATTAGATGGTTCACTTTTCAAAACAACAAAACATATAGTTCTTTGGCGATTAAACTGATAGTTGTTCAAAAACTATAACAATATATTGTCATTGAAGATTCCGCTTTTTTTACCCGGTTTTTACTTTTCACTCAAAGTTTCTTTTTATTCAATAAAGAAAAACTCAAACACGCAGAATCTCACAAAAACAATCCTTTTACCTTTTTTCTTTCTTAAAAACAATGAAAATTTATAAACAAGTACCCTGTTTAAATAGTGAAATTTGTATATGTTGTACAACAAATATAAAGAAAAGAAGGATTTTCTCCTTTGATTTAAAAACACATATACACATTTATATAAATCATTTTTGAGTTGTGTCTAACTTACCTGCTTGTTAAAATGATTATGCCGGTAAAATTGATTAAACTTACTTACACCTTCTAGAATTGGTTAGAGTACCCATCAAAAGCGGCTTCAACATATAAACTTTTTGGCATCGCAGATTCTTGATAAAGCACAACGATTTCTGGTAGGATAAATAATAACCATCATCACAAGGTGCATGACCCAAGACCTCCTGCTAAGAAATCACAGAACATAAACAATCACTATGAAACCATTATTTTGCAGTTGAAATCGGAAAAACAAAATAAATATAATATTGAAAGTGGTGGGCGCTTGAAATCTGGATCTTCCCTTGAGAATGAAAGTGAAAAGTCGGGGATAGATCTAAAATAATGTCATGTAGCTTGCGCAGACTACCCAATTCATCCCTTCTCCAAGCTAGAGCCCGTGGAATTCCTGATGAAGCCGAGATGATCTTTGTTGATGATGTATAGCAGAGAGAATAATACTTTTTTTAGTAGAGTCTATCGTGCTGATAACGTGTTGTAACAATGAGAGGATAGTAGCGAGCATAGTAGACAAGATAGACGTAGATTGGTATATCTCCTTATCATTCCACTATACATCCTTATATAGTGTACATTACCGAACCTTTGAGTGGTAGAAAAGCAAAAATCAAAGGTCTACTAATGAAGAGTTTGGGGAGGTTACGGGAGTTACACAGATGAAAGGTCTAAGGTAGACCAAAGGATGATTGGATATACATCCACTAATTGTATTAGTTATAACAGTTATATGTGTAATAACTACTAGGCTAAGATTGAAGTACAGTATATATATACTCACATTGCAAAGTGTGAACCGGAAATAATATACCAGTTTACTAATTAATGTACTCTATATACATAAAGTCTATACTCTATATACTTAGTCTAATAATCGCTGCTATTATTATTGCTTTGGAACTAACTATCAAGGTTTGTGCAAGCAGCGATATGGTTTGTTGGTTAAAACTTGTCCTTATAGTAGCCTCTATCCCGTGGGGTGTATACTATTTGAATCATATGTAATTGTGTTTGTTTTACTTCTTCTACTAGGGAAGTTAGTTTCTGAGTAGTGACAAACTTGTATAATAGCAATTTGGCAACGAGTGTTGCTTTCCCCAATATTGTAATAGCTTGTAGTTTGGACATGGATTTTTCTATGCCTACGATAAATGGTAAGATAAGACCAATTTTATTGTTATAAAACAGCGTATTGCAATCCGTGACTGTCTCCTCTATTTTTCTTAAAAAACGGGACCTACCGTTTGATTGCTTCGTTTTTTTTTTTCTCTGGGAAATATATGATCAAAAAAGTTTAAAATAACCTCTTTGTGTAAAAATATTCCTGTTATAACCCATCCCAAACTAATTCCTAAAATAACACTCTCAAAATACAATTTGTTTAATTCCAGAAGTTGAAATCTTCTCTTTAAAGGACAATTTCATTTGTTTCAAGAAAACTGAGAAATCGTCTTTCTTTAGAAATCATCTTTTGCTTTCTCTCTAATTTAAACTGAGACATCATGACGTTTCAACACTTAGAATTTTTTTTAGTGTAGGGTAACAGGTATTAGTGTAAAAACAATTTCTTACGATAGTGTTATTTAGAAATTAGTTTTGAAAGAAAATAATAGACAAATTTATTTTGTAATTGAGAATTATTTGAGATTTTTCTTCATTGTTTGGATTTTTTTATCATAAACTTGCTGCTCCTCCATTCAAAATATCAGTTTACATCATATCATAGTCTAGCTCACAGGCCGAAGCTAGATTCAGGGGAATGTCATTTCCTTCCCAAATCTTAAAGAAAGTAGAGCTATTATACAACAGCGAAATAAGCATTATACGGAAATTCATACCAGAATTATCTAAGTTTAACTTGACTAGATTACAAATTATGGCTAGACAAAATAATTTAGACCAACTAGTTGAGTAAACTAGGATCAACTGATTATCCTTGATCTTCTGAAGAAAGGAGAACATCTGGGGGAAATAGACATCAACTTCCAAGTCTGTAAACCCAAATTCCACCGCTTTTTTTATGCCAAACACCAACCCTTGATTTTCTTGTTGTATCCTTGAATAATAGATCAATCTGACTTCCTCAGAGACCCTGCTAAGATCAAGGCCTTACCACACCCCTTTTTGCATCCTACATTGAGTTTGGTTATATCCTGTTCATGAGGATACCATACATAAGTTGCATCAGGATTTAAACAATTATTATTCATTTCAGATTTGAAAGCTGTTGGAAACGCAAGATTTGACTTAACAATAGCAAGCCAAGACATTTCACTGTTATGCCTAACCAGATTCTTAGCATCATGTATTGCACACAAGTTACTGAGAATCTGTTCAAACTTATCATCAGACCATCTATCAACTTCAGCAAACAGCCACTCGTAAATTTCATTACCATCTGCTGGAGGAGAACTGGGTATGCCAATCAGACCTGTAATACCCCTACCGCTAATACCGTCATTACCGTCTAAACTCCTCATACTTCCATACTTATGCAGCGGATACTTTCTTACACAACGGTGGGTGGTACAATGTCGTTAGCCACCCACGTGACTAACAAGGCCTACTACTACTTACAGCATCGGTCTGATGGACCGGAACACGCGAGTACTACACAATTACAATCCATACTCCAATTACAACTGGGTACTACAATTCTTCATTCAATACAATACTCCATAATCACAATACAATATACCGAGTTTACTAAGATCCAAATCCAAATACAACAATTCTTTCAAGTATATACATACTCATTAAGAGTCTAGCATATACCCATTCCTCACAAACTACATACTTTCCAAATACATAATGGTGTACCCCTTGGTAGGTACACCGACTCTTCAAAGGCTACAAGCCTTATACAATTCTTTACTATCTACAATTCATTCCTAGTTATCTAAGCATAGCCGCCTGTCTCTTACTATGACCTTAACCGCTTCGGGTACCTGTACAATAAAAACAGTGCCCCAAGGGGCTCAGCTTACGCTGCATATGAAATCCGCATACCCCGCGTACTAGCGAGAATACGCCGACCACTTGGTCGAATACATGCAGTCCATTTTACTCATACATACATACATGCTTTCAATCATAATATTACAGTAATCACAAAGCATACATACATACATTTCCATACATACAAGGAAGACATTACAAGTCAACCATTCATACTTACCTTTACGGAAATACGCTTCTACAATACATACACAATGCTTGTTAGCTTCTTTTACCCACCGGGTTAATCGGGTGTTTATTACTCTTTTACTCAAGGTCAATGACTTACATTAGCCAAGACCGTTACTCATACAATACTTTACTTACTTACTTACTTACTCAAGTTAAGTCGTTGTGACCTCCGGGCAGGGACTACACCGTCCCACCACCGGGCTTTAGGGTGGCTCACCAATCTAGGATGCTACCCATTTAAGGGATTTGGTCCATAGAAAGGATTCAGGCCAGGAATCGGATCCAACCTCTTGTGTCTCCTCATCCTCACGCGTGGCCGAAACTATATCGGACTTCTACTCATTCTATTTTACTCAATACTTAAGTTAGGAGTTAGGTGGTTAGGAATTAGTAGAAGTCATCACATCCATACCAAAGAATAATACACTACACACATACACATCCATTCACACATACACTTCATCCTCATCCATTCATTTCATGAATTATACAAACTAAATGTTCAAGGCACTATAACAAGAACAAATATAATGCAAGCACAAGTAAGTGCATTAAAATCCGATTCGTGCATTTATCTTATTTAGATGATCAAATAAGCACACAAATCGGGGTAACCAGGTTAGGATACAGAGCATGAGGAAATCATACCTTTCACCGGGGTTAACTTTACCGGTGTGTTCTCACGTTCCCTTGGTTCACCCTTGTTCCTCGAGTCTTACTCTCGAACCATTGACTACATGCCAAATGGTTCTATTAATATTAAGCATTACGGTATGTACATAATTACTACTCCCGTACCTACCCCGTTATTTCGGTTTAACTTAATGTTCTTATACTCACAACTTTCTTAATCACTTCTCAAACTTGTTTACACTTCTTAGGACCTTTAAAGGTCACCAAACAAGGCCTTAACAACTTCTAAAACCATTACCAATCAATCCCCCATGTTTTAAACCCTAAAAATCACTTTCGGCAACAATTTGGGGGTGGTCCGGGACTTGGTCCGGACCCAAAGTCCCGGACCAATGTTCTGATGTACTCTCGGCTGTTTTTTCATTGTGGTCCGGGACTTGATCCTGGACCTAGGTCCCGGACCAATGTCAATTTTTACTCTCGAAGTGTTTTTTGACGCGGTCCGGGATTGGTACATATCCTAGGTCCCGGACCCTGCTAAAAACTGCTACTAGGTTGATTTTTCAACCCCAAATCAACCCTTAATCCACCTCTAATCATTCCATAATCCTCCCACATGTTTTATACATGTTTAAACACACTAAAACACTCCTTAAATCCTTGGTCCAATCCTTACTCAACTTCTTGCTCAATTTTTACAAATTTCCATTCTCATTTTTACAATTTGCACTCTTGTGCATTCCTACACTTCTCTTGCACTTTGCACTTTGTCCTAACTCCATTTTACCATTCCAATTCATTTCCAAGCAAATACACTATCTATACCCAAGTCCAACACTCTTTTTCCTAAGTCTTGCACACTAGTTCTTCCTAGTTTCTCCAATGCATTTCAATACTTCTTGCTACAGATTTTACACCCTTTCATTCTCATACTACAATTACCACTCCATGGTTACTAAACATCTCTACTCAAACCAATACACACCTTGGTTCTCCCATTCACCAAGTCATCCAAAAATGCATATTTCCTACTAAAATTTTGCCATAGTTTACCTACAATTCTAACTTATCCACATACATCCATTCTCACCAAAATCATTTCTAAACTAGCCACACCCATACAAGGGTCCTACCAGCAATCAAGGCAATCATATTTACCAATACTTCCTCAAACAACAATACCAATACACATACACAAATTATTTGGCTCTAAGGCCTTCAATCTAAACATTAGTTCACAAATACTCCCTAACTTCCATCAACTACAATACTAGTACAACATTTTGAGTTCATTCATTACTTTACCCATTCCCATCATTCTAATGTATTAAAATTTAGCATTAAAAAGGAGCTCTTACCTTAAGCTTATAATTCCTTCTTTTCTTTTCTAATTCTCCTCATTCTCTCTTTCTTGCACAAAATCGGTCAAGTGGGCAATGGAGTTGCCAAACTCCATTCCCATAACCCAAGGAACACAAAATAAGTGTAATTAAAATACTAACCCTTGGAATAACACTAATTTATTGTAATGCTTAAAACACCAAATCTAGGGTTTACCTTTGGAGTCTTTTTAAGAGGGGTTTTAGCCTTTGGTTCAAGAAGGTGACCCCACCACCATTGTAAGGTTGGAATTATGCTCAAAAGAGAGAAAAATAGAGCATTACAAATGGGGAAAATCGGCTACAAAGAAGGATGGAGGAAACTTGAGATTTTCATGGAAATTTTTATCTTAATGGAGATAGGAGACTCCAAGCTTCAATTTGGTACCATTTTCTCTTCAAATGGGCAAAAACCATGGAGATGAACTTCCTCATTTTGAGATTTTGAAAAGATAGAAAGGTAGAGCTTGGAGAGAGGAGCAAGAATATATACTTATTTTTGCATTTGGAGCTCACATGAGGCTAGAGCATGAAGGAGAAGAGAGGAATCCATTGGAGGTTGGTGAAGCTCCAAAAATCACCAGCAACAAGGGGGAGAAGAAGAGAGGAATCAGCTGGGAGAAAAGAAATGGGAGAGAGAAGAGAGAAATGAGAGGTGAGAGAGTATGTGAGTTGCTTTTTACTTTTTCTCCCTTTTTGCTTTTTGACTTCTTTATTTGCTAGCTAGTTATATGAGTGTGTGAGGGAGTTATTTGACTCTTAAAAAACCGGCCCCCTACAGTATTACTAGTTGGAGTGTTTTTCGTCTTTTACAGAAAACGCTCGTTAATTTACCCGGTTTTGGTACTATTCACTAACCGGGCCCGTTTTCCGGAATTTTCTCGTTTCTTTAATTTTATTGCTTATTAAGCTTCCTTTAGTGCTTAATTATAGTTATTTAATGAACTATAATTTTTACGGGTTCGTTTGACCACTCAAAGTCACATTTTCGGTTTTCTTGAAAAACGTGCGCTAAAGCTCTATTAGCGTTTTAATACATTTTGGATCCGTTTTCTTCGGGAATCATTCTCGTATATAAATTAGGCATGAATAAGCCTTAGGAATCCACATAATACTTTAACCGAGGTCTCGTACCTCCTATGGTTATATAACGCTTATTTAGCGTTTCCGCTTTTAAAGTGTTTCTTCATTTCTTTTGGATTTATTTTCCTTACCAAAATTACTTAGGCACTATTAGGCCCTTAAATACATATTAGAATAATTTTAATCACTATATTTAAGTTCGGGGTATTTCAAGACATGTCCAAAAATTATTGACCATTGCACAATAAAAAAGTGTGTGATATAAGGTATCCACCTTAGAACATAAACAACAGAAGGAGAGACTCCTGTTCTTCTAGCAATATTAGCCAAACAGGGAACTATATTTCTCAATAGTTTCCACTACATCAGTTTTACTCTTGGACTACATTGCAACTTCAAAATTGTTTTGATCAGACTGTAAGAATTAAAACTGGAAGAAGACAGATTAAAGATTGTCACTTGTTGATCTATTTTATAAGCAGATTTGACTGAATAAATCGCATCTTTGGTGAAATGCCACTTCCAGTGATCCCTCCTGATGAAGAAATTTTGATTTTCCTGATTTCTTCAACATCTATGTTCCACAACTGAGCATTTAGCATATCAAGTTTACAATCATTACTATCATGCTTAATAAACTGAGAAACTATAATGTCATGACTGTTATGAGGCTTAGGAGTAAAAGGCCTAAAAGAATATGGTCTTAGAATCCAAGGATCTTTCCACATCTTAATATCCTTCCCATCCCCTATGTCTTTCCTAATTCCTTTTTTGAGAATATCTAAAGCTGAAACTATGGGTCTCCAAATTTGAATGTCATGTTTCCCTCTGCTAACATCGTAAATATCCTTGTCTGAGAAGTAGATGCCCTTCATAGTTCTTGAAACAAGAGAAGATGATTCTATCAAGAAATTCCATGCTTGTTTAGCTAATAATGCCCTATTAAAAGAAGCTGCAGATCTGAATCCCATCCCTCTCGAATCTTTGCTTTTACAGACTTCTTCCCATCTGAGCCAATGAATACTTCTCTTGGTCAAGCAACCCTCCCCACCAGAAAGAAGCAAGGATTGAATTGATTTTATCCAGAACTCCTTTAGGAAGTGGAAACAAGGACATAGAATAAGTGGGAATGGTCTGAAGAACAATAGTAACTAGAACTGCTCTACCAGCCTGAGACATCAGTTTCCTCTAACGCTGCACTTTTTTTCTGATTGCTTCAACAATATAGTTAAATAATTCCTTCTTATTTATTCCCATCTTAAAAGGTAGTCCTAGGTATTTTTTGAAAGAGGAAGTTTCCCCGTACCCCAAGATTTGACAGATTTGAGATTTTATCTGGGGGTTCAGTTTCTTACTGAAAATCACTTTTGATTTACTAGCATTGATGACATGGCCTGAAAAGGAAAGGAAAGACTACAAGGTATCTTTTAGGAAAGAAGCATTTTGAATTGACCCACTACCACAAAACAAGATGTCATCTGCAAACGCCAAGGGTTGATAGAGGGGCCCGTTTTAGAAAGTCTAACCCCCTTGAAATGGCCTTTGACATCTGAAGCATTCAGAAAACTAGATAAGGCTTTCTGAACCAGAATGAACAGGTAAGGAGAAAGAGGATCTCCTTGCCTAATTCCTCTGGTAGGAGAAAAAAATGCACCTGGGGAACCGTTGATCAACAAGGAGCAATTTGTAGAGGAAATACAATTAAGAACAGGAAAGATCCAAGCTTGAGGGAAACCCATGGCTATAAGAACATCTTTCAAGAAACTCCACTCAAGTCTGTCATATGCCTTACTTAAATCGATTTTTAGAGTGAAATTGCCTCTCTTTTGAGCCTGACTTCTATCTAGATAATGCATAATCTCTCCTGAAATAATAATGTTGTCGATAATGAATCGACCCTTGACAAACCCCGATTGATTAGCTGAGATAATATCAGGTAGAATCCCTTTGACTCTATTCGCTAAAACTTTGGAAACAATCTTATAAACGAAATTACTAAGTGTTATTGGTCTATAGTCACTAATATTAATGGCTCCTTTCACTTTAGGAATCTAGGTAATATAGAACTGATTAAGAGAATCAGAAATAGGGTTACCTCGAAGAATCTCTAGGACTATTTCGGTCACCTGCTCTCCTACTACTCCAATAGGATTTGAAGAAGTTTCCATTGAATCCATCAGGACCTGGCGATTTGTCTCCACTTACACTCTTCATCGATCACTACTTCTGAGCCTGAGTAAGGAACCGACAAAGAATGAATATGATCCTAAGAAAGTCTTCCCTTAACTGCTTCGACGAATCTATTGTCTGTCTGAGGATAAGTAGTGTGAAACATATTTTGAAAATGGAGTCTGGTTGTCTCTTCTATACTTCTCCAATCATAGTATATAACTTCAGAGTGATAAAGAAGCCCAAAATAGAATTACCCCTCCTCCGAGCAGAAGCTCTAGAATGAAAGAAATGAGTATTTCTATATGCTTCTTTTATCCATTGAATTCTTGGGTTGCGTTCGGTATGTCTTTTTTGAGGTAGTTTTGTGGTTGTTTTAGTCTAGTTGTTTTGGCTGGCTGTTTTGTGGTAGTTTTGCTGGTTGTTTTGTGGCTGTTTTGAAAACTAGTGTTCAGCAGGCGGCAGTTTCGTCTGACTGTTTGAATAAGTTAGTTTTGTGCAGTGCGTTTACCGTTTTCGTTGTTACAATTAAAATATTTATATTACATTTTAAAACAATTATTTGTTAACAAAGTTAAAATATATGTAGATATTCAATTATAGTCTTTAATAATAATATTCATTATTAATATTTTAGTGACAATTAATTTATAATATGTATACATATTATTTATAAATAAATTGTTTACATATATTTGAAAAAATAAAGAAATAAACATTGTATTTAGAGTAAATATATTAGAGGTTATATATAAAATATAATTTTATGGATTATATATTAGTATTTAATATAACATTTCAAATGTATTAATACTTAAGATTATTTTAATTTTTAATGGAATAAATAATATCATTGAAATGAAAAAAAATTCTTTCTTTCTTTATTAAAATAATTGACTGTAAGCGAATATATATATATCATATATCATTATTATTTTATTATTATATTTTTTAATTGTTGATAAAATATTTATTTTAAACATATATTTATAATTAAAACAATATATTTTATTCAATTAAATATTACTTAATGAAATTCCAATTCAAAAACATAAATTTAAATTTAATACTGGATATGTCAAGAAATGAAAAATAACGTATATTAGCATATAAAATTATTCTTTAATTATTAAGCACAGTATAAAAATATAATAACTTTGATATACTGACAAACCATAATAGTTTATACAAACAGTTTTGTAATTAATCATTACTTAGCAAGTTGAATACTTATAATCGATATATCTGAATATACTACAAATATTGTGTACTCTAATAAGTTTGATATAATTGAAAGTTTACATCATAATTTTAATTAGCTTACTCTTTTCCTTGCAGAATATTTTATTAGAATTGATAGATAGCAATAATTTTAAGAGACTATTTATTTGTATCTGAATAAACAATTTAGAAAAACACTACTAGTTTAAAACTATTTTTCTATATTATTTTCATTAATTTATAATTTAGTATACCAATTTTTATAAAAAACTATAAAATAAAAAGGGAAAATAAACTAATTTATAATATATTAATCTATATATTCAATTTTAATTTAATTTTGTGTCAAATTTAATATAAATATCATTTTTAAAATATAATTATAAATATTGAAAATTTAAATTAATTTTTAAAATTAATTAATATTATTAAAATATTCTCGCCCCTTAATTACAGTTTTCTGGCTCCGCCTCTATTTACGGTATTCATTATATTTGCAGTATAAATTATTGGTTGTTTGTGGTAGTTTTGTGGTTGTTTTGTGCTGGTATATTTGTGGCAGTTTTGATATTGTTTTTCGAGGTGACGTGAACACCCTACTACGCGCCTAACAATAAATACAGTCGCAGCGGAAATACCAACTAAACACCAACTAACAAATTGGTGTTACAAACGCCGTTAACCACCGGGTTTAGCATTTTTTGTCAAAAATGCCAAACTAAAAATACCACATTTATACCATATAAAAGCCATGTCCGAACGTAGCCTTGATCTCTACTTCCACCATTCCACCATGCTTCCTCTTAAAAGAAAGAAGTAAGATATCCAGCATAACTCTCTTTTCTATTGAAATTGACCCAGCTGTAACCGGCCTTGATTCAACAAATAGATTTCATCTTTCTTTTTTATTTTCATTTGATCTTACCAAAGGACCACCTTTTCCATTTGATCAAAGCCTTTCCACTCTCTGAGATTTTCTGAACTCACCCATACCTTGAGAACTCCAGACATCAACCACAATTTGATATCACTTTTTTACTTTTAACCAATCATTCTCAAATTTGAAGATATGCTTGGGCTTCTTCTAATTACCAAAAATCTAACCAGCAAGGGGCGATGATCTGAGTCCTCCCACTGTAAATGCTCAACTGAAAACTGAGGAAAACTACTAGTGCTTTATCACACAACAGAGCTCTGTCCAGTTTGCTAACTAAATTTCTGTCATCAAATTGACCATTAGTAAAGTACCTTCATGGCCAAAGAAACCAGCATCAGTAAGAAGACAGAAATCAGCTACATCTCTAAACTCCTTCATCTGATCATCACTCCTTAATCTACCTCCAGTTTTTTCCCGTTCCACATAATGTGATTAAATAACCTAAGATAACTCAAGGACCAGACACTTGAGTTCGAAGAATCTTCATTAGTTTTCAAGATAAGAATTTCATTCTCTAGTCTGCCCAACCATAGAACCCAGTTTTAATACCCCGGACCTAAAAATGGTGACTTAAAAATTCTAATATGAGTATTTAAGGCCTAATGGTGCCTAGAGAGTGTTGGTAAAGAGAATAAAACCAAAAGAAAAGAGAAAATGTGTAAAACGCTAAAAACGCTAAAACGCGCATTAAATGAGTAAAGGAGATATATGATCTCGTTAGGGTCCGAGATGGACTCGTAAGGCTTAATTATGCCTAATTAGTACACGGGAATGATTCCCGAAGAAAATGGATAATAATGGATTAAACCGCTAACGGAGTTTTAAAGCACATTTTTCGAGAAAACCCGAAAATGTGACTTTAAGTGGACAATTAGACCCGTAAAAATTATTTGATTAAATAACTATAATTAAGTATTAATGGAAGCTTAGTAACCATTAAAAATAAAGAAATGAGAAAAATCTGAAAAATGGGCCCGGTTTGTGAATAATACCGAACAAGGTAAAATAACGAGCGTTTTCTGTAAAAGAAGAAAAACGCTCCAGCTTAATAATATAGTGGGCGGTTTTTTTGTAGCCTCTCACACACTAAACTAGTAAATAAAGAAAGAAAAGGAAAGGAAAGAAAAGTGGAAAAAGGAGAAAAAGTAAAAAGGTGAAGGAGACTCTCTCTCCTCCCCATTTCTCTCTTTTCCACGTACTCTCCCCTCCTCCTTTCTGAACTTCTTCTTCACCTTAAGCCATTACTGGCGATTTCACAAACCCCTCCAAGCTCCTTTATTTCTTCTTCATCTACAAGGCACAAATCAAATTCAAACTCCACAAAAAATGTACCGTTGAATTCCTCTCAACTTGGGGAACATTTCCCTTCTTTCAAAATCTGGAAAGCTCACATTTGACCTCCATGGAAAAAGCTTGGATTGAAGGTTTTAAGGTGTCATCTTGATCTAGAACAACAACCTTGTTGTTTAAGGTAAGAAATGAGTTCAAAATCCATCTTTTCTAACCTTCCTTTGATTTTTGGAAATTTCCAACATGTGCTCCCTCTTCTTCCATGTCCAGCCAGTTTTAATCTTCATTAAGGGCTGGAATTTTGTTGGCCTTGCTATCCAAGAACTCCTCCTAGAAGTTTCAAGGTAATACCCTTCTTAAAGCTTAAGAAATCCTTTTAAAATCCAGGTTAAAATAGGAGTTATGTATTAAGTAGTGTGTTGTTCTTGGGCTGGCCAGCTTGAGTTGTTTGGCCGGTTGAGAAACAAGAAAAAAGAGGGAAATATGAAGGAAGGAAGGAGAAACAAAGAAAGAGAAACAAGAAGATTGAAATGTGAAGGCTTGTGGATATAAGGTAAATAATCTACCTTGGACCCTAATGTAATGCTTTTAGAATTTGGGGATGGGAAGTAGTTGAATGAACCCAAATTTGTGTTAAGTATGTACTTGGTGATAGTTGAGAGAATAATGAGTTAATGCTTGATTTGAGAGCTGTGCATTTGATAAATTATGCATTATGTTGTATTTGGAGGATTTGATGAGTTTTGATTGACTTTTCTGCTGGTATAACCTTGTGGTTTGGTTAGTTTTAGGATTGAATTAAGTGTTGATATGAGCTTTGGGCAATGTTAGAGAAGTAGCCGGGTTATGGCAAATTTTGGTAGAAAACCAGTGTTAAGGTGATGTTGGGAGGTTGGTGAACCTAAGAGTGCTGGGATAAAATAGAAGTTTAAATGAGTGGAATAAACCCATCAACAACTAGAGAATGGAGTTAGGAGGATGGATGCAAAATGTAGCAAAATGTTGTAGAAAAGCCTTGAAATTCCTAGAGAGTAAACTAGTGTGCAAGACCTTGGAAACAAGAGCTGAACCTTGAATGAGAAGTGCATTAGTCTAGGAATGGTTTGGTAATCTTGGTGGAAGTTTATGAAACAACAAAAGAAGTTTCAAATGCATTGCTGTGCTTAAATGTAATAGAGAAAATGGAAAATTTAGGAATTTGAGCAAGAAATTGAGTAGGGATTAAACCAATGATTTGAAGGGGTTTAGAGCATGTTTTAAGGTGTTTAAACATGTAGGAAACATGTGGAATGATTAGGAAATGATTAGAGATGAATTAGGGGTTGAAAATTGATCAAAAACTGTAAATTTTGACAGTTCCAGGGGTGGTCCGGGTTTGCAAATCGGTACACAAACCCGGACCACATCAAAAATGCACCAGAGAGTGATTCCAGGAGTTGGTATGGGTATATATCCCAGGACATAAACCCGGACCACATGTAAAAGTGACCAGCAATTTATTTCCGTTTTGGTCCGGGTTTGTAACCCCTGACACAAACCCGGACCAATGTAAAAACTTGCCATAAAGTGTTTTAAAGTGTCCTAATGATAGGAAGTGAATGGTAATGGTTTTAGATGATGTTTAGTCCTTGTTTGGTGACTTGTAAAGGTCCTAAGAAGTGTAAACAAGTGTTAGAAGTGAGTGAGAATTAAGAACCTTAGTTGGCAAGAGTAAACTAAGTGTAACGGGACAACGGGGTAAGAACGGGAGTAGTAATTATTTGCTTACCGTATGAGCATGGTATTGATAATAGTTTTTGAAACATTATCAGAGGATCGTGTGTGAACCGAGCAATGTGAGGGCACGATAAAAGTGAGACCAAGGTGTAAGGTATGATTTTCTCATGCCCCGTAAGCTAACCGAGCTACTCTGATTTGTGTGTTTGTGTGCCGGCTTAATCAAGACTAAAGCATGAAAATAATCCATTGTTTGATTATGTATGTCTTTTGTAGTTGTATGAGCTAACATACCGACTCATAGATGAGTGACGATTGGCTAGAGACTCGTAGATCGGGTCATATCGTAAAATAACAAAAACATGCAAACACACATACTATCGATTTAAGAACAACGATATCGTAATCTTATGAACTCACTAGTTTGTGAGAAAGTTGTACGGGTTTAGTAAACACCCCGGTAACGGTTAGAAAACCAACCTAAAACATTCCACAAAATGAATGAATATGGAAAGGTACATGAACCTCCAACTAGAGAATTGTAGAAAGTTCAAAGATGTGAACTTGTAAGAAATGTAAAAGAGACCTAAGGGATCAATTAACTCCCTTGAGATGTGGTCGACCTCCTATATCTGGATTTTACCCGGTGTAAGAAAATAACAGAAAGTATAAGTATATGAATATAAGGGTAACCCTTAAACCTAAGATTACCCGAACTTAAGTAATGTTCCCAAAGTCATTAGAAACATCGTGAATGATGCTTCTAGACTAATATACATAATAATAGTATAACTCCGAGAGAGGAGTGTATGGGAATATGAGAAGTCCGAGAGTAGTTGGACCTATGCGAAAGTAGTAGGAACTAAGAGAGTTTCCGGGAGCTAGTTGAACTATGCTCGAGAGCCATGTGTTTTGGCATAAGAAAGTATAAAGAGAAACAAGCGTGACATAGGAGACCTGTAGTGTCTCGAGAACTACAAGAGCTTGAGTATTAGTAACCCAAGAGTGGGGGTGAGATAAAGAGTAAGTAATCCAAGAGTGGGGGTAAGATAAGTACAAGTAACCCAAGAGAGTGGGTGAGTATAAGAATAAGTAACCCGAGTGAATGGGTGAGTTATTGAATAAGTAACCAAGGCATAGTGATGAGTAAATTGTTACAACTAACAACCTTGTTATGTTAGTTAAGGATTGAATTCCATGGTTGAATGAGAATCCTTATGTAGTGTTGATAAGTGTCCAAATGAGCATGATTTAAGGGTGTATTTCATATGTATATTAGCACTTTTCTTGCTCATTTCTTCACTTTAGTTAGTTTTCCTCTAGTTTTATGTTTTATTGGTTATCTTACAGATTTTTTTGCTAAACATGAGGAAAACCAAGCTAGGAGCAAATTAGAAGAAGAGACGAACGCGTAGGCGTAAACGGATCAAAAAACGGAGTTCGGACGAAGATTTTAGAGGCAAAATAAGAAGTGTCCGAATTTGTCCGAAGGTGTCCGAACTTGTACGTTCGGACACAAGTTCGGACGCGGCGATCAGGACAGCTCCAGAAAAGCACCGCGACGGAAAAAATGGGGATAAACTTATCAAACCGACCAAATGACTTTCCCAGCTCAATTTTGCACCGTTTCTGCTCATTTTGCTTCCACAAAATCACCTACCAACCTACCACCACCTACCCTTTTTATTTTTCTCATTCACACACACCTACCCACACATTCATTCTACTCTAAAAAACCCACGACCATTCTACTTCAAAATCATCATCTGATCATTCGACCACCATCCTTCCATTCCCTTCATTCCATTCTCTTTTTTCTCACGTATCACCACCACCACATTAGCAAAATAAGAAGAGAGGCAGGAGGAGCAGGAGCGAGTAACTGACCCGTCTCTCCAGCAGTCTCCAAATAATGACTAATTCTATCTATCTCTGCTATATCTTATTTCTGTTAATGTCTGAGTAATTTTTATTTGTATCCTAGGATGGGGTTTGACCCTAATATTGCTTAAATAAATATTTATTACCTGTCTCATTTATTATACTTGTTTTTATTCCTTTCAATAAATATTGTTAAATGCTTTTCGCGACAAACTACATGCATTTTTATGGTAACTATCAACATATGATTTTGAGATAGACATTAGTACCACGAAGGAATAAACCTTAGTAATTACACTCCGGATTGGGTAGGAAAATACTGAGGCTATTATTAAAAGAGTTCGTAACTTACCCTTATTAACTCTAATAGACAATAAATAATTGAGAATGGTTATAAATTGTTTAAGTAATTTAGGCAATTCCCCCGCTATCCTAGGATCCTTTTTCCATCCATATCAATTAATTCACCTTATTTTACTGTGTTTTATTTTTGCACTGATCCTAAACAATCAAGCTTGCCTCCGGCTAAACCCCCTATTTGCTGTTTTTTAAATACCGAGACTAGGATAATTGAACTAATTTCTCTGTGGATACGACACTTGTTATACTACATCGACTAGGTGCACTTGCCTTTTCTTTGCCCATATAGTATAATATTTTCACTATGTATTTTTGGCCAACAAGTGTACATATGTAATGTATTGCTATGTTGCATGTTGTTTGAACTAAAATGAACTTCATGCTCTCGATAAAAGTAGTCGGCGTACCCCGGTTAGCACGCGGGGTATGTGAATTTCATATGCAGCATAAGCTGAGACCCTAGGGGCATCATTTTTATTTTCAGGTACACCGAAGATGATACCGTTCGAGAGTAGGACGGGGACGGTGGTTAGCATGGGTAGTTAGACTTTAATTACTTATGTATTGGAATGAGGTGTAAGACCGAATATGTTATCGGCATCCGTATATTGTAGACTCGGTATAGTAAAGAATGGAATTGAGAATTGTGTATGAGACTTGGTTAGAAATGAATGAGTAATGTATTTATTGAGTACTCGGTTATTCTGGTCCATCAGACCGATGCTGTGGTTGAGTTAGGCCTGGTTAGCCACGTGGGTGGCTAACGGCGTGTGTATCACCCTCCGTTGTATGTAGAGTTCTGTTGCGGGATTAATGGCAATTTGTGACAGTTTAAGGGGTAATGATGAGTTTAGAGGCGGTTGGGTTTACAAAAATGGTATCAGAGCGAAGTATCGCTCTGATGACTGGAAATACCGAGATTAGGAAATACCGAGTTAGGAATTAGAGACTTAGGTGGCTCACTGGTGGAACGGAAGCCTTTAATTACGGTCCAAAACCGTGTATAATTACGGTTCTGGACCGTAATTTACGCGGCCGTAAATAAAGATGGCGTTTCTTTAATTACGGTTAAAACCGTAATTAAAGGCCCTTTTCCGGCCCGCGTGTCATTGACTTTACATTACGGTTATTTGTAAAACCGTGATCTAAAGTCCTTTGGCGCGCGCGAACCAAAGGACTTTAGATCACAGTTTTAAATAACCGTAATGTAAAGTCGACACTTTAGATTACGGTTCTAACAATAACCGTAATCTAAAGTGTTTTGGCGCGCGCGCCCAAAGGACTTTAGATTACGGTTATTGTTAGAACCGTAATCTAAAGTGTAATTTTATTATTATTTTATTTTTTTACAAATCTACACAATTGCAACAGAGACAGAATTGTAACAGATAAGCAACAGAGGGCAGAAACTGCACAATTGAACCACCTGAATCAAATACCAACAACACAAATTCATTCTAATAAAGCACCAGATCGAAAATCTGTAACATATTCAATCTGTTACACAATTGCAACAGAGATAACATCTAATAAAGCACCAGATCGAAAATCTGTTACACAATTGCAACAGAGATAACAATTGCAAATTCATTTCTGCGCACAATTGCAACAGAAATATTCAATACAACAGCTAGAATCTGTTACAGCAGCAGCTAGCATAATTCATTACAAACAGAATCAGAGCAACTAACAAAAAATATAATCTGTTACACAATATAATCTGTTGCAGCAGCAACTAACAGAATCAGAGAGCAACTAAAAAAAAATATATGTTACAGCAGCAGCTAGCTAGTCTACCACTCCATTCTCATAAAATGGCTGCCATGCTCTCTCTGACATGCAACAAGTCGGCAGGAGCATAAGTCTTGAATCTGGCATAATGCTCTTTAATCTGCAACAAGAAAAGGAATGGAACACATAATGAGATTAAGATAAAGACACAAAAAATCTGCCGAAAGAATTAAATACAAGACAACGTTCGTATTACCTTGTCAATATCATTCTTAAACTTGGGAAGTACCCACAGAACTCGTACATATACCGCATCACGTAGTACCCGCAACTCTTAGAATCCTTTTGGGTAGGGCACTAAATCACCAAAATTCACAAATGTAAAACAATTGTACAAAGATAATAGCAGCACGAATGAAATACATGAATTACCAAACCTTGATGTAATCGACGGTCAAATCACCAAACTCTCCCTGAGGGGTTTTTTTGTAACAACTGTTACATATATTAACAAAAGCGTTTAGCAAAATGAACAAGATTAATTTTGGTTCAAAAAACTTACAAACAATTAAATAGTAATAAAAACTTACTCTTTGATTAAGTCTTCAGTGTTGAATTCTTTCCACTGCCCTAGTGGATCTAGAACGAGCAGAGTAGCGGTGGCAGCGCAGAATATAAACAAAGCCCAGTGGTGGCTACAATGTCAAATACAAAATGAAATGAGAATGAAGGTAACAAAGTTAGCTAATTAGTATGTAATTTTATATTAGAACTCACGTTTGGTGATACGGCATTAGAATGAATAATTTATTCTGTTGATCAACAACATTGAAGACATGAATCATGTAGTTACAAAACCTCCCAGGGTCCCTAGTGACATTGTCGTACGATAAACGCTCCGGGCACACCGCAGTAACGCATGTCATGTCCTTCTCAACACATCTCTCAAGCAGACATCTATTATATCACATGTACTATAAAAAGTTAGCCAATGCAACTTCATAAATACTTATTCTATATGTTTTACAGTATGAGGAAAGAACACTTACTTTAGATAAGCTTGAATAATGTTAATGTTCAGATAATCTCCACACATCATCTCTCTGATGTCCTCAAAGTTGATTGCCGTCATCATATCTTCTTCGTAGTGAAACATCGACTTTGGAAGCGTCATCATGAAGTTGTTAGTTTGAGATGACTTCACCATGATCTTGTCGTAGAGATTCATCTGCTTGGCCCCCAAAACATTAACAAGTTTTTGTGGCAGTGCGAGCTTATTTTTAGGCGCCTCAGAAGTCTCTGGTGCGACCCCGGCGGGCGCTGGATTCTTACCTTTCGCACCCCGACTCACTGGATTCTTACCCTTCACACACAAACAGTAAAGCATAAATGTAAAGATAATTACTAATTGATTATTATAGTAACATTGAACATTTATCTAGAACATACCCTTCTAGCAGGATTCGTCGGCGCGCTGATCTCTTCTTCTCTGGGCCGGGATACGCGGCGAGGAACCTCAGGGATCTCAGGATTCGCCGGCGCGCTGGTCTCTTCTAGTCTGGGCCGGGTTACACGGCGAGGAAGCTCAGGGATCTATAATAGATTAGATTAGACACTTAATGCTAAATAATGCATTTTATTAGATACTAAATGGTTGTCAAACAGTCTTACCTCATCGGTGACAACAATATAACATGCTGGCCAGGGCAATATGTCTCCCTTCGCTTCGATCAGCGTGCATTTGTTGTCAATCGCCATCGGAAGGTATGCATGCTCAAATCCATCAACTATCAGGTCCAAGGTCACACGCGCGTAGAATGGGGGTAGATGTACGAAACTGATGAGCGTGAGTGGACCTGATGGCAACACCGTCCCGTAGGCCGCATCTACAGGGTGCCCGTCTAATGGTATTTGGAGACGACATTTTTTTGCTCCTTTAATAAACAGAGATAATACGTGAAATAAATAAGTGAGTCCAATCTAATACTATTTAAATAACTTTATTTTAGAAGAAAAATAGTTAAACAAAGTTAACCTGGATGTTGGCAAACGGGTACGGGTCAGCGGCCGGAGCACAACTAGACGAGGAAGACATTCGAGGAGGATCTAGCTGCTGCTGCTGAGTAGTCGCATGTGCAATCGCATTCAACGCTTCCTGCAGCCTCTCCTCGATAGCCCGGCGCTCAGCAGCATGTTTCTCGTCATTTGCTTGGCGCTCAGCAGCGAACTTACGCTCTACCATCGCCTCGACTTCAGCAGCACTCATCTGACCCTTCCTAGCAGATGGCGGGAATACGTTCTTCTGACGTACTTCTCCCCCAAATCCTCTAACACGCCCCGGGTGATCCTTCTTCCCAAGCATTTGATTCAGCGCGTCGTCTTGAGAAGGAGGAGCGTGTAAGTCCACTTTCCTCTCTGTGCCGCATCGTACTGTCCAATTTTCAAAGAAGTTAATGACGAGATTTGAGATCAACAAACACTTGAGTATATAAGTAAATTATTTACAGCTACTTTCAAATACTTACAATTTGGTTTGCCAGTTGTTCCATCGCAGCATTAGGAAATATCCTCTGACCTTCGCTGGTCGTTTTCTGGCGTCCCAGTATGTACATCTGCACCCTCCTCGCCTCAGAGACATCCTCGATCGGGCATTCACTTCCATCCTCGTTCCTCCGTGTCAGCAAACCAGCTTCTTTCCATCCCTCGAGGCTGCCCACATATCCCCTTCGTCCCATGGTGTGGGGGTAGAGATTAGCTTCACGGTTTTGTCGTGCTTGTTCTTGTACTTGCTGTTAAGAAAGTACAACAGGAAATTAATTAGAAAATCAGGGATAAAGCATTATGAGCATTAATTAAGAAAAGAGTACACACAAACATACCCTGAACTCGGGGGTGGCGTGCCGCTCAACGAACTCCTTCCACTCCTCTTCAGTTATCATGCCATTGTATACAACATACGGCGGAGGCTCACGTGGGGGCACCCTGTGATCCAATGCTCAACCAAGTAGTGGCGGAATGATTTAGCTTTGCCGGCCACCAAAGAAAGAACGGTCTTCTTCACTTCTTCTGGGATCTTGTACCGTTCTTGCACCTTCTTCCAGATGGTCTCCTTTACTTTTTCCGGGACTTGTTTCATGTGTGGTTGATGCAGCAATGTGATCTGGCCAGAGTCCCTAGCATACTAGCGAACTCTGACCTGCTGCCCCCACCATACCTCCCATACTGGTCCCACAGAAGACTAATCTGATCCGGTTTCTGCAGTTTCAACCCACGGGTCGGACCTCTACCTCTGGGTCTCTGAGTAGCACTCGTAGAAGGTGCACTCATGGAAGGGCCAACAGCAGCAGCGGCAGATGTGGATGGGACAACAGCAGCAGTGGCAGATGTAGATGGGACCGGTACCATTTGCTGCTCATTTTCCTCCTCCTCACGACAAAATAAATCGAACTCTTCATCAGCCATGTCCTGATCAGCCATGCCTGCAAGGATTGAAATACAATTTGAATTAAATTAAGCATTTCATAATGGTCATAAACAAGCAATAAATAAAAGAGTGTTAATTTCATATAAATTTTTATAGTAATAACTTACATACACCATTATCTCTCAACCCACATTCCCTCGTTATGGTCTGATCTTATATACTCACGATGACCTGTGACCTCAGCCTCTTCCAATGAAATAGGAACAGTTGGAGGTTCATCTTCTGCATCATACTCATCCTCATCAACCACACCATCCACACCAACTATTCCTCTTCTCCCTTTAAGCACAACAGACCATCTAGGATTACAGGGATCAGTTACATAAAATATCTGCTTAACCTTCGTCCCAACAACGAATGGCTCAACCGTGGGAGTAGCTCTAGACAGATCAACCAGTTTCATACCATGCTCCTCCTCACGGTAGCCATGATTATTGTTAACCCAGTTACAGCGGAAAACACACATTTCGTAGCTGTTGTAGTCCAATACCCAGATGTCTTGTATAACACCGAAATATGATTGTTGTACCGAGACAGGACTATGACCCACGACACCGATGTCATATAAGTTTTGATAAGCTTCAAGCTCTACACCACTGTTTTGATTCGTTGACTTCTGATCCTGACGTTCTGTGAAAAAGGTGAATCCGTTGACATCGTACCCCTCATAAGAAATTACATCCAGATTTGGTCCAAATGCAACTACTTTAATCAGTTCAGGCACATTCGTGGACTGATCGGACAACACTCTCTCTTTGAACCATCGGACAAATGTCCTATTCTGCTCATTTTGTAGTCTAACGTCACTCATGTTTGGATATTGTGCTCTTAAAACACACAAGTGTTCATCAAAGTATGGTTCAACATCTTCAAGATGACTTAGCACAACTAAATGAGCTTTGTAAGAGTGTCTATGTCAATTTTTCAGTTTCCTTCCAACCGTGCCAACACCCTTCAATCTGCCCTCGTGTCTAGAACGTGGAAGTCCAATGGTATCGACACCTTCTAGGTAATTGGTGCAGAAGTCTACAACTTCCTCTGTGATAGTGCCCTCTATAATACTACCCTCTGGGTGACGACGGTTCTCATTTTCTTCTTCAGGACACCCATGTACCTTTCGAACGGATACATGTAGCGAAGGTACAAAGGACCACACATCAGAATCTCTCTTACAAGATGCACGAGGAGATGTATCATTATGTCGAAGAACGATGGAGGAAAATACATCTCCAGCTGGCACATTGTCACAATAAGATCCTTTTGTAATTTAGA
Source organism: Limonium bicolor (assembly GCA_023374045.1). Taxonomy (NCBI): domain Eukaryota; kingdom Viridiplantae; phylum Streptophyta; class Magnoliopsida; order Caryophyllales; family Plumbaginaceae; genus Limonium; species Limonium bicolor. The sequence goes on from CM041777.1 coordinate 3,589,018, forward strand.
CAGAGTGTCCACATCAAGAACCTTAGACGAAATGGATTTGAGGAAGACACTGACGTTTGTGATTGTGTGTCTGACAGCATCCGGCAAGATCCCACGTAGTGCAATTGGCAAAAATTCTTGAAGTAGGACATGATAATCGTGAGATTTCATTCCTACTAATTTGAAATCTGTCATGGACACTAGGTTTCTTATGTTTGAGGAGTAACCTGATGGCACCTTGATGTTGTAAAGGGTACTGCATAGACTATGTTTCTCTTCTTTAGACAGAGTGTGACAGGCAGGAGGCAAGAATGTGCGTTTTCCACGTTCTTGCGGGCCAAGCTCTATGCGTATGCCCAACTCAATTAAATCTTTTCTTCCTTTCAAATGATCCTTTGTCTTTCCTTTTATGTTCAAAAGAGTGCTAGTGACACTTTCACCCACGTTCTTCTCGACATGCATCCCATCGATACAATGTCTAACCTCTAGATGCTGCCAGTACTCTAGTTCCCAAAATATTGATTTCTTTTTCCAGACACTTTTTTCACCACTTTTGGTTGGCGGCCCGAAGTTGTTCACAATATTATCCAACTTTTTGTAAATCTCTGTACCTGTCAAAGGCTGGCGCGCCATGCTGTGATCAGTTTTCCATCGAACTCTTTCGCCATCTTTCGATACTTATGTCCTTTTGGAAGCATTTTTCGGTGGCCCATATACACGGTTTTCCCACTATGTTTCAAGCGAATGCTACAAGTGTTTTCACCACAAATCGGACACGCCAACGCCCCCTTGATTGAATAGCCTGAAAGATTACCATAGGCGGGGAATCATTGATTGTGCAGTACAACATAGCACGCAAATTGAAGTCCTCTTTACTGAATGAGTCGTAAACCATAGCCCCTTCATTCCACAAGAGTTGTAGATCCTCTATCAAAGGTTGTAGGAATACGTGAATTTTGTTGCCCGGTTGCTTTGGACCAGATATTAACAAAGACAACAAGATGTGTCTTGGTTTCATGCATAACCACGGCGGTAGATTGTAAATAACCAAAAGCACAGGCAGGTACTGTGTATGCTACTCAAAGTACCGTAAGGGTTCATCCCATCCGTGCACAAGCCTAGCCTTAGGTTTCTCGGTTCGTTACCAAACTCAGGAAATTTTACGTCTATGTTTCTCCACTGTGGTGCATCAGCGGGATGTCTTAATCTGCCATCCTTTTTCCTGTGAACTGAATGCCACCGAAGATTCTCTGCGTCTTTCTCAATGGAGAACAAACGTCTGAACCTTGGAATGATGGGCAGGTACCACAGTACCTTAGCTGGTGAACCTTTCTTACTACCCGCTGATGTGAGTTTGTTGTTTCTTATACCGTGACGCTCCACATGCTGAACAGCTTTCAGCAAATTCATCCGATTTCCAAAACAGCATGCAACCATTTGGACAAGCATGAATTTTCTGGTACCCCATACCCATTGGGCACATCATTTTTTGGCTGAGTACGTAGTCGTTGGTAAAACGTTGTCCACCGGAAGAACGTATTTCAATAGTTCCAGGAGGTCAGTGAAACTTACGTCGCTCCAGCCATGTTTCGCTTTCAAGTTGAATAGCTTGAGGACGACACTCAACTTGCTTAACTTTGTAGGGTCACACCCGGGGTACAACGGGTGTTTTGGATGAATCCAACAAATTTTCATGCTTGTCTGGCGTGTTAGAGTAATGTCGTTCCACATCTTCGAGCATAGTCTCAATGTCATCATCCCAGAAATCTGGCTCAACGTTCCTGTAACGTCTTCTGGGTCACCAGCAACTGTATCATCTCCAAGTTCTGTTTCTGTGTTTGCCTGACCATTATCCCCTTCGTCAGGCTTAATAACATCGAACGCACTCTGACCATGCCATCGGATTATGTCTTGGAAATCTTTTGTAAAACCGCGGCGGATCAGATGTTCCTTAATTGTTTCAACGCCGCGATATCTCAGATTGTTTTGGCAGTCGATACACGGACAAAATATGTATCCCTTGTCTGTAGGTTTCAGATTGTTCGCCAACACCGTGCATAACTTATCAACTCCTTCTAAAAACTTGTCGTCCAAATTTCCGCTGTAAATCCACGAACGTTCCATCTCCTTCTAGCTATTTATATGAAGGCAGCCATTTCATACCGTCACCCGTGGCAGAGTCTTTACACTTTTGTATCTTATCAACCTAAATCCATCCATGAGTATTAAATCCCACCGGTGAACGTGTTTTAATATGTAATTTATTGAAAATTTCGGCAGCATCTCCTACAGTTCTTCAAATGCACGATATATGATATTAATCAATAATATATGCATTCGAAGAACAATAAAGAGATACTGCTGAAAGAATCAAAAAAAGTACAATTAAAAACACATTCACACCCTAGGTGTGAGATTTAACAATCATGGACAGTCCCGACAGGGACTGCCGAAGATATACCTCTATTAGGTATATCTTGGGCGGATAACTATGTTTGGTAGTTTGTCAAATATTATATGTATATATGTAAATCTTACCTCTGGTAGACGATTAGCCGATGCTAAGACGGTTGAGGTCGGAAGCCAAAATAAAGTCGTAGTCCTGATGCATAAATGAAAAACGACAACATTAGAATTCATCAAAAAATCAAGGTTAAATGCTAGCTAAACCGCGGAAAAAAATCGACAGCATCTCCCCTATATTTCTAACGTCTCCAAATCAGTTTTATCAAAGTCAAATTTGCACGCACCATCTAGAACTAGTAACATACATAAACTTATTTATTCTACTATAAATGAATTATTTATGACCTTCTCTGCAGTACTTCAGATTGAAGGACTGAAAATAGTCATTCTAGAACCATTAAAATACCGAAACCATCTTATTCTTTCTGGTGGTTATAACAATAGCATTGTTGATTCCTGTCACAGATTGTGAATCAAACAGAGAGCATCTGGCATAGCAGATTGAGCAGTTGAAAATGAGCTATTTTCAGGAATCGGTAATATACTTGAACTTACTTTCTTTCCTGTGGCAGTTTTAAAGTAGCATTTTTAAAACTACACTATTATTTATTAATTGTAATACTAAATGCTAAGAATAAATAAATACAGCAGTTTACAGTTTGCTTTGCAAAATTACCGTTACTAAGCACCGAAGTGGGCAAGTAGTGTAGAAATCAGCCCACGAACTAGGTTGCAATTAACTGTGAATCTGGGCACAAATATATGAACAAAGTTAGAACTTGCAATCGAAATGCATGTATATGAACAAAGTTAGAAAAAAACGACAATCAATCGATCGCATACCCAATACGCGATAGAGAGGTCGACGGTGAGACCAGTGGTAGATGGGTGGTGACCGGCGGCGATGGGAGTGACAAAGGTGGTGGGAGCGATGGTGGCGATGGCCGTTAGCAAGGTCACGGGAGAGAGGAGGCGATTTCAGTGAGGAAGATAGCGCGAAAGAGAAGAAGAGTTACTGTAAGTACAGTGTGCAGAGTAAATGGGCAAATGTTGTAGTTAAAAGGACTTTAGATTACGGTTTACATGAAAACCGTAATGTAAAGTCACACTTACATGACGGTTCCTAAAGAACCGTAATCTAAAGTGTAACGAAATTAATAAAAAGCGCGAAAATTATTTGGCCTATGCTGGTTTCGAACTCAAGATCGATGGTGTTGACTCATGTACCCACGGCCATTGAGCCATGAGTCTTATTCGATAAAACAATGTAACACATTAATATAAAGTTATTTTTAATCTAAAATAAGCTGGTAAGACGACGTCGTTCACTGTAATTTAGATTACGCGCGGCGTCGAAAAAATCAAATAATGCGGGAAATATTTGGCGTCAGGTCAAGACGACGTCGTTGACCATCAGTGGGCGGGGACTTTAGATGACGGTTATTAGTAAAACCGTAATCTAAGTCCGTTGACCATAAAGCGCGCGTCAACACGGGACTTTAGATTACGGTTTCAAAATAACCGTCATCTAAAGTCCGTCCTAAAAAAGGCGCGCCTACCTCCGATCGATTATTGCTTACGGTTAATTTAATAAACGTCATTAATTAACTCCGGCCTTCATATTAATTACGGTTTCTGTTAAAGCCGTGATTAAAACCACCGTCATTAAAGGCTTCCGTTCCACCAGTGGCTAAGGGTTGAGTGATAGCGTGAGAGATGCGCTAGTTAGGAACTTCTAGTATGATCTGGATACCTACAATACCAAACCGCCCTCCAAACCCCGTATTAAAAAAGCTCGGGAAAGAACGCCAGAGAGACGGAAAGTCCACTCTTACTCGGGAAGACCCGATCTGGCTGTTGTTAAATATAACTCTATAAGAACTAGAACGTGTCATGCGGTAGATCCTGAAAAATGGAAATCCAGAGACGAATCCCACTGGAACGACAATGACCGCACTTAATGGCGGGAGATCGAGAAATCCTAACAAGGAGACTGGAATCTGTGGCAGCATGGAGCGACATGCTTAGCAGTCGCGAGAACCCGGCTGGCCGAGCAGAGCAAAAGGAAAAGCAGCACGTGCGAAAGCGGAAAAAGGAAAGTAACAAGAACCGAGACACATGTCTACGGACCGCCATAGTTAAGTATTACCATCAACGGTATACTAACCGACTAAGAAAACTTGTCAAAAGTAGGTACACCCACCCTACCACACCCAGAAAGGTTGTTATGCCTAGCTGACATAGCCTAGACAGCAACAAGCACAACTATGGGAAGTACCCGAATAGGCTACAGAAGTAGTGCCTAAGTAAAATAAGTTTCGGTAACCACGGTAAATGTGTGGGAACGAGCACAAGAAACGACACAGCACTGAGTAAAGGAACTCGAGAGTGGAGAAGCACCTAAATGGATGATAGTCATGTCAAGACGAACAAGAAGCAGCTCCGACGAGCAGTTATCTAACTAAAGGATCAAAGGAAGAGCCATCAATGATACCGAATACAAAGTGAACAATACCGTGACCGGTATGAGTTAACCAAAAAACCGCCTGTACCGCGCTTGCCACGGCAAGTGCAGTAATACGGGACTGTTAAGAGGAACATTAACAAGCAAGAAGTACTTAGCAAAGTACGAAGTGGCGAAAGAAGCCAACATAGCAACTTAAACTTAACAATTTTGAAACGAAACCTTAGAAAGGCCTAACGGCTAGACATTATTGAAGAGCATACCAGTCGGTGAGAAGCTAGATCTGGTAAGAAGTAACCGGCATTGAAATGACGTGAAGATTTTATTTTCAAAACTCAAATTTTTTTTCAAACGTAACTTTTTCAGAAACCCTTAATTTTAAATCCAAACCAGAGAACCACGATAAGTTATCATGGGACGATATAAGAGGAGTTGGCAAAAGAATACTTCACCTAGGCGTGTAACCGACACTACAAGTGTACACAAAAGAGACATGGGACGACCGCACTCCAAAGGAGCTTGCGGGCCTGACAGACCAGTTATGAGTTAGACGGGTAAGTGATAATGTATCAATAAGATACTCCATGTATGTATACAAGTAGAGTACGGAAACACGGGAAGTAGCCGACTCCTACTACAGACGAAAGAACCAATTCGGACCAGAACAACTGACTACCACTAATGGTCAAGGGGAAGAACCCAGTAAAATAACGGACCTAAGGAATAACGTTAAGAAGTGCGGGAAGCACAAAGGTTAAGAATAGACATTGGATATGTCTCAGGAAAACACTAAGGAGATAACTGGTAACTAGAATAAATAACCCATGTGTAAACTAATACGGCAAAGGCCTAAAATGAACATATCAATGTTTAATAAATGGGATATAATCCCACAGCATACCTCACTGAAGAGATTAATGACCTTACCAAGATGGTAAAGGAGAAAGAATCAATGGTCTACCGAGAATGGGAGACGTTACAACCCTTAATGGGATAGTTCAAAGTATATAATCGCAAGGCGGGGTAAGAAATTGAACATACCCATGAGTTCAATCCAGATGTAATGGCGCAACTCAGTAACACCCAGGAGCAATCTGTGAAGGGTACCAAAGTCAACAGCAGTTGAACGAGATATCGTGTTGAGAACACAAGTTTTAAACGAACACTCGGGTAAAACCCCGAAGGGATCCCACTGCAGACGTGTATATCTGAGTGGTTAGAACTGGTGAAATTAAAAGAAAAGAAAAGAAAACTCAAAATAAATGTCGGGCTGCAAACAAATCCCGGTCGTAGTAGTATAGTAAAGTGTAAGCGACCGGATATCGAACCGTGGGACTTATAGTGAAATAAGTAGTACCTAAGCTTGTCACAAAAGGGGGGAGTTAATTGACTTGTTTCTGAAAAGTAAATAACAGATTAATTTAGTGAGCTGAAGTTAAATTCAACGGGACTCCGGGTTCAAGTTAATATGATCTGATTAATTGTGCTATCTCTACCGGTTTAATGAATAATTTGGCAAGATTCCTGTTATTATCTTAAGGTCCGATGAAAACTCATAAGAACTCGTTTACCTGAAAATGCAAGGTCCGATGAAAACTCAAGCAAATGCGTGTAAACGGCAGAGTGTGAGGAATTTTATTCTTGCAACTGAGTACTAACTTATCCGATGAAAATAAGTTTCCTACAGTTTTACGGCTTAATTAACCTATCTGTTCATCACCGATCAGATTAAAAACAGATTTAGTAAGGCTTTTTAATAAATCGATGAAATTTATTAAAAGGGGAGCGTGATAAACTTTAATCGTAACAAACTGAATTTATTTTAACCGGTAGAAATATAGATTACACAACTAAACAAACCATAATTAAACCTTCGCCCGGAGTAAATCCTCCTTAGCCTGACATATTAACTGGTAATAAGTCAGACAGAGGTTGGACGTAATATTAATGCGGAGGTGTGGATGGTGAATGGAGAAATGAAGAGAACGAAGGGTGGAGCGTGTACGTAGGATATTGTATGTGGAATGAGTGATTTGGAGTGTTTGAGTTCTGGGGATCGAATGATGTTTTGTGGTGTACGGGAGAGAATGAATGGAAGCGTATGGTAACTGTGGTGAGCGATGGTCTGATTTTCTGGTTTTCTCCGTACGCCTGTTTAAGGTTGCAGGTGCTGGGTTTATATAGAGGAAGGGAAGAGGCAGATCTGGAGTGGAAGAATTGATTTGCAGATTGATTGCTCATTAATTGCAGGGGACAGAGCTGAACACACGCGTGAGGGAATTAAGGTAGGCGCTGCTCGGAGTAGATGGATATGGCAGAAGCAAGTTGTAGACAGTGGGCGAAGAAGAAAACTGTCGCGTCTGATATTTAGTCACGTCCGCCCTGTGTCCGCCTATCTGTCCGCCTAAATCTATGCGGACACAAGTCCTGTCCGCCTAAACCCATGGGGACACTCATGCGGTCCCTTGTTCTGTCCGTCTATCCCCATGCGGACACTCATGCGGTCCCTTGTTCTGTCCGCCTATCTCCATGCGGACACTCATGCGGTCCCTTGTTCTGTCCGCCTATCTCCATGCGGACAGAGGGGTGGACACAAGTTTTCCACTTACTTTCTTCTACGAACTTTGACCGGCTCTAGATTCTTCGTTTGGACTCCGTTTTCCGAGCCGTTTGTGTCTATGCGTTCGTCTCTTCGTCTACTTTGCTTCCAGCTTGATTTTCCTCATGTTTAAAAATAAATTTGTGAGATAACAATAAAACATAAACTAGAGGAAAACTAACCGAAGTGGAGAAATGAGCAAGAAAAGTGCTAATATTATATATGAAATACACCTATAAAACATGCTCATTTGGACACTTATCACACCCCCCACTTATCTTTTTGCTTGTCCACAAGCAAAACCACGTACCCAAGTAAGTAGGGAATGCTCAATACTAACAAATATTATTATGAAGGGTAGGATAAAGAGGTGAACAGTTCATGTTCCTTTTAACTTATTGAGGAGTGTGATCCATCAACTGCTGGTGGCATAGGTGTGCTCAAGGTAAAATAAAATATAGAGTTTCGGGGTATGATCTAAGGTACTTCAATGTTTCTTTTGTTTAGGTGACTCTGAGAACTTTTACCATGGCCAACTTCTCTCAAGAATGGGCATTTGAGGAGAAAACAAAAGGAAAAATAGATTCATGCATTTGTTTCACTTTTGCATAAGGGATGAGAAAATGTAGGCATAACGCCTTTGTATTCAAGAACACTCAACTTTCTTTGTTGGTTACAAATGGTGTCTCACAAGTCCCTTTTTTGTATTCTTTTTTAAAAACAGAGAAGCACCCCTTAGCAATCCCTAAGAGAGAAGACAGAAAGAAACCCTGAGCAATAAAATCCAACCATTTGCAGAATATTGGGTCACACCGCATAAGAAAAATGCTCCTCAAAAGTAATCAAATGAAAATTTTTAAATTTGTACCATTTATCCCACAATTCATAATAGTATTTGTTTTTAAAGAGAACAACCTACATTAGCAGGGTACATAATTTTAATTTTTGAACAAATGCAAGATAAGCAGAGAGATTTAAACATTTTTAGCACAAAATGCCCTGAAAAGGCTCTTCCCCCACACTTAAGCTCAAGCAATGCCCTCATTGCGTAGATGGAAATAAATTAACAGGGCATGCAATTAATAAAGGAAAGAGTGTACTCCCCAGATTCATAGAGTGTGTAGAGCTCCCCCACACTTGAGTGCAGCTGTGGAATGTCATGAAATGTACCTGTAAGGAGTATTCTACACAGCCAGAAGAACTCAAGTAAAACCTGCATTTTATTATAACATATAAAAGGGAAATATAGTACAAAAAAGAAAACGACATTAAATTAAAGGAAAGACAAAAGATAGATAGTGGGTTGCCTCCCACCAAGCTGCCCGGGTTTAACGTCTCTAGCTAGACGCATGTTCGTCATTATCCCGGATCATAAATGAATGTTGACAATGGTAGTACCGGGAACTGGAAATTGCCTATATGTAGGACCGAACCACCTGGATCAAAACAAAGTATTACAGCAACAATTACAGTAGGAAAAGACAAACTCCATAAAACCTTGTTTTGAAGGAGGTGTTTGCTGCCATTAATATTGTATTGAAAACCGGGTGATGGTTGTAGTGTTTCTTCAAACTGGAGAATGTAAACATTCTCCTTTTGTTGTTTAGCCGTATGGATGCAACATGGTAGTGGTGGTTCTTGCTCAGAGTTGAGGATGTAAATTTCCTCCCCTGGAACAAAAATGAAGGTGGAAGTGGGCTTCAATGGGTGGGTTGGGTGGGCATTATTTTTCTTTAGAGAAGGGCCCAGATTTTTCAATGGATGTCCCTTGGTGTGAGGATCAAAGTTGGATGGCTCCTCCTCCTCAAATTTGAGGACGTATATATCCTCATCTTTTGAAGAGGCTCATAGGAAGAGCACTGATTGATTTCAACTTCAGAGGGAGATGGCTTCTTGAAGGTGATATTGATGTTTTGTTTGGATATTCTGGCGGGAGTGAGCATTTCCTCCTCTTCATTTTTGAGGATGTAACTATCCTCATTTTCTAGATATAGCACAGAGAAGGAGGGAAAATAACGGTAATTGACTTCAGAGGGAGGAGACTCCATGAAGTTGAGGTAGAAGTTGTCCTCTGATGGCTTGTCTTCAAGCTCAAGCAGAAGATTTGATGTCGTTTGCTCAGGTTTGAACGGGAGTGGTGATATAGAGTAACTCAAATTCTCAGGTAAGTCGTCCACTATATGAACCAGTTTGCTCTCTGGTTGTTGTGATGTAAGGTCTAGTGGACCTTCCATCATTTCATTTATCGCAACTAATTTGGCATAGAGCTTCATTTGGTTCATGTCAAGGTATTCTTCCTCAGCCTGCTACTCCACTTCAGGGACCATTTCACTCTCGGGTTGTTGCTCCCATTGAGCTAATGTGGTGGGCTGGTCCACTACGTAAATTGCTTTTGCATACTCTTTTGGATTTGGATTGGTTTGTGAAGGGAGTTGACCAGGAGGTCTTTGTTGAATGAGTAACTGTTGAATTTGAGACTGCAAGGCTTTTTGGTCATTACGAAGGGCTGTGACTTCATCTTGCGTGTCTCGGGACTTACCCATCATTGCTTTAAACATCTCTTGCATTTGAGACATTTCAGACTCAGGATTCGGAGGAGGTTGAGTCGGTCGACTCGAAGAAGCTTCATTGCCATAAGGCTGTTGCTGATACTGCCTCTAGCCTCCTTGAAAATTAGACTGAGGTCTGTAATTTTGGGATGTTTGTAGGGTATGTGGGTTTTGGATATTTTCGGTGTTTGAGTAGCGAAGGTTGGATTGCATGTTACGTTGCTAAGGTTGCCTGTATCCTGAATTGTTGGTGAGATAGTTTGTCTCCTCTGTTGCTTTTAATTCTTGTAGTTGGGGGCATTGTTCATAGTCATGAGGCCCACCACACTGCGTACAAGAAATAACGGGAGATGATTGGGACAGAGGTGCATAGCCTGGAGGGATTGTAGATGATCGGGAAATCATCGACTTAGCTTGCTGGGGGTAGGAGTTCATAGCCATCTGCTCAACCACTTTCTGCAGAGTACTTACTTTTGTTGCCTGCTGAGCATTGCTTTCCATGAGTTGCTCATGGCTTTTCATCAGCTGGTCAAACTTGTTATCACTTTCCCCAACATGGTATAAACCTGGAATACCGCTCCTTGATCCACCGGAGGCCCAGTCTCTGATTTCTTCACAGAGAGACTCCATGCTATTCAGAAATTGTGCTCCTTGCTTTTTCAGAATGTCAGCCCCTAACGAGGACAGTACCATTGTTCTGCACGGACCGATCAAGCCTTTGTAGAACAATTGTGATACTTGTTCTTTCGTCAGACCATGGTGAGGACAAGTAAGTAGTAGTCCTTTGAACCGGTCCCAAGTTTCACAAATATTCTCCGACCCAGGTTGCTTGAAATTATAGATTTCAGCAATCATCTCCAACGTTCGGCTCGGGGGTAGGAATTTGTCGTAGAACTTGGTGGCCATGTCATCCCAAGTACCAATGGTACTTGGTGTCAGGCTATGATACCACTTGCTCGCACTTCCCGTCAGGCTGTGAGGGAATAATGACAATCTTGCGTACTGGAGTACTGCGTCGGTCGCAGTAAGACTATTGGCATGTTGCAAGAACTTTGTAACATGTAACAGGGCTTCGTCTGGACTGGAACCATCAAACATGCCCAACTCCTTTACACATCTGATTTGATGATATGGCTTCAGCTTCTGCCACTCATCGTATTCGGATGGGCTAAGGTGAGGAAGGATGATAGCAGGCTGTTGTCCTTGGTTAGACGGCCTGTTAATGTTTCGAACTGTCGCTGGTGAAATTGCCATGTCAGCTTCCGGGTCAGATTCTATCACTGTGGTGTTAATGTTTTGTTGAGTTCGGTTCTGCCTTAGGGAGCGCAGAAGGGTTCTCTCAATCTCTGGAATGTAACCAACCGTGTGATTATTAATATTTTCTGGGAGGCTGTTTGACCTGGTAAAAGGCATTCACCACTCAAAACAGAGAAAGAAACTCGTTATGTGAGAAAAAAAAATGTTAGGAATTAGATGACAGAAATTTAATGTTAGTAGTTAGAGACAATGGAAAGAAATGACAGAAAATTGAAATGACAATGGAAATTAAATGACAGAAAATTAAGGTTAGTAGTTAGTATACTGGAAATTTAAAGTTAGTAGTTAGTATACTGGAAAATTAAAGGACAATGGAAATGAAATGACAGAAATAAATGACAATAATATTAAGATGTTAGAAGTTAGATGTCCAAAGTCAGAAGTCCGAAGTCCAAAGTCAAATGTCCGAGGTCAGATGTCTGAAATTAGATTAACAATTCAATAATATTAACAGATTAGTATAATATAACAGGTGATTTAACCGGGGCTTAGGGACTAGAATAAATCAAGTCCCCGGCAACGGCGCCATTTTGCAGACGTGTATATCTGAGTGGTTAGAACTGGTGAAATTAAAAGAAAAGAAAAGAAAACTCAAAATAAACGTCGAGCTGTAAACAAATCCCGGTCGTAGTAGTATAGTAAAGTGTAAGCGACCGGATATCGAACCGTGGGACTTATAGTGAAATAAGTAGTACCTAAGCTTGTCACAAAAGGGGGGAGTTAATTGACTTGTTTCTGAAAAGTAAATAACAGATTAATTTAGTGAGCTGAAGTTAAATTAAACGGGACTCCGGGTTCAAGTTAATATGATCTGATTAATTGTGCTATCTCTACCGGTTTAATGAAATAATTTGGCAAGATTCCTGTTATTATCTTAAGGTCCGATGAAAACTCATAAGAACTCGTTTACCTGAAAATGCAAGGTCCGATGAAAACTCAAGCAAAATGCGTGTAAACGGTAGAGGAGTGTGAGGAATTTTATTCTTGCAACTGAGTACTAACTTATCCGATGAAAATAAGTTTCCTACAGTTTTACGGCTTAATTAACCTATCTGTTCGTCACCGATCAGATTAAAAACATATTTAGTAAGGCTTTTTAATAAATCGATGAAATTTATTAAAAGGGGAGCGTGATAAACTTTAATCGTAACAAACTGAATTTATTTTAACCGGTAGAAATATAGATTACACAACTAAACAAACCATAATTAAACCTTCGCCCGGAGTAAATCCTCCTTAGCCTGACATATTAACTGGTAATAAGTCAGACAGAGGTTGGACGTAATATTAATGCGGAGGTGTGGATGGTGAATGGAGAAATGAAGAGAACGAAGGGTGGAGCGTGTACGTAGGATATTGTATGTGGAATGAGTGATTTGGAGTGTTTGAGTTCTAGGGATCGAATGATGTGTTGTGGTGTACGGGAGAGAATGAATGGAAGCGTATGGTAATTGTGGTGAGCGATGGTCTGATTTTCTGGTTTTCTCCGTACGCCTGTTTAAGGTTGCAGGTGCTGGGTTTATATAGAGGAAGGGAAGAGGCAGATCTGGAGTGGAAGAATTGATTTACAGATTGATTGCTCATTAATTGCAGGGGACAGAGCTGAACACACGCGTGAGGGAATTAAGGTAGGCGCTACTCGGAGTAGATGGATATGGCAGAAGCAAGTTGCAGACAGTGGGCGAAGAAGAAAACTGTCGCGTCTGATATTTAGTCACGTCCGCCCTGTGTCCGCCTATCTGTCTGCCTAAATCTATGCGGACACAAGTCCTGTCCGCCTAAACCCATGCGGACACTCATGCGGTCCCTTGTTCTGTCCGTCTATCCCCATACGGACACTCATGAGGTCCCTTGTTCTGTCCGCCTATCTCCATGCGGACACTCATGCGGTCCCTTGTTCTGTCCGCCTATCTCCATGCGGACAGAGGGGTAGACACAAGTTTTCCACTTACTTTCTTCTACGAACTTTGACCGGCTCTAGATTCTTCGTTTGGACTCCGTTTTCCGAGCCGTTTGCGTCTATGCGTTCGTCTCTTCGTCTACTTTGCTTCCAGCTTGGTTTTCCTCATGTTTAAACAATAAATTTGTGAGATAACAATAAAACATAAACTAGAGGAAAACTAACCGAATTGGAGAAATGAGCAAGAAAAGTGCTAATATTATATATGAAATACACCTATAAAACATGCTCATTTGGACACTTATCACCCACTTAACAAGGGAAAACCCTAAATTGCTAAAGAGCGAAGATTAATATCAAGATACTTGAAGGGCCTTCCATGTACGGAAGCGTGATGAAATAACCATATCAAAGAGCCTAGTAATACCTCCAAACCATTTAATGGTATACGGAGAAAAAGAAACTTGTATAAACGGCCCGCAAAGAGCATGACTCGAAACAATGTGACTTGTAAGCCGGAAAACCAGCTACAACCCGTAGATCCAAACGTTGCAAACCTATGCATAAAGGCATAAGAGTAACAGTGGAGGATGAACCACTACATTAGAGTGGGGATACCCCTCATTATTGTGGGGCCTATGGAGCGGCAATTGCGTGAATCCTCCAGAGAAGGCTACCACCTATGAATGTAATGTGAAACCGCTAAAGCGGTGTAGTGAAACTTGAGCATGTGTTTATTGCCAAGGGGTAATTTGAACATAGATAGTATGTAGAAAGGCTTTGATAGCAGTGGAAGGAAACCGAGAAAGTAATTGGTTGAGTGGTAAACACAATACATGTGCAATATGAATTGCAGAGTAAACAATGCGCAAGGAGCGCAGAGAGATTTGAAAAGTAGTGTATTCTATGAAGCCAAGTGAATGGCAAGCCATAGTGTAAATGGTGGGAATACATGAGCGGAAGCTAAAGTAGTAGCGGATGCCATGTAAACAAGCGTTGTTTAACGAGTAAGAACATGGTACGCAGCGAGCGACCATTGTAAGAGTTCAGTCAGATAAGGATATGGAGTTGAAGAATAAGGATGGTAGACAGACCGGACAACAAGGAAATGATGTTCATTCCTATTGCGATCACATAAGAGATTTACTGCCAAGGGTTTACGCCTCTGCACTCTGTAGGACTGAGTGTTTTGGTATTGCACTTGTGCATTAAAGATCTAGTGGGATAGCTAGGAATTTGAGAAATGTCAACGAACATGGTGCAAGCCTGTTGAACGAATCTAGAGAAATAACCGTGCGGCCGTTGGCCAAAGATGCACGATGAATGTGGGCAGTAACCCACAGGTCCCAGAACCGATGGATGGTAAATGCAGAGTAGTGTGAATGAAGAATTCTTGCACAGAAACAAGTAAACAAACATAAAATAAATCCAGGAAGCACTACATAATAAGTAGTAGCTTGACCTCAACCGACAACAAGTCGGGAAAAGTAAGTGAATAATCTCGAAGGTATACAGTGCTATACGAAATAGATTTCCAGAGAACTGGAGAGAAAATCTATAACTCGTTGAATTCACATACAGTAAAAGATACCATGTGACGATGCAGAAACCTTTATTTCCAAGACAAAAAGGGATAAAAAGGGAGTGGATAACACATTGAGAATACCAAAAAGGGCAAATTAAACTCTGGTTATCAGGTCACGCAGCAGAAGCTTGTGGGCCGTAATTCAAGGTTAAGTATACCTAGAAAATGCGAGTAAAGGGCTAATCATAAACGCCTTGAAGCCTTAGAGGCTAGAACCAAAACTGGTTATGAGTTAATAAACTGCATTGAAGTTAAAACACTTCAGGATACTCGAATTAGTGAACCAATGTTCAGTGATAACATATGATCGATTACGCGGGCGTAACCCCTTTTAAGGGGGGTAGGGCGAGAAACCGCTTAGAGTATGTTTTACGTATAGATGCGTAAACTACTATATGCATATCACAAAAGAAATTGTTTTGATGATTGGAACTCATGTTACATAAACATGTATACCCACTCATTATGTAATTATGGTCATTGCGCATGTAAGATGCGAGTGACGTGTATATAATATTTATGAAAAGAGGAGTAGAGAAACTCCTGGGGAGTGGGAATCCCTATAGTATATGTCTGTTTAGATTAGACATGAGTATGACGAGTATGAATCGGTATGAAACCGATGTGTAACCTAGTGGGAAGTGAGTTTCCCTGGGTAGTTTTAATTGAGAATTATTGATGGAGTGAGTTCCATCTTTTGGAGTTGTATGTTGTATGTTTTAAATTGAGTAACAATTTGAGAAAATGAGTCATGAGTTGCTTAGGTAAAGTAAGTAAAGTAAATTGAGAATGACGGATGACCTAAGTTTTATGGTTTAGAGATAACCTGAAATGGATTGTTTTGTAAATATGACTAGAAAGAGTAAAAGATAGAAAACGAAAATGCTTGAGTATCTAATTGTTTGAAACTGACGTGGGAGGTGGAACTTGATCTGCTAGCGATCAAGGGAAACCGAACACAAATTGGGGTGGAAGGATAGTTAAACACTGATGCTGATCATATTAGGGTTGGATGATTCTTGAAGCTCCCTATAAGTGGTCACAAGTAATCACACTGAGAAAAGATGCAGCTACCATAAACCGGATTTGGAGTTGTGTGATGTTTTAAAAAGAATTTTCAAACAGAATTTAAAAAAGGATCTTCCTTTGAGCATGAAGGCGAAAAATGGTTTTGAAACCATTGCACCGTATGTGCGGCGGTCCTAAGTGATCGGTTAGGGCGGTGACAGTGTGTGATTTTTCCAAAGGCAGTGGGACGGGGAGAGTACATTGAGAAAGTCCTGTGTTGAGTGAGTCAACCAGAGTGCCTGAGGATATGTATATGTGTAACGTTTTGATCAGAACCAAAGGGACTGTGGGCCAGAGAGAGTAAGTGCCCAATTGTCATGAAACGGCCGTGAACCAGAAAGCGTAAGTGTTCAACGTGACCGGTACCTGAGAGATCAGTAGTGTATTGTTCAATATGGATTCTAGGACTGTAGTGCCTTTTTATCTTCGGACCGATTCAATGGAGAGAATATAAAGAGTATTTTTTATTGTTATGCATGTTGTGATATGTGTGTGGAATGTGTAGCATGTACTGAGACGGACCTGTGAGTCTGTAGGGTCGTATAGAGATTACGACCTTGGCATAGAGTATCTATGTGAGTAACAATATTAGATTCACCAACTTTGAGGGCAAAGTTCCTTAAGGGGGGTAGATTTTAATACCCCGGACCTAAAAATGGTGACTTAAAAATTCTAATATGAGTATTTAAGGCCTAATGGTGCCTAGAGAGTGTTGGTAAAGAGAATAAAACCAAAAGAAAAGAGAAAATGCGTAAAACGCGAAAAACGCTAAAATGCACATTAAATGAGTAAACGAGATATATGATCTTGTTAGGGTCCGAGATGGACTCCTAAGGCTTAATTATGCCTAATTAGTATACGGGAATGATTCCCAAAGAAAACAGATCCAAATAATGGATTAAAACGCTAACAAAGTTTTAAAGCACGTTTTTTGAGAAAACCTAAAAACGTGACTTTAAGTGGTCAAATAGACCCGTAAAAATTATAGTTGATTAAATAAATATAATTAAGTATTAATGGAAGCTTAGTAACCACTAAAAATAAAGAAACGAGAAAAATCCGGAAAAACGGGCCCGGTTTGTGAATAGTGCCGAACTGGGTAAAATAACAAACGTTTTCTGTAAAAGGCGAAAAATGCTCCAGCTTAATAATATAGTGGGGGTCGGTTTTTGTAGCCTCTCACACACTAACCTAGTAAATAAAGAAATAAAAGGAAAGGAAAAGAAAAGTGGAAAAAGGAGTAAAAGTAAAAAGGTGAAGGAGACTCTCTCTCCTCCCCATTTCTCTCTTTTCCCACGTACTCCCTCCTCCTTTCTGAACTTCTTCTTCCTCCTGAAGCCATTGCTGGCGATTTCACAAACCCCTCCAAGCTCCCTTCTTCTTCTTCTTCATCTACAAGGCACAAATCAACTCCAAACTCCACAAAAATTGTACCGTTGAATTTCTCTCAACTTGGGGAACATTTTCCTCCTTTCAAAATCTGGAAAGCTCACATTTGACCGCCATGGAAAAAGCTTGGATTGAAGGTTTTATGGTGCCATCTTGATCTAGAACAACACCCTTGTTGTTTAAGGTAAGAAATGAGTTCAAAATCCATCTTTTCTAACCTTCCTTTGATTGTTGGAAATTTCCGACGTGAGCTCCCTCTTCTTCCATGTCTGCAAACGATTTATTTGATGTATTAAATGCTAAGAAATAATCCTAGAAGTCAACAGATCAATAGATCGTCAGGTTGCAAAAATCCCGGTCGTAGTAGTATAGTAATTATGAAGCGACCAGGTGTCAATCCACGGGACTTGATAAAGTAAGTCTAGCCTAAGATAAAGGTTAATTCAAAGGGGGTTTGTTTTGTTTTAGGATTAAATAAATAACAAGAATGAATTAATTAAAATAACAATCAGGAAAATAAATAACAGATAAAATAAATGATAGATGAATTGGATGAAAGGGACTCTGGGTTCAGGTTAAAACCGTTTGATCAATTATATCTACTGATTAATTAAAGACAGATTGACAAAATTCTTAATATTTTCTTAAGAGCTAAATCATAGTCTCAGAAGAACTCATTTACCAGAAATGCAAGACCTAGTCTAGGTTCAAGCAGAAACATATGTAAACGGATTAAGTACGAGGAATAATAATTTGCGTCTGCAGGAATGATTAATTAATCCAATTAATAATTCCACAGATATACAGATTAATTTAACCGATCTATTTATCACTTGGTCGGATCAAAATAGATTTAGTAAAGCAATTTAATAAACTCATGACATTTATTAAAAAGCGCAAGAATAACATTAATCGTAACAATCCGCAATTAATTAAAACCAGTAAATATAATTAAAACAAACTTAATTAAACCATCACCCAGAGTAAATATAATCTACTCACTCATTATTTCAAAAACACAAATAAACATTAAAATAAATATTAGATGTTATGTAATACTAAGAAATATAACAAGTAAACATCATGTAACAAACATATAATAAAGTGAGTTTAGTTTAACCCTTGTAAATGAACCGGTCCGGTTCTGTCAATTTCTTTTCCTTCTGAACCGGTTCACCTCTTTTATTTCCCAATTTGGTTCACCTCGGTTCACTCTTCTTGTCGGTTCCCCCCCCCCCCCCGCCTCGTTCTTCTTCAGAGCAAAAGGGCTCTGTTCTTCAATTCTCGATTCTCGATCTCTCGCCCTCTCCTTCTCTATGCCGTCGGTGTCGAATGTAAAGGTGCGAATGAAGAGGCGATGGTGAAGATGGAGACGATGGAGATGGATGGCGAAGTGAGGATCGTGATGGCGGGCGTGGATCGCGACGGAGATGAAAGAGAACGGTGGTGATATGGTGCAGTGCGGGTGTTGATGGTGTGATCTCGTGAGTGATGAACGGCGGTGTGTGAGATGCAAAGTCGATGCGGGTGAGTCGATGGATGGAGATGGAATGCAGAGACGAGTTCGTGGTGAAAAGAAAACGATGCGGAAGTGATGAGGATGAAAGGTGATGGCGGGTGATGTGAGAGTTTCTTCTCGCGTGACTGGAGATGAATTTCCAGAATCAAGACGAAGGATGAGGTGGTAGATGAAGACAGTGATGTGGTGGTCTCGTCTGTTTCTGTTGCGGGTGTGAGTGCGAGATGTGGTGCAGGCGAAGGTGCAGTTCTGGTCGTGAAGATGAAGGTCGAGATAGATGTAGGTCGATGATAGCGGTGGTGTGTCGATGATGTCGGGGGCGATGGTATTGAAGATGGAATGAAGGTGGTGAAGGCGAAGGCGAAGGTGTGATGCTTTCGCGTGTGTGAATGGTCGTGTGATGCGAAGGCGGGGCTGTGGCGTGGAATGAAGACGGTGATGTGGCGACAGTGGTGAGGGCGTGAATGAAGATCGGGGCGGTGGTGTGAATGGGCGTGATGTGGTGAAGGTGGTGTAGGCGATGGCGTGGTGAACCGAGGATGGTGGCGATGCGATGATCTGTGAGTGAAGGTCGTGAGTGGTGAATGAGGCGCGGGTCTGTGATGGTGGTAAATGACGATGATGATGGTGCGAGTGTGGTCGTGAAGGTGTAGGTGGTCGATGGTGATGAGGTGCAATTGTGTGAGTCGTATGATGGTGAATGGAAGGCGTGAGATGATCGGTGGTGAGGGCGTGGTGCGTATCTTGGTGGTGTGTGGTCTGCTGTGAAGGTGGTGAATGGTCTACTGTGAAGGTCGATGGTGATCTGAAGCGATGGTGAGACCGTGGTGCGATGGGTTGAATCGTGGTACTGATGAGATGATGATTGTCCTGGTGCGTGATGGTGTGAGTCGGAGGATATTAGTGCGATCGATCTCCCCTGGTGATCGTGGCTCGCATGTGTTAATTATCGACCATGGATGATGGGCATGCCTCGCCTCTGTGTAATCCCTTCTTTCTCTGAAACCGACGTCCCCTTCTCCTAAGATTCAGCCTGCTACCTATTATTCTTATGTCTTCAATCGCAGCCCAATACTTTCAAAATAGTAGCCCAACTTTTACATGGTCAGAGTAGAGACTTCCATTTTATTTTTCTTATCCAAATCGGTCCAGTATTTCTCCTGCGTAAATACATGTGGCCAGCCCATTCTCTTCAAATAATGGAACAGCCCCATCTTCACAAAATTGCAGCGTATCAACATGTATAATAATACATATACATATGTATATAAATATTTTAAGACTTTTCCTGCATTTGTCAAATAAAATATATCAACTGTTATCAAAATATAAATATTGGAAAAACATAAGATAATTGTGAAATATAGACCAATTCATTATAAATACTAGATCGAATAACCCACAAAAATATGTATATATTTCACGCTTATCAAACTTCCTCACACTTAGCTTTTGCTTGTCCTCGCGCAAATACAGAATAACTACTCTTAAGGGCCGTATATGAAACTCAGGATCAAACTACCGATGGAAAACAAGCAAATGACAATCAAAAGAAAAGTTCTGCTACTAGCTGTAGGTTTTCGCAAACAGTGAAAAGGAATGTAGTTAAAAAGCATGGAGAAGTTAGATTATAGAAACTGAAACAGAATAGTTTTGGGTCCTCCACCATTTCTTTCCTCTAACCTTTGGATGACAAGGGGTGTGAAGTAACACCTTATTCCGTGATACCTTTCAACACCATATACTCATGATCAGAATAAGCAACAATGAATTACACATTTAACTTTTCAAAGTTCATTTTTCTTAACATTGCATTCTGCCATTTACATATTTGATTCATCCCCTCAGACTTTTCTCTTCACCCATGTAGCGGCTTTGGGCCTTCTATCCCAGATCACAAGACCTTAGGTAGATGGATGATGAGGCACCCCAAGGACTTAATAACCGAATGAAGAGGCCTGTTTAGGTTCAGCAATTTTAATTCAGATCAGTGGAGTACCTTGTCTTATCCTTTCATTCCAAACTTTCACAACGTTCCCAAGATCCCAAACTAGACCAATTCAGTTTTCATAATCAGCTAATCCACCAAATTTCAGTGAAAACAGATTCACTTTGGACAAAACTATACATATAAACAGCCTAGAGCAGAAAGATTCTTGAGGTGGCCATCAGGCTTGTTTTCAAAGCTTCCAAAATTATTATATTATTATATATATATATATTTATTTTTTGGCCACTGAAAAGAGATAATTCTTTCAAAATAAGAGGACAAACAAAACAAATGTGGCATTAAGTGCAACTGGCATATTTTCAGGGAAAGGTCCTACTTCCTCACACTTAAGAGGAGCAATGTCCTCATTGTTCAAAAATAAAATCAAGAAAAGACCTTTCAAAATGCCAGACTCATAAAGAAGTTCATTCACAATCATGGACGGATATAGAATAAGCATTAAGCATGATAGGCTGAACATGAATATTAAAAATAAGGAGAAACTAAAACTCCCTGATATCGTTGATTGAGGAAGGTCACCTTCCTCACACTTAAGTCCTTAGCTGGGGTAGGAGTCTTCCTCACACTTGTTGTAAAGCAAGTGTCCAACTTGGAGTGTCCATAATCATTGCACCTGTAAGAACTTTAGAGCACACAAAAAATTTGACACTTAAAAGCATCACGTTAAACGCATGAGCTCTGAAGAGATCTAATAAAAATTCAAAATGCTAAAAACAAAACTAGAAAATAAAAGCAAAACAAGATTAAACGGTAAACTACCACTGGGTTGCCTCCCAGTCAGCCGCCCTTCTTTAGTCTTTGGCTAGACTCCACAGGTAGTATCAAGGAGAGCCGCACAGCAGCTAGCAATAGCTTTCTTCAGTTGAAATACCATTGCGAGCGGCTTTTTGGATGCTTTGGGAGGGGAGCTGTAGTACAGATAGCAGAAAGAGAATTAATGGAAGGAGAAGAACTTTCAACAAAGGATATACTGGTGCCGGAGGCTGAGAAAAGGTATCGCCTAGGTACTTCTTCAGTCAGCACCATTCACTTTGAACACTTCACCTGTCTTGTTCTCTAGCTCGTAGGCACCATAAGTAGTGATCCCCACAACTTTGAATGGACCTGCCCAATGGGATTTTAACTTGCCAGGAAAGAGGCGCAGCCTGGAATTATAGAGCAACACTAGATCCCCTACTTTAAATTCTCTCTTATGGATCATTTGATCATGGATTCTCTTTGTGCGCTCTTTATAAATTCTGAAGCTGTCATAGGCTGCTTCTCTGAGTTCTTCAAGTTGAGACAATTGAAATTTTCTTTTCTCTCCCGTAGTGTGTAGATCAAAATTAAGGGCTTTCAATGCCCAGTAAGCTTTATGCTCTAATTCTACTGGAAGATGGCAGGCTTTTCCATACACCAGCTTGAAGGGAGACATCCCGATAGGAGTCTTAAAAGCAGTCCTATATGCCCACAGAGCGTCATCCAGCTTAACTGACCAATCCTTCCTTGATGCATTAATAGTTTTCTGCAAGATCCATTTTAGCTCACGATTGGTCACTTCTACCAGACCATTAGTTTGGGGGTGGTACGGTAATGCCACCTTGTGGGTCACCCCATATTTAGTCATCAAGGAGTCGAAGGCTCAGTTGTAGAAGTGAGAGCCACCGTCGCTGATAATTGCCCTGGGCACCCCGAATCTTGTGAATATATGTTTCTTCAGAAATTTCACCACTGTCTTAGCATCAGCAGTGTGGCATGGAATAGCTTCAACCCACTTCGAGACATAGTCCACGGCTACCAAGATATATTGGTTTCCATGGGAGGAGGGAAAAGGACCCGTGAAATCTATGCCCCAAACATCAAAAAGTTCTACCTCAAGAATACCTTTCTGGGGCATCTCATGCTTTCTAGAGATGTTTCCCATCCTTTGATAGGGGTCACAGTGGGAACAGAAATTGTGAATCTTTATGTAGAGTGGGCCAATAGAATCCACACTCTAATATCTTTGCAGTTGTTCTTGTAAAACCATGATGGCCACCCGCCTCTTTAGCATGACAGAATTCTATTACACTCTGGATCTCCTCATCTGGAAGACATCGCCTCATCAAACCATCAGCACTGATCCTAAACAGATAGGATCCTCCCAGATATAGTGGCGGGTTTGTGATAAGAATTTCTTCCTCTGGTTGTAGTTGTAATCGTGAGGAATCAACCCAGAAGCAAGAAAGTTCGCCAAATCTGCATACCAAGGTTCTTTTACCTTGCCAATCATGAACACCGTCTCATCAGGAAAAAACTCGTTAATTGGAATTCCATCATCAGGGGTATCAAGCCGAGACAGATGACCAGCAACTCCGTTCTGCTTCCCCTTTTTATCCACAACTTCTAAATTAAATTCTTGGAGAAGTAAGATCCACCTCAGAAGTCTTGGTTTCGATTCATTTTTCTGGAAAAGATACTTGAGGGCCGAATGATCGGTGTGAACAATCACTTGCTTCCTAGCAGATATGGTCGAAATTTATCCAACGTGAATACCACAGCTGACAACTCCTTCTCTGTAGTAGTATAATTTTTTTGTGCGTCAATCAAGGTCTTGCTAGCATAGGTGATTACTCTCAGCATCTTATCTTTCTTCTGACATAGGGCGGTGCCAACAGCATAGTCGCTCGCATCCGTCATGATCTCAAATGGTTCTGACCAATCTGAAGGGACCACAATTGGAGCTGAGTAGAGTTTGTCTTTGATGGTCTGAAATGCTGTCAAGCACTCCTCAGTGAACTGGAACTTGATATCCTTCTGAAGCAGGTCTGACAGGGGTTTAGCAATCTTTGAGAAGTCTTGAATAAATCTCCTGTAGAATCCTGCATGACCAAGGAATGATCTGACATCCTTCACTGAAGTCGGTGAGGGAAGCTTCTCTATCACCTCCACCTTGGCTTTGTCTACCTGAATGCCCTCCTTAGACACCTTGTGACCCAGTACAATACCTTCTCGTACCATGAAATGGCACTTCTCCCAGTTTAATACCAGATTCGTCTCCTCACATCTCCCCAATATTTTATCCAACTGCTCCAGGCACACCTCGAAACTCTGTCCATAGACTGAAAAATCGTCCATAAAAACTTCAATGCTTTTCTCAATGAAGTCATTGAAGATGGCCATCATACATCTCTGAAACGTCGCTGGAGCATTACAGAGGCCAAAAGGCATCCTCCTATATGCGAATGTCCCATATGGACAGGTAAAGGTAGTCTTCTCTGGTCTTCTGGAGCATAGGAATCTGGAAGTAGCCACTATAGCCATCGAGGAAGCAGTAAAATCTTGACCAGCCAAACGCTCCAACATTGATCTATGAATGGAGTGGAAAATAGTCTTTCTGGTGGCATTGTTGAGGCGGCGGTAGTCGATACACATTCTCCAACCTGTCGTCTGCCTCTGGGGAACCATCTCCCCCTTCTCGTTGGGAACTGCCACTATCCCTCCCTTCTTTGGGACAACCTGGACTGGAGAAACCCACGGGCTGTCAGATATCGGGTATAATGCCTGCATCAAGGAGCTTCAGCACTTCAGCTTTGACCACCTCCTTAGATTGGGATTTAATCTTCTCTGGGGCTGTCTCACTGCCTTATAATTATCCTCCATATAGATCCGGTGAGTGCAGAAACCGGGATTGATCCCCTTGATATCAGCAATTGACCACCCCATGGCACTTTTATGTTTCTTTAGCACCTCCAGAAGTCTAGTTTCCTGCGAAATAGACAAAGATGCAGAGATAATAACAGGCAGGGTGCTACCCTCTGCCAAGAAAACATATTAAGATGGGACGGAAGATTTGTTCGAGGGTAGGAGGCTTCTCTATTGAAGGAATAGGCCTTTGAATGGGTCGATCCAACTTTTCTACAGGTGGAAAGGAGGAGCGAAAGTATGACTTCCCTTGATTTAGCTGCTGGAGGACCGTGGCCATCTCAAAACTTGCTTTGTCATCCTCAATGGATCGACTTAATACCTGCTCTAAAATGTCAGAACTTAAACAAAGAATTAGAAGAATCAGTACTCCTATGGATGTAGTCATCCTCAAGATCATAAGAATTATCAATTAATTCAGAGAAAACAGCATGAGAAGAAGTATTTTCTGCATCATCTTATTAATGTCAAAGCTTAATTCTTCGTCATGAAACTTCAAGGTATCTTTCCCTTGTCAACATCTATAACAGTTTTTGCAGTTCTAAGGAAAGGTCTACCAGAATCAGAGGTACCTCAACATCCTCATCCATGTCAAGGATCACAAAATCTGCTGGGAAGAAAAATTTACCTACACTAACAACTACATTTTCTACCATACCTCGTGGTGTGATCGATGATCTGTCAGCTAACTAGAGTCTGAAATGAATGGGAACGAGCTCACCAGCATGAAGCTTTTTGAACATGGTGTATGGCATCAGGTTGATGCTCGCTCCTAGATCGCAGAGACCGTATCCGCAATCCATGTCTCCAATCGAGCAGGGGATAATGGGCTGACCAGGATCACCACGCTTTGGGGGCAGCTTCTGTAAGATAGCTGCTGAACAAGTTTCGGTCAGCTGGATGGTGTCCTTCTCCTTGTATTTCCTCTTGTTCGAAATCAGATCCTTCACAAATTTAGCATAATTCGGCATCTGTTTAATCGCATCTATAAGAGGAATATTAATAGTCAGCTTTCGAAAGACGTCTAAGAATTTCCCAAATTGTTCATCGAGCTCTCGCTCTTTGAGACGGTTTGGAAAAGGAAGTTCTTTTGCAAGTGTCTTTCCTCTTGTATTTTTAGCAGCAGTTGTATATGAGGAAGAAGGAATAGGAGCCTGGGTCTCCTCATGTACTACCTCAGGAGGGGCGGGATGCCCTGATGGTGCACCGGCGGTATTAGAAAGGGGCTCGGTCTCCTCATCAGTATGGTCTCCTGCCACTTTGTCTTTTGTTAAGTTCCTTCCACTTCTTAAGGTAACTGCTGCCAATTCTCCAGAATCCTCGCAATCTGAGACCGATATTGCCTTCACTGTTGTTTGGGATTGGTTTCTGCTTGGGAAGGCAGTGATCCAGAAGGTCTCTGCTGTAAGAGGAACTGAGTCAGCTGGCTCATCGTTCCCTGCATCTCTACCATGGCATTCTCTAATTTCTGCTGACAAGCTGTCAGACTCTGATTGATTGGCAGCTTGCTGCTCTGAGAAGCCATCAGTTTATCCACCATTTCCTTCAGACTGGCATTGTTTGAGCTTAATGAAGGTTGCTGAGCCTGAGATTGTTGTGGCCTGAATTGATTATACTGAGGCCTAGCAAAGCCTGGTGGTCCTCCCTGGTTCGTCCTCTGAGGTTGCATCTGATGTGAATTTAGTGCATTGTTCGGATTCCCGTACCTGAGGTTTTGGTGCTGATTCTGCCCAGGGTTGTGCTGTTGAATTGCTCTATGACATTTGCTTCCTCAGTCTGCCTCATTTCGGCTACCAGTGGGCAGTCCTCGTAATCATGTGCATCACCACACTGAGCAGCAGAGTTCGTCGGCACTTGTAGAGACTATCTTGACGGATTGCTTGGGGGTTGGTCCCATTGTGAGCTGTTCGAGCATTTTTGCCATGCTTCCCATCGTGGTCTTTAGCTGTGCTTGCTCGGCGGCTATCTGCTCTATCATCGGGTCCGGAGTTCGGAAGAACTGTGACCTATTGAGAATACCCTGCCCCATTGCTGCTCCACTGGCGAAGCTCCTCACAATAGGACTCCATAGATGCCATGAAATCCTCCCCACTTTTTGCTAGCAGGTTTCCTCCTAGTGCGGATCTTATCTCACCTCTGTTTCGTCTTTTAATCCCTGGAAAACCCCTGAGCCAATGAGGTGATATCCTGACCATGGTGAGGGCACTGGCGAGTAGTTCCTTGAATCGGTCCCACGCCTCACAGACTGTCTCACTACCCATCTGTCTGAATGCCATCAGGTCGGCAATCATTTGTCGTGTCCTGGAGATGGGAATGTACTTCTCGTAGAATTTATCCGTCATCTGCTCCCAGGTGGTAATGATAGCTGGCGGTAATCGATGGAACCATTTCGAAGCTTCTCCAGATAGGCTGTGCTGGAACAGGCTTCTGGCATACTCCTCCAATCCTTGTGATA
Organism: Limonium bicolor; assembly: GCA_023374045.1. Lineage (NCBI taxonomy): Eukaryota > Viridiplantae > Streptophyta > Magnoliopsida > Caryophyllales > Plumbaginaceae > Limonium > Limonium bicolor. The sequence continues at coordinate 3,615,982 of CM041777.1, forward strand.
AACCCAGGGAGTTCAAATGTACCAGAAATCGATGTACGTGGTCTAATGCATCCCCTGGTCGGCACCTGAGAAGGTTCCTGCAGGATGGTTTCGAACAGCATTGTTTTGATGGGGAGGTTTTATCTTCTGCCAACCTGCCATTAGCTCTGCAGGTAGCTCCGGTAGAACCACTGGACCTCTTCTCGGTGTGGCTGGTGGTCTGTTTACTCTTCCCATCGTGTATGGGGCAATTGGGCCTCCTCCAAGCTGGTTATGGTTTTCTGCCATGTTGAAGTCAAGTTGTCTTCTTGTTCTCAGAGCTTGAGGTAGACTCTCTCGATTTCGGGATCGAAGTCTGTATCCGGGGGACCAGTTGAGCGTGTTCTACGCATCCACTAGGTGCTTTATAATCAACCAGAGAGAAGGGAACAAAATGCGTGGAATTAGAACTAAAGTAAACAAGGAAATAAATAACTAAAACAATGAACTTAAAGTACTTAAAATTAAATGACAGAATAATGAAAAACAATTGTATAAAATGCCACACAAAATAAATTACAAAACAAAAAATAATAAATAGGATACTATAAAATAAAAATTGAAAGGGACAGAAATAAATTGCTGGAAATTAAATGACAAGGAAATTTAAATGACAGTAATCTAAATAACTGGAATTTAAACAACAATTAAATAAAGAAACGGAGATTAAAGAAAAAAATAAAAAATTAAATTGCTGAAAATTAAATAACAAAAATTAAATGACAATAAATAAATAACTGGAATTTAAATGGCTGAATTATAAATGACTGAAAAGACCAGATTACTGGAATGTAAATGACTGAAAATGACCAGATTACTGGAATGTAAATGACTGAAATTTAAATACCTGGAATTTAAATGGCAGAATTTAAATGACTGTAATTTAAATGACAATAAAATAAACGACTGGAATTTAAATGACAATAAGAGGACCAGATTTCTGGAATGTAAATAACTGAAAAGGACCAGATTACTGGAATTTAAATGACGGAATTTAAATGACCGTAATTTAAATGACAATAAAATAAACGACTGGAATTTAAATGACAATAAGAGGACCAGATTACTGGAATGTAAATAACTGAAAAGGACCAGATTACTGGAATTTAAATGACTGTAATTTAAATGACAATAAAATAAACGACTGGAATTTAAATAACAATAAAATAAAGAAACAGAATTTAAATAACAAAAAATAAAATTGCTGACAATTAAAATGACTGAAAATTAAATGGCAAAAATTAAATGACAAGGAAATTTAATTGACGATAAATAAATAGCTGAAATTTAAATGGCAGAATTTAAATAACAGAAAAATAAATAGCTGGAAATTAAAATGAAAATAAAATAAAATAAAATAAATAACTGGAATAATAAATAACTGCAAATAAAATGAAAAGTAAATTGCTGGAATAATTAAATGACGGAAATAATAGTAGTACAATAAACAGCAAAAGAAAATGATAAATAATAATAAGACTGAATTACGAAACAAAAACAAAAATAGCAAACAGAATATTAGAAACAAAAATATAAACAGAAAAACAAAAATAAAAGAAACAGAATATTATAATATAACAAATGAATTAACCAAGGCTTAGGGACTGACAAAGTCAAGTCCCCGGCAACGGCGCCATTTTGCAAACGATTTATTTGATGTATTAAATGCTAAGAATTAATCCTAGAAATCAACAAATCAATAGATCGTCGGGTTGCAAAAATCCCGGTCGTAGTAGTATAGTAATTTAGAAGCGACAGGTGTCAATCCACGGGACTTGATAAAGTAAATCTAGCCTAAGACAATGGGTAATTCAAAAGGGGTTGTTTTTGTTTTGGGATTTAAATAAATAACAAGAATGAAATAATTAAAATAACAATCAGGAAAATAAATAACAGATAAAATAAAGTGATAGATGAATTGGATGAAAGGGACTCTGGATTCAGTTTAAAACCGTTTGATCAATTATATCTACTGGTTAATTAAAGATAGATTGATAATATTCCTATAATTTCCTTAAGAGCTAAATCATAATCTCAAAAGAACTCATTTACCAGAAATGCAGGACCTAGTCTAGGTTCAAGCAGAAACACATGTAAACGGATTAAGTACGAGGAATAATAATTTGCGTCTGCAGGAATAATTAATTAATCCAATTAATAATTCCACAGATATACAGATTAATTTAACCGATCTATTTATCACTTGGTCGGATCAAAATAGATTTAGTAAAGCAATTTAATAAACTCATGAAATTTATTAAAATGCGCAAGAATAACATTAATCGTAACAATCCGCAATTAATTAAAACCGGTAAATATAATTAAAACAAACTGCAATTAAACCATCACACAGAGTAAATATAAATTACTCACTCATCATTTCAAAAACACAAATAAACATTAAAACAATTATCAAATGTTATGGAACAACAAAGAATGTAACAAGGAACAAATAACATGTAACAAATATAAATGTAAAAGCAATAGTTTAGTAAAAACCCTTATTAAGTGAACCGGTCCGGTTCTCCAATTTCTTCTGCCCAAACCGGTTCTGCCCTCTTTTCTTTCTTCCGGTCCGCCTAGGTCTCTCCAAACCCGAGTCGTTCTTGTCGTCTTCCCCTGCTCCGTTATTCTCTACACCGACGTTGATATTACTCTCGATCTCGCCCCTGTTCTTCCTCCGTGTCGATTCTCGACTTCGCCCCTCCTCTTCCTTGCTCGCCAATGGATGAATCTCTTCGTCGACAGATTGGGAGCAAGCCTGGAGCAAGCGTTGCGGCGCTTCGGTGAGGGTGGTGAACGTCGTGGAAGAGGGTAGGTCGACAATGGCGGCGTATGACGACGGGTCGGCGAAGGCGATGGAGATGGTGTTGGTCCGAGGATGAATGGTGATGTGTCGAGATGGTGGCGACGAGTTCGAAGATAAAGATCTGGCGAGATGAAGCCGTGGTGTGGTTGCGACGATGGAAGACGTTGATGAAGGTGGTGAATGGTGGCGATGGATGGCGTAGTGAAGAAGATGAACGGTGACAGTGAATATGGCGGTGAAAACGATATCGATCTCCAAGGATGCAAACGTGGTCGATGGCGTGAGGATAACGGGTGAGACGTCGGTGATGAATCCTCCTTACGGGCGTAAATGGTGATGGAGTAATATGGTGATGACCGGTGATGGGTGGTCGATGATGAGTTTACGAAGGTGAAGATGATGACGGTAGTGTTGTGAGTTGCGGCGTAAGTGAATGGGAATGAGGAGAAGATGGTTGGTGAAGCTCGACTGGGTGAGATGTGGTGAGAATGGAATGAGTCTGCTTCGGTGAAGATGGCGAGGGTGCGATGTCTCTAGCGTGTGCGTGGCGTTGATGAATGGAAGGCGGTCTGGTGATCGACGGGATGAAGATGATAGTGTGATGTGAATGTGGATGTGGTTGATGAAGCGGATGGGAATAATGGTTGTCCTGGTGCGTGATGGTGTGAGTCGGAGGATATGGTGACGGTGTGAATGATGGTCAAGGCGTGTAAGTGAATCCCCCTCCGATTACGATGGTGAAGGCGGGTATGTAGTGCGATCGATCGGAATCGACAACGTGAATCCCCCCCCTGCATGGGCTTTATGTTATTTTAATCCCTGTATTAGTCCCCTGCTCTTTCTTTTTGTATGTGTCGTATGTATGAATAGCCAAACGATCAAGTATCTGTCCAGTCTGCATATCTCAATTGATGTCGGCCCAAGTCACTTCGTTATGCTCCAGAAATCAACGAGCCCAAATTAATTTGCCTGCATGGTCCATGTGTGATTGATTCACTAGTGAATAACGTCCCTGAGTATATATATATATGTTGTAATTGATCGTGCATGTTATATATATATTTGTAATTTACCTGCATTTGACACATAAAATGTATCAATTCACATTAAAGCATAAATCTAAGGAAAAGCCTATGATAGGTGTGAAATATGACATGAATTGTAATGAAAATAAGAAGTATTTAAGCTCTAAAAGTATATATATTTCGCACTTATCAATTTCTAGGGCTTATTTGTGGAAGAAATGAGCAATCCTTATATGCTTATACTGTTGGAGTTCTCCTTGTGAAGGACATGTGCAATTTTTATATGTTTATTATCATTTGAGCTTATTTGTGATGGATGTGAGCAATGTGAGGTTATGATTGGATTGATGGTTACTACTTGGTTATTGTTCTTATATACAAGCATGCTTAGGGTTGAAATTTTTAATGAAATAAATTGGATTGCATGTTAACTTCGACCAAGTAACCTAAGTGTAATCTGCAGGGGTTATAGGGTTGCATAATAGCATACTCAACGGCTGGGCTGACCCCTCCAACCAATGTTTTTATAGGTTTGAAGATAAAGACACTCAGCCGAAGAACGGGGTTGGGTTGATTGGGTTGGTGATTTTGGAATTGTCATTATTTTGATTATGTATGCATCCTAGAACACGAAAGTATTTAGTTACGATTGTAATATAAGGACAAGTGATGTAAATGTTGTGTAATTATATCTAATCATGCATAGCATTTTGTATAGTTTATGGTAGCCTTGTTGTATAGTAGGTGTGCAACGGCGGTGACATCCCGTAGGATTAATTTTCGTTGCTAATTATTAGTAAGTTTATTAGGGTGAATTAGAGGGACCACACAAGATTTAAAGAATTAGAGATAAGGGATGTTACAGTCCTGTGGTCTTTTCTCTATGATTGTATGACTGGCCACAAAACAGGATAAGATGGTGCTTCTCCTTAGTCATGAAGTTGCATGAGAGAGTGGAGCTAAAGGGGACTATAGACTGAAGTTAAAAGGCAAAGTAGTTATTTCCATAAAGTTCAAATGTAATATGTTTAAACTCCTTTGTGTGTAAGCTAGTGACGAGTTTGAAAGAAGATGATAGTCTATGTTAGTAAAGGTTGTGGAAGTTAATTTTGGATGTACAAGTTGTTAAAGGATATGGTTGGGTTTTGAACATAAATATAAAGTTTAAAAGGTTAACCTAATTTTTGGGTGTGGCGGTAGCACCCCTGGAGTAATGTAGTCAGCCCTCCGCTGCATCGTGTAGAGTTATAGGTGGTCAAAATTTGAGGTGTTACATTATATAATGCGTTTGTTAGATGCTTGAGCATTATATAATGGTGGATTTGGTATTTGTTTTATATGTTATGTATATAAAATAATATTTGCACATGACATTGAAGTGCTAGGTGCTAGGTGTTTTCTAATTGTTTTTATTTGTTCATTTTATTTAGTTTGTTATCATTACACAAGGACATATACATAAAAGAATCTACACCCGGTTTTTGGTTAACCTTAATTACCGTACCAACCTAAATGGTCAATAGTTAACGGATGTAAATAAAATGGTAACAATATCCAATTTCTAAAAAAGGTATCATCCGATATACGGTTAACTGTACTATGAACACGCTAATTGCGGGAGTTATTTAGTCAACAAAAGACTGCAAATATATTTAGCGAACATTATAATAATATTAAGAACACATTTGGCGAGCTCGATTCATTTTATCTAGTATGTTATCATTACAACAATAACATTCTCTGTTTGCCTTGATTTAGTAGCATCACTAGAATTATTAACAACTTTATCTTTAGCCCTCTGCATAATCATAAACTTCCTCCTACTATCTGTTATATTTAGCTTTTGTAATAAGTGAACTTCTCCCTACTGTTATGCAGAAGTAGCTAGCCTATATTATGCAGAATCTAAATTGATAATCATGCATCATATATTCAACGCTGCAGAATTGCTAACGTCCCTATTATCTCCTATATATAGAACAAATAATTAACTAAATCAAGGACCGAGTTGTGCAATGCACAACCTATCCAAATGCAAATTTAATCTAGTTTAATTACAGGCAAACTAGCTAGTGTAATTTCAAGATAAATCAACTAATCAAATGAACGTGAGGCTCATTTGGTCACTAGTCATTCGTGACAATATAGTAAACATTAGGTGTACTGATCATACATCTTCATATCTGGAAATTTTATGTTAGTAATAACTTAAACCAGAAATAAGAATCTGATAGTCAAGAGAGATAAAGATGCAGTAGTTATAAGGTTGAGTTCAGTTGGAGTTCTCAATATTCTGAAAGGAGCACTTCTGTATCCGTCCTATTGAATCTATACATCTTTCTTGATCCAAAATACTTTCATTCTAGTAGTCCACCCCACATCCACATGATGATTGACGCCACAGAAGAAAATGAGCTTAGAATCAAGTTGGAGGAAACAGCAATGATGCCCAATAGAATAGTCATATTGACCTACTTAAATGAGGCTTGGATTGCTCCAAACTCTCCATGTTTGATCTATTCCTTGAAATCTTTCGAATAGGAAACAACTTCTTTGGGTATATCGTATGGTGTCAAAAATTGATAAGAATTAACTCACCTAAAGCTAGACCAAAGCACTTCTCTTCGATTTAACTTTGTATTTCAATCTTGGATGTGGCAACGGGAAAAGGATGAAATGGATTACACCTCCAACTGGGTATGAATTGCTTCTTGCTTGCAGCTCTCAGCGATAAGAAACACAACGATTGAAGGAAGCAATGAGGGAGCCAGAGATTCGATATCGTCGCCGCAGTTGAGGCTGCCCTTGTCAATAGTCCTACTGCGGCCTTCAAATTGATTGATACAGGAAGGCATCATCAGTGTTTATGGGAGGATTGTTTGTTTTAGGTGTTATTGTAGTAGTTTTTCAATCTGGTATGCGTGAATGAAGAGAAGAGTATACAAGTTCGTCCTTAATCAGTTCGAGGAAGAAGAAGCAGATAGTTATATTACCGCTTGCGACTGTTTTCCGCTGTGGGGTTAGTTGGAAAAAAATCAGCGAGACTAATAACTTACTAATGGTGTGAAGAGAAAATTTGCATTATTTGATGGCCATCAAATAGGGCAAGTCTGAACTCGCACCTATAGATTATTAGCATATAGGGCGACATACACCCGGGCACTAATTGATGTAATCGTTAGTGCAAGTTTTGTACTGCGCCCCCTTTGCTATGGTAAGGTAGTGCAACTTATATTTGCCCTATTTGAAATGACTTTTGCCAGCACCATTTAATCTCATCAATTAGTGCACAAATATGAATTTGCACCAAATGATAATGTCTTTTAGGTGCCACTATTAAAATTGCACTATTTGAGTTAATCAATTAGTGCACATTTTATAGATGCACCAATTGATATAATTCCAATTAGTGCAATTAACTTAAAGTTGCACTATTTGATATTATCACTCACCTCGGCGATTACAAATGCATCAATTGATTCAGTGACAATTAGTGCAACAACCTGAAATTGCACTATTTGATATTACCAGTTAGTGCGTAAATTGCAGATGCGCCAAATGATGCACGCCTATTAGTGCGATAATCTAAAATTGCACTATTTAACATCGTTTATTAGAGCCCAATTGAACTTGCACCATCTGATAATCTCTACAACTCTGGCATGACATGCGGTGGTGGCAGCATACTACATCTATTAGGGTGAGTCTTTAGGTTGCCCTATTAATATGACCTATCTGTGCAAGTTTTTTATTGTCCCCATTTGATGTAGTCAAATAGTGCAGCTAAAAATTACTGTATTTAATTATTTTTAGGTGCAATTTTAGTTGTGCACTATTTGATAATCAACAAATTGACCCAATTGACCAATGTTGTTGTAGTGTTAGATATTCATCTTATGATATATTTATAGATTATTTAAGAGTAAATTACTCGGAACCCCTTAAGGATTTGGCATAATACTGAGCACCCCCTTGTGCATATCATAATTATTGGTAACCACCTTGAGGTTACGGTATCTCTGACTATGAGCCCCCGAACTATAACTATGTTATCAAAACATTAACTATATGCTGACCCAATAGCTTAATCACATTATAAATGCCAGCCTGGACGACAAAACTGCTTAATCAACATCGTCTAACCATCCCTTATCCCAGTTCAGATGCATTTTCGAGGTAGGGTTAACGTTTTTCGGACAATAAAAATACTGACTAAGTAGTGTTTTTTATCCAACATGTCATTAATAATGTGATTAAACTAATGGGTCAGCACGTAGTTAACGTTTTGATAACGGAATTACAGTTCGGGGGCTCATAGTCAGAGATACCATAACCTCAAGGTGGTTACCAATAATTATGATAAACACAAGGGGGTTAACTGTATTATGTCCAATCGTCAAGGGGGTCCCGAGTAATTTACTCATTATTTAAATTATCGTTTTAGTGTTATATGAGTTTATGCTCTTATCTAATAATATTTTATTGTAAAAAATTTACATATTATAAATAAAATAACACAAATATGTCAAAATAAAGAAAATTAAAAGAATATTTCGTTCAGCCTATGCTATCAACGGATTAATGACATGCGTGTGATATTATACTGTTTTTACATGGTGATTTTACAGTTAAATGTAATATTGGTACTTGAAAAAAGTTGCAAAATTATTATCCAAAAATCAAGAGGAAGGGGGATAATTAATTAAGCATTATGGAGGAGTTCGCTTCATGGTGGACTGGTGGTAGGTGGCTCCATGCCATTGTATAATAGTTATTGGCTTTCTCACTCGAGAATTTGAAGAAATAGACTATTGTGAGGTGAGAAAGAAAAAGTAAATTAACGTGAAAGTATTAAATTACAAAATGTAATTTATAAAATAAATAAGTGTAAAAATAAAATGATATATACTATTGTTCATCATATTCGTGCTCTTTAAAACAAGATGCATCATAGATATATTTGGTAACTTAAAATTTTATGTTTTTAAAAATGAGTATATATTTCGCATTTGAAAAGTGAATCTTATTCTTTAAGAAAATGAATATTCTTTAATAATAAAACGAACCTTATTCATTAACAAAATGAATCTTCTTTAAGTTTTACTTTTCTTAAAATAAAAATTCACTTCTAGAAAAATAAAAGATTCACATTGTTTAATGTTAAAGGTTCAATTTTCTTAAATATAAGCTTCACTTTTTCTTGAACATTTGATTCACTTTTCTTAAACAAAAGATTCAATTTTCAATAAATGGAAGGTTCATATTGTTCTCGCGTCTGTTTGATGTAAGATTCAATATTTTGAAACATTTGATTCACTTTTCTTAAACATTTGATTTGTTTTTCTTAAACATTCGATTCACTTTTAAATAAATGAAAGTTTCATATTGTTCTCGCATAAGTTTGTGGTAAGATTCACTTATCTTAAACATTTGATTCACATTTTTTAAACAACCAGTTTGAGCTACATCCGAATGTAGCCATCCTGGCTACATATGTAGACCCTGTATGCTGATCTGACAAGTAAAAATAAAAAATATATTTAATTCTCTTTTTTTTAAAAAAAATAAAACTGATGCTGCTAAGGGTTATCGAACGTAAAAGAAAACTTGTACAGATGGTCATACAAACCTTTACAAATGTTCATTAAAACATGTACATCCTCACATAAAAACATGTACATCTTCGCATTAAAAACATACAAATGTCACATAATCCTGTACGAATCATTAAATAACATCCTTAGATTAAAACCTGTACATATAAGGGAGAAAACTTGTACAGATGGTCATACAAACATGGACAGATGTTCATTAAAACATACATTCTAATAATTGAACATGTACATTCTCACATTTGAACAAATACATCTCCACATTAAAACATGTACATTCTCACATTAAAATATGTGCATCATCACATTAAAGTATAGAACGAATTCCAAATAGATTATCCTAGCCCACACACCCTAAAACCCACCCTAGAAAAGCTAAAAAAAACGTCGAAGGCATTTATATGCTTTGTAATGGCGGGTTTATAAAACCCTAAAAACTTGTCGAGTTAGTTGGTACAATATAAAGTATAGAACGACTTCCAAATAGATTACCCTACCCCCCAAAACACCCCAAAACCCACCCTAGTAAAGCTAAAAAACGTCAAGGCACCCTAAACCCGCTACCACAAACCCTAAAACACATGTTGAGTTAGTTGCTACAATATAAAGTACAGAACAAATTCCTAATAGATTACCCTACCACACAAAACACCCCAAAAACCTACCCTAGGAAAGCTAAATGTCGAAGGTATTTTTCGGGTTTGCAATGGGTGGGTTTTGGGTCTAACGACACTAAACCCGCTACCACAAATCCTAAAATCCTGTCGAGTTAGTTGCTACAATATAAAGTACAAAACAAATTTCAAATAGATTACCCAACCCCCCCCCCCCCCCCCCCCAAAAAAAAAAACCAACCTAGGAAAGTTCAAAATGTTGAATTCACCACTTATTACTTAATGAATCATATATCAATTTTAATGAATCATAATACAAAATTAATGAATTTATCATTTTAGTGTATCAAAAATTATTTTTTTTAATTTGTCAAAACATATCCATGTCTGGTCTTGTTTTGAAGACCTTGAATTTAGGTGAACAATGATATAATTTTTTTTATTTTGGACTTATGTATTAAACTTTAAAACAATTTAAAAAATGTGTGATAACGAAAGAAAAAGAACATCTTTTAAAAAAAGGAAAAAATACAAATAAAAGTGAATCCCGCGTGTGCTCCCTCCATATCTCACTCCAATTTTTCTAAAATACAAAACTTACCCTAAATGTAGCTATCAATAGCTACAATCAGGTGTAGCTAAGAATTTGTGTTTTTAAATAAAAGATTCACTTTTCTTAAACAAAATATTCATATTGTTCTCGCATATGTTTATGGTAAGATTCATTTTTCTTAAACATAAGATTCTTTTTCTTAAATATAATTACAATTTACTTTTCTTAAACATTTGATTCACTTTTCTAAAACGAAATATTCATTTTTCAATAAATGAAGGTTCATATTGTTCTCGCATATGTTTGTGGTAAGATGTATTTTTTAAAATCAAATTAAGGTTCATATTGTTCTCCCATATTTACTTTTTTAAAACAAAGAATTCACATTGTTTAATGGAAAAGGTTCACTTTTCTTAAAAATAAGATTCACTTTTCTTAAACGAAAGATTCACATTTTAAAAAATGAAAGGTTCATATGGTTCTCGTATAAGTTTGTAGTAAGATTCATGTTTTAAACATAATATTCATTTTTCAATAAATGAACAACAAAAACCTTAAACCCCAAACATACCGGTTGCGCTCGGTGATGGTATAAATGTGGCATTTTTTAGTTTGGCATTTTTGACAAAAAATGTCAAACCGCCATCACCGAACAACAATTTTCAAAACAACCACAAATATACCAACACAAAGCAACCACAAAACAACCATCAATTTATGCTGCAAATATAATGAATACCGTAAATAGAGGCGGAACTAGAAAACTGTAATTAAGGGAGCGAGAATATTTTAATAATATTAATTAATATTTAAAAACTAATTTTTAATAAATTAATTTAAATTTTAAATATTTATAATTATATTTTAAAAATGATATTATATATTAAATTTGACACAAATTAAATTAAAATTGAAATATATAGATTAATATATTACAAATTAGTTTATTTTCCCTTTTTTATTTTTAGTTTCTTTTATAAAGATTAGTATACTAAATTATAAATTAATGAAATAATATACAATAGTTTTAAACTAGTAATGTTTTTGTAAATTGTTATTCTATACGGATAAATAGTCTTTTAAAACTATTATATCTATTAATTATAATAAATATTCTACCAAGGAAAAGCAACCTAATAAAAATTACGATGTAAACTTTCAATTATATCAAAATTATTAGAGTATAAAATATTTGTAGTATATTTCAGAAATATCATTATACTATTCAACTTGCTAAGTAATGATTAATTACAAAACTGTTATACAAAATGGTTTGTCAGTATATCAGTATTATAATGTTTTATACCGTGCTTAATAATTAAAGAATAATTTATATGCTAATATACGTTATTTTTTATTTCTTGGCATATCCAGTATTAAATTAAATTTATGTTTTTGAATTTCATTAAATAATATTTAATTGAATAAAATATATTGTTTTAACTACAAATATATGTTTAAAATATATTTTTATCAACATGAAACAATATATAATAATAAACTAATAAGTGATAGCTATATATATATTAGCCCTTACAGTCAATTACTTATTATTGGAAAGAATCGCTTTTTCATTCATGATATTATTTATTCTATTAAAATTAAAATAATCTTAATTATTAATACATTTGAAATGTTATATTAAATACTAATATATAATCCGTTAATTTTTTTTATTTATAACATCTAATATATTTGCTAGAAAGTACAATGGTTTATTTCTTTATTTTTTCAAATATATGTAAAAAAATTATTTATAAATTAATATGTATACATGTTATAAATTAATTGTCACAAAATATTAATAAAGAATAATAATTATTAAAGGATATAATTGAATATCTACATATATTTTAACTTTATTAACAAAAAATTGTTTTAAAATGTAATATAAAATTTTTAATTGTAACAATGAAAACGGTAAACGCACTGCACAAAACTAACTTATTCAAAACAGCCAGACGAAACTGCCGCCGCCTGCCGAACACTAGTTTTCAAAACAACCGCAAAACTACCAGCACAAAACAACCAGCAAAACTACCATAAAACAGCCAGCCTAAACAACCAGACCCAAACTGCCACAAACTACCACAAAAAATGTTGCCGAACGCAGCCACCATAGAATAGTTCAACCGTCGAAAAATGTTGATTTGGTTTAGTTATTAGCCACCACTCAAGAAAAAAAGATAACCATACCCCTCATATACAATCCTAAGTCGGTGACATCGTCAAAAAACTTAACACCGTTGAAGTAACTAGCACCATCGAAGAAGCTAGCAACCGTCAAAGAAGCTAAGTACCATCGAATCAACTAATATCGTTGAAGTAGGCTAATGTGTGGTTCGGTTATTAACCACCATGCAATAAAAGAAAAAGATATCCATGACCCCTGTACAATCCTAGGTTGACTAACACTATGAAAAGCTAGCACTATGAAAACATATAAAAATTATGTATTTTTATTTATTTTCAAAGTAAATAACATATGTACATACAAAAATGATACTTATCAATATATATTCATGTTGGATCTTATTTTGAAGATCTTGAATAATGATGAACACTGATATACAATTTATGTTATTTGGACTTATATTTAATAAACTACACACTTTAAAACTTTACAAAATAAATATAAAAAGACAAAAATGGTGACACATAGAAAAGGGACACGTTAGCCAGCTTTATTCCCCAAATTATATAGGGCCAGATTAAAAGATCAAATTGTTGAAATTATTAGTATAAATTAAGGTTGTTGTTTGGATAATGTTGATAAAAAGGGTGTCCAACGTTCATTTTCCAGGCATGTTGAAATATGATCACATTTGCTAATACGGGTTTTATTTACACCCAGACATCACTAATGTCAATTTCATTTTTAGCACAACTATCACTGATGCTACTATTTCGAAAAGAAAACTTAGGCTATCGACACACCAAAAATATCAATGTAGATTATTTTAAATTTGAGGGAAAATTCATATACCACTAAAAAGTTTGTTAATTCATAAAATATCACAATTTTTAGAAAAGTTTATTATAAAAAATAATTTTAATTCACCAGATACCATAAATTACTAATTAAAAACTTTTTAAAATCAAAATACCCCTATTTATTAATAAATATAGTTCATGGTATAGCACATAAACATTTTTAATTCGCATGATACCACAACATTTATTGCAATACATTAAAAACAGTAAAAAATAATAAAAATTTATAGATTGTTACTTTATTGGTTAATTTTTTAAAATAGAACCACATATATAATTAAAACTTTCGAAAATATAAAAAAATACTATATATCATTTAATAAAATTAGTTAAGAGAATGATAATTCAAATTTTAATAATATTTTTATTCAAAGTATTTAGTAATGTAAAATAGTATTATAAAAAATTAAACTTATATAAAGTAAATTATGAAAAAATAAATTATCATTCTCTTTACTCTTTTTGTCTATTTTTGATCAAATATGTGACTTCTCTAGTATATTATATTTTTATAATTCTTTAGAGATTTTATTATTATATATGTAGTATTTTTATTTTTTTCAATTTTAACCATTCTATGAAGAATGTTATTTTTATTAGTTACTTTTTCAACATATGTTTATTAATTTTTTCTAATATCATTTTATATATATTTAATTAAAAAATAAAACAAAAATTAATTAAATATATTTTTAAAGTAAGTAATAAAAGTTAACTTTTTTCTATATATGAAAAACGAAAAAAATAAGAAATGTCATATATATAATAATAAAATCTCTAAAAATATGAAGGATAATAAAAGATATAATTATATTAGAGAATCCACAAATTTGATTAAAAATAGACAAAAATAATGATAATTTAATTTTTTATAATCTTATTTAATATACATTTTTTATAATAATACTTTATAGGGAAAATTCACGAGATACCTCTGTTTTCTTTCGTAATTCACAATATACTCCTGTGATTTTAGTAATTTAACTTTAACATGCTTAAATGTTGTCCAAAATTGATGAAACTTTACATGGACGATGCTAAAGTGTTATTTTTGGTCCAATATCAAATTTGAAGTTTTTTAAGCTTTCATGTGATCTGTGGGACCCAATGAAATCACAGGGGTATATTGTGAATTACGAAAGAAAACAGGGGTATATCGTGAATTTTCCCTACTTTATATTACTAAAATTATTAGAATAAAATATTATAAAATTAAAATTATCATTTTATTAACTATTTTTAATTTTTGGGAAAATTCACGAGATACCCCTGTTTTCTTTCGTAATTCACAATATACCCCTGTTGGTTTTCGTAATTCAACTTTAAACATGTTTAAATGTTGTCCAAAATTGATGAAACTTTACATGGACGATGCTAAGTGTTATATTTTGGTCCAATATCAAATTTGAAGTTTTTTAAGCTTTCATGTGACCTGTGGGACCCAATGAAAATCACATATTCATTGGGTCCCACAGATCACATGTGAGCTTAAAAAGCTTCAAATTTGATATTGGACCAAAATATAACACTTTAGCATCGTCCATGTAAAGTTTCATCAATTTTGGACAACATTTAAGCATGTTTAAAGTTAAATTACTAAAATCACAGGGGTATATTGTGAATTACGAAAGAAAACAGGGGTATATCGTGAATTTTCCCTACTTTATATTACTAAAATTATTAGAATAAAATATTATAAAAATTAAAATTATCATTTTATTAACTATTTTGTATTTTTAATTTTTGGGAAAATTCACGATATACCCCTGTTTTCTTTCATAATTCACAATATACCCCTGTTGGTTTTCGTAATTCAACTTCAAACATTTTAAATGTTGTCCAAAATTGATGAAACTTTACATGGACGATGCTAAAGTGTTATATTTTTGTCCAATATCAAATTTGAAGTTTTTTAAGCTCACATGTGACCTGTGGGACCCAATTAAAATTGTCACATGTTCATTGGGTCCCACATGTCACATATGAGATTAAAAAACTTCAAATTTGATATTGGACCAAAATATAACACTTTAGCATCATCCATGTAAAGTTTCATCAATTTTGGACAATATTTAAACATGTTTAAAGTTGAATTATGAAAACCAACAGGGGTATATTGTAAATTACGAAAGAAAACAGGGGTATATCGTGAATTATCTCTTAATTTTTTTATATTTTGTAAGAAATTTATATTTATATATTTAGTATTTTAAATTTTATAAAATTTCAACCTATATATTAATAAATCTATAAATTTTTATTAATTTTTACTGTTTTTGATATATTTTAATAAATATTGTGGTATCTTGAGAACTAAAAATATTTATATGGTATACTGTGAATTATGTTTAATAACAAGTAGAAGTATTTTAGTCTTAAATAGTTTTAGATTAATAATTTGTGTTATCTGTGAATTAAATTTTTTTTATTAGATCTGAAAATCTTTTTTAAAACTGTCATATATTATGAATTAGCAAACCTTTTAAATCAAATACCAATAAATTTTCCCTGAATTTTATGAGCTTGTTTTTTTGGAAAAAACAAAACTTAAAATATTGTCAGCTGGACAAATATAAGACTCATCCCCATCCAGCCATCCCGTTTTCCTCTTCCTTTTGTACTCCTCGTCAACGAAGCGGGGGGAGCGCTCAATTATACCAAAAGCCTCCTTCCTGCCCTCCCGCTCTTTCTCTCCCCCTGCGAAACCAACCTTCTGACTCTTTCGTCATCCCAACCCGATCGACGAAATTTGAATTTTGTCCCCTTCATCTCGTTCTTTCAAGCTTCTTTCGATCTGGGGAAAGGAATACATCATCTTTATTTGAAGAAGTTTGGTGGGTCGGGATGAGGGAAGGAAAGGGAGCACAAGGAGGGAGGGGAATTGCGGCCGGTATGGATCATAACAGCGTTGAATGTCCGACGAAGCCCACATCAGATACTGGGCTATCCGAAGGAGAATTCAGCACCATAACCGACAGCAACAGTAACAAGACACTTCATCGCCATTCATCTAATAACCATAATAATGACAATAATCATCAACAAACACCACAAAATTTCCCGAAATCCCACAGAAATGCGCCACCGCCTGTAATTTCTTCCACCTCTAGTGTTATCGAACTCCTAGAATGCCCAGTTTGCGTAAATGCCATGTACCCGCCAATCTACCAGGTATTTAATTCTCCCCTCATTTTTGAACGCCTATCTCATCTCATGCTGGTTGGCATCTGTTGATTTTATTTACATTACCTATAGTATAGGAACTATCTTGATCTTGGAGGGATCAAGTTGCGGGATTATGTCCGAATTCCTTATTCTTATTGTTCTTGTTCGATCCCTACCCTTTTGTTGGATGCAAAATTATATGAAGTCTGTCTGGTTTAGAAGGTAAATGTCGATCATGATGACAGACATGCCATGAATTAGGAATTAAATGGTTATTGGGCTTGGAGCTCTCTTTGATGTTGAAGGAGTTCCATTGATTTAGCCACTTTTTGTGTGTCTGAATGGGGTAGAGAGTATGAGGGACTCATGGAGAGGGCATGTCCTGAAGCGTACAACGAGGTTATATGATGTGAAAAGCTAGAAACTATTTGTGTTATTGAAGGTCAATTGATACGGTTTTTGTTCTAGCAATCAATGAGGCATATTTGTCTAAACTCTGGCCAATTAAAAACCATAATCGGGCGGCTGAGTGATGGGAGGAATAATGTAGGTAGCCATACCCTACTGAGACGCTTCTATTAGCAAAATACAGTCAACAAATACAATTACAAATGTCATTGAGATAGACAATTAACTATCAACAGCACAAGTTAACTTAGAAGTTTCTAGATGGTTCATGAGAGGCCTTACCATGAATTACGGGCAGCCTGATGTTCACACCAAAGATTGTGTCACCATCCTATCTGATGCATATCTTCTGATTATAATCAAGTGTTCTCTCAAATTCAGGTCTTCCCAAGTAGTCACTGAATTTAATTTGGATTTGTTCAAGGCAGTAATTTCATAGGTTACTTGTTCAATCTTTCAAATTTTACTTTTGGGTATCTTTTTATTTATTAAAAAAGATCAAACTATACCTTCTTAGTTGATGATGACTGACGCTAAACTTTTCATGTAAGCTTTAATGTAAGAAGCTTCGATTACTTACATCTGACATTATATCAATTCAATGAACTTACTTAATCATGAGAGTGTGGTTTAAGATGTCTAAGGTCTGTTAATTTCACAGTGCCATTATGGACACACACTCTGCTCAACCTGTAAGACAAAGGTACATAATAAGTGCCCTACTTGTAGACAAGAACTTGGAGACATAAGGTGCCTTGCTCTTGAGAAGGTGGCCGAATCACTCCAACTTCCCTGCAAGTACAGCTCGCTCGGCTGCCCCGAAACCTTTCCTTACTATATCAAGCTTAAGCATGAAGCTCAGTGTAGTCTTAGACCCTACAATTGCCCATACGCTGGATCAGAATGTTCGACCGCTGGTGACATTCCATTCCTTCTCACCCACTTGAGAGATGATCATAAGGTGGATATGCACAATGGTTCAACATTTAATCATCGGTATGTCAAGTCCAACCCTCATGAAGTAGAGAATGCGACCTGGATGCTTACAGTAAGTCACATTGCCTGCCTCTAACCTCATGTTCTTTGTTATTTCTTTGCTAGTTGTAATTAATGACTTCATTAAAAATTCTATTTACTATGTTTGCTAGCGTCCATATAAATTTAATGGGTCTTGCATGGGAAATATGAAAGGGCCTTCGTAATTTGGATTTTAGTACATAGCTCTTAATATAATAGATCTCTGATTTCCTGGACATATTCCATCAATAGGTCTTCCATTGCTTTGGGCGTTCATTCTGTCTTCACTTTGAAGCGTTCATGCTTGGATCAACCCCAGTTTACATGGCATTTGTTCGATTCATGGGTGATGAAGCAGAAGCTCGAGGATTCAGATATAGTTTGGAGGTGGGTGGGAGTGGGAGGAAAATTACCTGGGAAGGTATTCCAAGAAGTATCCGAGATAGCCACATAAAGGTTAGAGATAGCCTTGATGGGCTCATAATCCAGAGAAGGATGGCTCTCTTCTTTTCTGGCGGGGATCAGAAGGAGTTAAAGTTGAGGGTGACTGGTAGAATATGGAAGGAACAACACAATTTGGAGCCTGGAGCCAGCATTTCTTAGCCACTGCAACCCACCAGGATAATTTTTCTTCTAATATTCTGGTTGCTTGCGCTTCCATTGTTTTTAATCCTAACTTATGCTTTCGGGATATATTCATTTTCACTAATCATGGATGGAGATGTTGTATAAGGTATTGAGGCTGTATGATCTCGCTTCAACCTACTTGTATCATTAATGAAGGATGCAATTGTTTCCGACCTACTTGTCTCATGAATGCTTGTGGTTGTCTGGTTGACTATATGTAATCTAAAAGTGAACCAGTTATGTGGCTGCACAAAAGATTCTGATAGAACGGTTTTTCTGGGTAACTTTTTTATGTTCCATTTGAAGAGTTTAACAATTATTAATTCTAAGTTATTTTTGGCAATATAAGTTCAGTGGGGATCTATTTTTCTTGCTTTTCTCCATATTCACTGCCCCTGCTCTTAATCTTCAGGAAAAATGTATACCACCAGAGCTCTCTCTTGTGAGAGCAATTGTGGGACCCAGCAGAGAAAAGAAGAAAAAGAAACCAATAAACTTATGACAAGTGTCTATTATGAGAAGGATAAATTGCAAACAAAATTTCAGAGGGACTCTATTTTTCTTGCTTCATATTCACTACCCCCAGCTCTCTTAATGTTCAGGAAAATGTATACCACCAGCATTGCAACTTTGATTTTAGATGATATTGCAAACAATCAAACGACAGCTTCTATACAATGGATTGAAGGTACAATCTCCACAATGTTCACAGAAAGGCATCTCTAAATGTGCACACACACGTCAGGATGTGCTTCAAATCATACCAGAAGCAATGTTAGCATCAAAATCATTCTTGGCTCACCTCAGATCCTGAGTAACCATTTCTTTCATATTGGTAGGATAGCACATACTTGTGTGTAGGCTGGACCAAACGTTGTCCGCCAATATCTCATTAACCGCATCCGTTGGGTGGAACTGATCCCACCAGATGTGGGCAGATGCATCTGGACAAGCCATTTCAGGAGAAAGACACATAATCCAGCCGTTATACTTACCCCAACCACAACAAGCATCTGTGTAATTAAGGAACCCTGTTAAGGAAGCAACATTCAACAATTAAGGGGTGATGTTTATTGTCTAAGAGAGATCACATCACATCAGTAATGTGAATCAAGCAATCAGATAACTAAAGAAAAGATCTCCTAATACGTACCATACTGTTTGTGTTTCTTTATTATATCCAGGGAAGCTTCAAACACATCACAAAAGATAAGCTTGGCATTAGGGAGCTCATGGTTCAGCTCTTCAACCATATACCTCATCCCGAAATTGAACTCCATTATCATATCATTTATCTCGCTAACGCACTCTCCGTCTTTGCTGTTATACCTCCACAGGTAGTGAGGAGCACATCCCATTGGAGCCAGACCCATCACAACCAGCTTTCTAGCACTTGCAGTATACAAGTTCTGCACATCGTCAGCAGATAGTAGTAATAAGAACTCGAGTACTTCTAAACGTTATATATATATAAAGGAAGGTGGATGCAATCTAAAGAGAGTCCAATTTAACATCTGGAAATCGATCTCACCTTGATTTCTTGCTTTACAGTAGCAACTAGGAATTGGTTGAAGTTCCAAGGGAGATACAAAGACTGCACACCAGATGCATTACGTAGATAGTAATGTATGTAATCGTTTGTCCCTATGGAAATGTAAAAGACCGACTTCGAGATGAGATAACTAGCTTCCTCCTCGCCCATGTTCAATATGTACAGTTGGATGGTGTCGGTCACCTGCTGGATTTGCTGGGTAAATGAGATGTGTTGACCCTTCAAAAAAGCAAATAAAAACAAAGGTATAAGTTAAATGTAATAACTCCAAAATTTTGTTCCAAGCGAAGGTACATGATTTCACAGTACATGACAGGAAGTATTGACATATTGATTAATACCAATTCAGACCCGCTTGAGAATATGATTCCAGCTCCAGCAGAAGCGTAATTGACTCCATAAATCATAGCTTCAACACTCCCTTGTTGGCTAAGGTAGCTTGGTATAAGTGGTAGACCAAGGCGTAATGCTGCTTCATTTATTAAACCACAAAAAGATAGGTATTGTCAACATGAATAAGTCTTATTACTAGCCAGTAGTTAGAGCACCATGTCGCCAACAGCAGGTTCCAAAAGGTAGCAGAAGCACTATATGATTGATTCATTCATTGTTTTCAATACAAATGTTTTCGTGGGTTGAAGGAAAATGGATCATTTTCACAAGCAATTGAGTTACGAGTTCACGCTTTTAGTCTCCGGCGATCAAAAAGGAGAGCAAAGAAATCAATCATGTAATTCTGAGTATTAATGATGTTCAGTGGTGAGTTTACATTGATGGGCATAAAATAACATGCTGATTAAGCGAAACGATCAATATGGGGTATATTTCAAGAAAATCCAAGACCTGCGCTTACGGCAAGGGCGGTGATCAAACTAAGTTAATTAGATCAAAATCCCAGGCAAGAAATTCCATCAATTTGGGGGAAAAGAAACTAATCCGCTCCGCAGAACTTACCGAGATAATCAACCGGAATTCTCCCATTACAGAACCGACCAGTAGGAGTATGGGTGTCAAAGTCTCGTCCATAGGGCGGGTGATCGGCTCGGGCGAGTGTTCCAAGGTAATTGTTGGTTCCACAGTCCACGGAGGAGTCACCGAGCACAAAGAATGCCGGGACGAGAGGAGAATCTGGGGCTTCATCGGAAGGAGAGGGAGATCGATGTGGATGTAGAGTGACAGCGGGAGAGAAAAGCGGGCTGGACGAGGGCGACGATATTTGGTTTTCGATGGGAATGAGACCCTCTTGGAAGAAATGGTTGATTTCTTTGGAGAATTGGAGAGCTATTGTGGCGTTCGGGAAGAACAGAGTCAGAACCAGAAGGGGGAGAATTGACAAGTTGGAATTGAGTGCCATTACTGTGGTGGAGGCCCTTGGCAGAGAACGGAAGAAGAGTTTGAAAACTGAGAATCGTTCATCGTTGGGCGGGGAAACGGGTTGAAGTCAGAGAAAGCACAATTCGTTTCTCCATGACGTCCCTAAATTTGTTGGAACAAAAACGAGCTAGCTTTATTTTTTTACATGCCCACTCCTGACTTTGCTGAAATTACGAGCTAGCTTTATTCCACTCGAGACTTTGCTGAAATTACATACTCTACTGTGTAGTTTCAAAAATTACTTTTCTTACTCATATGGTTTCCCTGTTTTATATTCGACAACTTTTCTAATTTTTGGTTTAACTTAAAAGATACTTAAACGTAGGGGAGAGCAAACGGGGCGGTTATTTGGGATAAACCGCAATAACCGTTCTTTTTTCGGATTCGATCACCGTATTTTTTAACCGTTTTACAAAAGTTCGGTTATTTCGGTTAAAACAATTATCCGTAATAAAGCATGGTTTGGTTAACGGATATTAAAATTTAAACTTTGGTTATCCGTAATCACCGAACTTTTATAAATATATTTTTAAAATTTTTTTTCTCTTAATCCTATAATTTTATCTGATATATTACTTCTCACTCAATTAGGTTTAGGTTTTGATTATTTCGGTTAATTCAAAAAATTTGGTTTTTTCGGTTATTTAAGGAAGTTTGGTTATTTCGGTTATTTCAGAAATTATGGTTAACGAGGTGGTTAACGGTTATTAGTGTAACATAAAAAACGGTTATCGTTTAAAACGGATATTAGTATTAAATTCGGTTAATTCTGTTATAATAGAAATAACAGAACACTGTATTTTTTTTAAACTTTGGTTACGGATATACGGTTTAACCGTTTGCACATCCCTACTTAAACGTTGTTCAAATTGATGAAATTTTACATAGACGAAAAAGTCCAAATAACCTATTTCTGCAAAATATTCTACTTTACCTCAACTAAAACTAATTCCTAAAAATAAAACTCTGGGGAGAAATCGTCTCTTCAAAAGACTCATTCATTGTAGAAGATGAAATCGTCTCTTCAAAAGACGATTTCACTTATTTCTGAGAAACTCGAAATCGTCTTTTCAAAAGAAGACTTTAGAAATCGTCTTTTGAAAAGACGATTCTCTCTGAGTCAAATTGAACCATCGCAACATTTCAACACTTGAAATTTTCTTAAGTATTGGGTAGTGAAATCGCCTTTTCAAAAGACGATTTCAATTTCAACAATTTGTGAAATCGCTTTTCAAGAGACGATTTCTCCCGGGAGTGTTATTTTAGAAATTAGTTTTGGTTGGAGGTTAATATGAGTAATATTTTTGTTGTGGAATGTTATTTCAGAATTTTTATTTTGGTTCAGTAAGAGATCTAAAGTTTTAAGCTTAAATGTCACATGTAGGACCCGATGAACATGTCACATGTTTCATTGGGTCCCACGGGTCACATTTAAGCTTAAAAACTTTAGATTTCTCACTTAACCAAGATATACACTTTAGCATCGTCTATGTAAAATTTCATCAATTTAGAACAACGTTTAAACATCTTTTATAAGATCAAAACATATCACTTTAGCATCATCTATGTAAATTTTTATCAATTTCGGACAATGTTTAAGCATCTTTTGAATTGAACAAAAATTAGAAAATTTATTGGATGTAAAACTGAGGAAATCACATGGGTCGGGAAAGTAATTTTTGAAACACGTAGGTGGAGTGTGTAGTTTCACCAAATATCATGGTGGGACATGTAATTTTCTCTTCTAATAAAATAGTTGTGGATGTGTCTTTAATTATGTTATGTTTGGATTGATATTCATCTCTCAGTGATGAATCATGTTGCTAAGTTTTTGGTTGGTTGGTTTATTTAAATGAAAAATTAATAATACACCACTAAAATGTTTCATAATTGACCATATACCATTTTTTTGAAATTTGTTCCTCATATGTCAGAAAAATATTATGAAATTCACAAAATGCCACGGTTTGGTAATAGACATTAATTATGCTCTGGAAAATGACCATATTGACCCTGACAATTTTTTTTTAAAATTTTTAATTTTTTTTAAAGTAAATAGTTTCGACAACGACTATTTTTTTTATTTGTTAAAATGTTCGTAATAGAGCCTTGTCTTTACAAAAAGTTCACAAAATACCCATGTTTTTACAAAAAGTTCACATTATGCCCTTTTTCTTATAAAAAGTTCACAATATGTCCCCATTTTATGAAAACAGTTCACAATATGCCCCTGTTTTTATAAAAAGCTCATAATATGCCCCTTTTAAGTTGTTGTAACAACTATTTTCTATTCAAACGAAAAACCTTATTACAACTGTTGGGCTTGTGATTTCTTTCAATAGTGGGCATTGTGATGCAGGATCGATCGACAACCCTGATCCTAAAGTATGGCATACTTTCAAAGTGTCACACAAGAACACTTCAATTGGCAAGGGCATACTACAACTGATGGGTTTGCGGTTTCTTTGAATGCATGTCATACTTTAGGACGAGGGTTGTATCTATCCCCATCACTGGTGTCCACCATTGAAAGAAAAACCACAAGCCCAGTAGTTGTAGTCTGGCTTTCGGTTTGAACAAAAAAATAGTTGTTACAACAACTTAAAAGGACATATTATGAGCTTTATATAAAAACAGGGGCATATTGTGAATTTTTTTTGTAAAATAGGTATTTTATAAACTTTTGGTACAAACAAGGGTTTATTGTAAACTTTTAAAAAAATCGTTATAAAAACCACTTTTAAAAAATTTAAAAAAGGAAAATTACATCCTCCACCCATGACATTGGTGAAATTACACATCCCACTCATGTGGTAATAAACGTTAATTGTGCTCTAGAAAATGACCATATGATTATTGACCCTCACAATTTTATTTTTAAAATTTTTAATTTTTTTAAAGTTAGTAGTTTCGACAACGACTATTTTTTTTAATTTTGTTAAAATGTTCATAATATAGCCTTGTCTTTACAAAAAGTTTACAAAATACCCCTGTTTTTACAAAAAGTTCACATTATGCCCTTGTTTTTTATAAAAAGTTCACAATATGTCCCCATTTTATGAAAATAGTTACAATATGCTCCTGTTTTATAAAAAGCTCATAATATGCCCCTTTTAAGTAGTTGTAACAACTATTTTTCTATTCAAACAAGAAACCATATTACAACTGTTGGGCTTGTGATTTCTTTCAATAGTGGGCATTGTTGATGCAGGATCGATACAACCCTGATTCTAAAGTATGGCATACTTTCAAAGTGTCGCACAAGAACAGTTCAATTGGCAAGGGCATACTACAACTGATGGGTTTGCGCTTTCTTTGAAAGCGTGTCATACTTTAGGATGAGGGTTGTATCTACCCATCACTGGTGTCCACCATTGAAAGAAACCAAAAGCCCAACAGATGTAGCCTGGCTTTCTGTTTGAACAGAAAAATAGTTGTTACAACAACTTAAAAGGGACATGTTATGAGGTTTTTTATAAAACAGGGGCATATTGTGAACTTTTTTTGTAAAATAGGTATTTTATATACTCTTTGTACAAACAAGGGTTTATTGTAAACTTTTAAAAAAAAATCGTTATAAAAACCACTAACTTTAAAAAATTTAAAAAAGGAAAATTACATCATCCACCCATGACGTTTGGTGAAATTACACATCCCACCCATGAGGTTTCAAAAATTACTTTGCCCACCCATGTGATTTCCTTTATTTTACATCCGACAACTTTTCTAATATTTGATCAACTTAAAAGATGCTTAAATGTTGTCCAAAATTGATGAAACTTTACATGAACGATGCTAAGGTATTATATTTTGGTCTAGCGTGAATCCAAAGATTTTAAAGCTCGTATGTGATCTATGGGATCCATGAAACATGTGACATGTCAACATGTTTTTATTGGATTCACAGGTCATAGATGAGCTTTAAAAACTTTGGATTTGACATTGGACAAAAATATAACACCTTAACATGGGTGGGGTGTGTAATTTCACCAAACGTCGTGGTGAGATGTATAATTTCACAAAACGTCATGGGTGGGGAGGATCGTTCGCTGAACGCGGCTTTTGCCGCTTTCGGTTTGAGCTACCTATGATTAACAATAGTTAACCAATCATAACTGAGTATTTGCTTGTAGGTGGGGCCAAGAAATAAAAATGGTCCAATAAATAAGTAACCTATGTCACATTAATGCATAAAAATTTGAAAAACTTATGAGAGAACGCACCCTAAAGTTCGGACAACATCATCTTCTATGTTGAAAGGAAATTCGAAAAATTATTGGATCAACGAAATTTCCTTACTGGCACATTACAGTTCAGGTGTATTTTGCCCAATGGTTTGAGACGTAAGACCCCAACGGCTCGAATTCCTTCCATTTCTCTTTCATATTGTCTATCTCTCCCGCTTACTGCTCCAGTAATTTGCGGAAACCAGGAAGTCTCGGCGACGATATCGTTGCCTCTCTGAAAAACGAAGAAAGAGAATTGTAAGCTGACTCTGGAGGTGATCTCGGGATGTAAACAGGCAATTCTTCGGTCCAGAAAACCAGAAAAGAGAGAACCAGCAAGCTTCTTGGATCCAATTTCTCTCCCCCATCTCTCTCTCTCTCTCTCTCTCTCTCTCTCTCTCTCTCTCTCTCATCTTTAAGCGCTGCAGCGTCCAACATTTGTCCTTGATTCTTCCCCTAGCCGGTAAGAATCCGTACATTTTTGCTCCATTTGTTTCTCGGAGTGATCGCGACAAATGTACCCGCTCTCTTATTGACACGGCTTTTTTTCTTCTGAGAACTCCCCCTACCTTCCTCTTTCAGTCAAGTCCTGTTAATCGATTCATTAAGTACTTTTGTCTGGGATTTTTCCGATCGCGGATCGTTTGTTTCCCCGTGAAGTTGATCGTTAGAGATAATTGGTTTATCACTGCGTACTTGCATCTGTGTGGGTTGATTCTGCAAAAAAGAAAACCCTTGATCCCTAGATAGCTTCAATTCGGGAGGTTTTCTTTTTTGTTAAGGTCCCTTTTCTCTCTTGTTACCATTCTGTTTCCGTTTGCCTGCCTCTTTCATTAGCTATTTTGTCGAACGAGAGAATCAATCAGGGATCAGAAACCGCAGTTTTCTTTCTTGATCTTGATCAACTCTTCACTGTAGCGCAGTGAGTTCCTTTTCTCCTTTTATTTCAAAAATCATCCTCCAGGCCCTGTGTTTTCCGGGTTAGGTATTTGGTAGATCAGAGTCTTCTCTGTTGGAGTATCGTCCCCATTGTCTCCGACCTTGATAATTAGGCATTATTGTATATTTGTGGGTTATTCGCTCGAAGAAAAATGTCTTCTGCTGCTGGTGTTGCCTTGAGCCCAGTTCTGGATGATCTGGTCCGTAGCCCAGCCAGCTATATTACAACCGACTGGAAGCGAATTCAAATGAATCTATTGTGGTCTATCTCACAGTTGCCGGGTCTGTGATTCCCCTCCATATTCTGGAATCCGACTCAATCGCATCTGTAAAGCTGAGGATCCAAACGTGCGAGGGAATCGTTGTTAAGAAGCAGAAGCTCGTGTTGAGAGGTAGAGAGCTCGCTCGCAATGACTCCCTGGTGAAAGATTACGCGATCCGGGATTCAGATGTTGTCCATCTGGTTCTCAGGCTATCTGATCTTCTAGGTATAACAGTCAGGACTGCGGATCGCAAAGAATTCGAGGTTCAGATTGATAGGTACCGCAATGTTGGTTATCTGAGGCAGAGGATATTCAGGGATGGAAAGGGATTTGTAGATCTTCTTAACGAGGATCATGAGCTGTTCTTTAATGGCGAGAAGCTAGAGGATCAGAGGCTAATCAATGATATTTTTAAAAACATTGATGATGCTGTGATCCACTTGGTGGCTAAGAAATCTGCCCAGGTTAGAGCTAAGCATGTAGAGGAAGATGTGGAACTCTCAGTTGTGGCATCGAACATAGTTGATGAGACCAATGACGGTGTAGTAGTAGATAAAGATAAGAACAAGTGTGCCAAGGATAACCAGCTTCAAGTCGTCACTGAGTGCAAGAAATTTCAGAGAGACTTCTGGCTTAACCCTGTGGTCATCAATCCAAAGGTTAAATTACCTTCAATCATATCAGATGTGATCAAATCCACAATTTTGGGATTGGCTAGTGGTAAGCAACCAGTACAGTCTGCAGAAGGCACAGGAGGCGCATACTTCTTGTTTGATGGTTCAGGTGAGAACTATGTTTCAATCTTTAAACCCATTGATGAGGAGCCAAATGCTGTGAAAAATCCTCGAGGCCTGCCAGTATCAGCTGATGGTGAAGGATTGAAGAAGGGAACAAGGGTAGGAGAAGGTGCCTTGAGGGAAGTTGCAGCGTACATTCTAGATCATCCCATGAATGGGCCTGATCACTTGTCAGGTGAAGTGATAGGATTTTCTGGTGTTCCACCTACAACCATGGTGGAATGCTTGCACAGAGGATTCCACCATCCCAATGGGTTTGACTGGGGACCTGAGAGTGTGAAGATAGGTTCACTACAAATGTTTATGCCGAATGAAGGGACCTGTGAGGATATGGGTCCGCAGGCTTTTCCAGTGGAAGAGGTTCATAAGATCTCTGTGCTTGATTTGAGATTGGCAAATGCAGATAGGCATGCTGGGAACATTTTGATTCACAGAGTTCATGGGCGGATTTCTCTAATTCCAATTGATCATGGCTATTGTCTACCTGAGAAGGTCAAGCGCCATTCTTTATCTCTTAATTGATGTCTTACTACAATTAGTATTGCTTTTTCTTTGTTATGTGTTATGGGGTAGAATTAATGAACTCTTGAAGCTCAGCTAATAAATGCACCTTGCTTATTTATTTGACTTTGCAGTTTGAGGATTGCACTTTTGATTGGCTGTACTGGCCTCAATCTCGCCAACCTTACTCCTTGGAGACAATTAAGTACATAAAGTCACTCGATGCAGAGCAAGACATTGCCCTACTCAAATTCCATGGTTGGGATTTGCCACTTGAATCTGCTAGAACACTAAGAATCTCCACCATGCTTCTTAAGAAAGGTGTGGTAGAGAGGGGTATGACTCCTTTTGCAATCGGGAGCATGATGTGCAGAGAAAACATGCATGAAGAATCCATAATTGAAAAGATTGTTCGAGAAGCAGAAGAATCCCTGCTCCCTGGGATGAGTGAATCTGCCTTCATCGAGGCAGTCTCGTTGGTCATGGACAGCTACCTGGATAAGTTGTTGGCTTAGTAAGAAAGAAAGCAAGAAGGGCAGTTACTTGATGAGAAAATAGCTTGTGTTTTGTGTGTCTAATAATGTGATGTGTGTGTGTATATAGATTTTCAGACTAAATGGGGGCAGTCAGAAAGTTTTGCGGCAGCATAACTCTTGCTTAGAGTATTGGCTTCCGCGAGAGAAAGAGAAAACTTCGGCTGCTTTTTTGTAACAGTTTTATCTTCTTCTACATGTTTGATTAGGGGAGTTGAACTTTTGTGTGTTATATGTTACAGATTCTGATTCTTCTGATGAACTCGTCTTGAAGGTTCTATCAAAGAACAACAGAAGATGCAAATAAGATACATGCAATGAATAAAAACCTTCTCTTCATGGTTGCCTCCGCTGGGCTTGCTTTTTCCCTTGAATTGATTTGTAGCCTCTGTGGTTTCCATTGAATTGTATAATTTGTTCGGGCTAATGACCTGGGTTGCATTGATATTTACTGGTTACACTCAAACTAATGGTCCTATTAACAACTTCATTCGTAAACATACCAACTCCTTCCTCATTTCCTTTGGGCTCTTCTTTCATACAGTCCAACGAACAATTTACTCATACACCGCACCAACTTCATTCAATTATGTAATAAGATCACACCAACATCCTTCCGCGTTTTCGTTTCCACAGACTACGACGAACAATATTATCACCTAATCGCTCGTAATACTTGCAATGTTGTTAGTAATTTCCACTTCTGCAAATAGCCAAATGGTTGTGAATCTCTTTAGGGTTATGTGGAGGGTAATTTTTTCGATATAAGGGGGTCTATTTAAATGTTTCCGACTAAAAAATCTAGATTCTAGAAATTGTCATTTGTGGGAGGGTAAAAAATAAAAATCTATATCCTGGCATCTCTCAAATACGTACCTTACCGTCCGTCTTTCACATAAAAAAAACGTGATGCTAGTGAGCATTACACAAGATCTCAGTAGGCTCCACGCGGACTTATACCCTAAAAATGAAATTGACTAGAGACATCTCCTAGTTTGACCTGAAATGAACTAGGAAGGGTAAGGGTTCTAAGAATCGTTATTTGACTATGAGATTTGTTCCTATGAATAGGACTTATCTGATCATACCAAAGATTCAGTGTGGGTTCGTACTAGCTACACCCCTTGGAAGTGATAACAACCACAACTTCAGATGGTGCCTGAAGAAACGTCGGTCTCTAATTGTCTGGTTTCCTTCTTTCAAAATCTTATTAGAGAGATTCATATTGATAAACCCATGAAAAGCACAAGAGGAGAGTTGAGAGTGTTGATGAGGCGGGCTTTTATGCTGAGCTAGCGCCAAAAAGGTTGTTGACGGATTGAGAGAGTTGATTGAATACGAGATGCGAGATAAGGCAAGTTTTTCTGCCAAGACAGCACCAAAAGGAGGATTTATGAATAAAGGGAATGAGATGAGCATGAGATGAAAGATTTTGGGAAAAGTCTAAGGCCGAGTTATGTACGGTATGAAATGTATTATCAGCAAGTGTAATGGTGTATCGTAGCAAGTTTCATAAGTAGTATTCCCTAGGTTATCGAACCAAAGGAGGTTGTGTCTAGTTTACTCTTTAATCTAACTAACTAAAAAACTAAGAAAAATAACAATAATAAATTGGGGGTTTGATTGCAGAAATTAAATAACTAACACAAAAACAATTAAAAGTGATTTTCCATCTAAAAGGGCGAATCCTAGTTTACTACTTCTCTCTAGTTTATCAATTCCTTCTTGAGTGTTTTCTAAATTCTAGATTGCAAACTCAGATCTAAATTAATCTAAAACCGGTCTCCCGCAAGGTAGATTTTACTAGCAATTCCAAATCCTAACTCTCGTTACGAATTTACAAATTAACTAGTAGCATTAACGAGTCATCTGTTTTTAGTAGCTAATCCCTAGGAATTGCCATCTGTAGTTTCACTGGTAATATCCTAAGTCTAATGAACGCCACAGTTCTCACTTGTAAGCAATTCATACCAAATAAACTCAAGCAATAATTAATCACAAGAGAATTTAATAATAAACAAGGAATAAAACTACAATCAGTATAGAATTTATATTTAACAATTCAGGAAGAAAAACAATAAACTAGTTGTCCATAGCAAACCAAAATTCTAACGACTACTCAAACATCGGAGACAAAGAAATAATAATAATGTTAAAGAGATTAGAAAACGTCATCTAATTTGAGAATGATGACGTATCCGATCTCTGTCTTCTACTCGGTCTGTCAAAACTGACTGATGTATCTCCTTGTTTGTTGTCTGGTCGCGGCTGCTCTAGGTCTAGGTTTCTTTTTTCGTGTGTTTCGTAATGTGTCGTACCGTCGAATTGTGTTCTTTTGATCCTCTCGGTGATGTCATGATTCATATCATTCCCCTCCTGTGAATTGGAGTCCATGTCAATATCTGCATATCTCCAGCCCCTCTCTCTGAAGTATGCGCCGCTAATTGGTCTGTGCCTCTAAAGTTTTTGACAGACAAGTCTTCACATCATGGTCATGCGAATCAAAATTTCCTCCGTCTATTCGAATAAAATTCACGGTTCTGATTAGTCTCTGTGCATCTGATGAAGTTGTCGGCTGTTGTGCAAAAACTATATAACAAAGTATACAAATAAATGCAAGGAGTAGGCAAGTGCACCTAATCAGTGTAGTACAACAAGTGTCGTATCCACAAGGAAATTGTCCTAACTTCCTAGTCTCGGTACTTAGTAATTGTAATGAAAACAGTAAAATGGGGTTAGCCGGTTGCAAGCTTGATTGTGTTGGTTGAGTAATTGCAAGAACAACAAAATAAACTAAGGTGTGAAAGTTTTAATGGATTGGATGGAAAAAAGTACTTTGGGAATTTGGCAATCAACCAAACTACCTAGATATGCTAGCAACTCTTCTTATGCCATAGTTGTCTTTTTAGAACAATAATAATAACTCTCTAAACCAAAGATGAGTTAATTCTTACTAGGTTAATTTTAGCCTTCAAAATCAATTAGGACTAAAACTCACTAAGTAGCACTAAGCAAGTTCTAGAACAAAGCTCCAAATTAACTCACTAATCCTAGGAGCATAAATCAAGAGCTCTCTCTCAATTTGGTCACAAACCCTAACTCAAAACCAAATTGTAGATGGGGGTTCACCACAAATGCACTCAAGAGATCAATTTGAGAACATTGAATGATGATTGAGAGAGAAACAACTATATTAAGGCATAATAAAGATTCACAAGCAAAATCTAGGGTTTTGGGTTCAAAGACCCATCCCAAAGCACAATGGAGTACTACTCAAGCATAGAGAAAGAAAATAACTAGAAAGAGTAAGAAGAAGCCATTGTTGAAGCTTGGAAGCTATGGAGAAGGTGAGTTCTTCCTTCTTCTCTTCTTCCTCTTCTTTCTCCTCTTCTTTCTCCTTCTTCACGTTCTTTCTCTTCTGTTGTGTGTGTGGAAGTGTAAACTGCAAAGAATGACTCAAACCCCTTATTTTTTCCCATTTTAAAACGATTGTTCTGGGAAAATTTCCGCCGGGACCGCCCCACAGGGGCGGTCCACACCAGAGGCAATTCCCGTGATCCGAAATCGGGGACCGCCCCACAGGGGCGGTCCACAACAGAGGCGATTTCCTTGTTCTGAAAATGACTGGACCGCCCCACAGGGGCGGTCCACAGGGGCGGTCCACACCAGAGAGGCTTTTTCTACACTGAAATTGACTCGTTTGACCCCTCGTCCTTGACACACTCCTCGGGATATTAAAGCTCAGCTCCAAAGTCTTGAGAGTCTCCCAAAAAACCATTGCTCAAGTGAGCTTTTACCTAAATTTAAATTAAAACTGCATGAGTTCAACTATATAACGAAATGCTCTATCAAGTGGTGAATTAAGTCAATAGTTGCACGAAATAAAGGTAAATAAAGACCTTATAAATACATAATTTCACCACTTATCATCGGCCCAGAGATGAGACAGCCTGCAAGCATGCTCGTGTCTCTCAAAGTCTGAGCCATGTTGCTGGACTTCCTCTCCGCCCAACATACAAACGAGATCAAAAGATTGCTGCGCCTCTCGTCATTCTTGTCATCGCCACCACTGAATCTAATATTGGTCTGGGTATGCAGCATAGTATAAACCCGGATCATACATTAAACATGTCAGTAGTCCCGTACTTTTGTGGTCCGGATTTATAAATAAGTAAATAAATTTGGACTATGTTTTAAATTCAGCAGAAAGGTCGTTTTTGTTCCTGTGGTCCCAGTTTGATCGTGAAGCCTTTGACACACATTCATTGGTCTATTTCTCAGTATTTTACCTATTTTAGCATAAAACCCCAAGTAAGGAAGTTCTTTGCATATAACATAAAATAACATATAAGTAAGGAATTAATCATATAAACCAATAAATATTAATCACATTAAGCATAAAAAATAGATAAATTCCGCACTTATCAAGTTAGTGGACAAGACCAGAAGTTTGATGGTTTGAGAGTTTGAAGGAGCCAAACGAGATTTGAGTGTTTGAAAGGCATGTGCAACCGCTTAGAGTTGTGACGTGGTTTTTTGATTGAAAAGAGGTCGCACCCGGATGGATTGCCTACATACTCAACTCTTTGTTGAGTGAGATCAGACCTGACGTAGTTCATGGCTTTGGGTTGGTTGAGTTTTTGAGATAATCAAGGGTTAAAAGTATAGGCGGTTGCTTGGAGGTGGACAGGGCTGAGGGAAAAGGGTATTCTAGTTATTTTGAAGGTTGATGAAATTCTTGATCATTTTATGGGGTTGATGGATTGTCGGGCGTTAGCAGAAATATGTGTTACTATACTTCTACCTAGGCAGTGTACCTATCGTTTTACGGGATAGTGAATTGAGTGGGGGTTGTTGATCTCAGGGACCTCGTTCAATTAATTGACAATATATTTACTAACTTAGAAACTAAACTAAGAAATAAGAAACGTCACTTTTTTCAAGTTTACTTAATTTAACGAAAAGAATAACTCAACAAACTAACATAAAATAACAAACTAATAAAACAGTAAAAATAAACTAAGTAAAAAGATAAATAATAAAACTCTAAATAAAAGGAAGCACCCCAGATTGTTCTACAAACATCACATCTAAACTATTAATAAACCTTCCCTAATTCTGCAATAAACTCATAACCTATAATTGAAATTACCCAAACCTTTAAATGTTAATTAGTTATATAATAATGACTTCTCATGCTAATTAAGTCCTTAAGAAACATTGGTATACAGTTTAACCAAAGAAAACACAAGAAAACATCATAAAGTCAAATT
Source organism: Limonium bicolor (assembly GCA_023374045.1). Classification (NCBI taxonomy): domain Eukaryota; kingdom Viridiplantae; phylum Streptophyta; class Magnoliopsida; order Caryophyllales; family Plumbaginaceae; genus Limonium; species Limonium bicolor. The sequence goes on from CM041777.1 coordinate 3,650,282, forward strand.
AAGCAAATACTTGCTCTAGACTTGGTGTAACCTTGTTTAAGACCTAAAGGTCATTCATAGACCTTATTAACATGCTAATTAACATGTTAAATCAATTACCAAAGAAAACCAAGCTCAAAAACAAGTTTAAACCCAAATTATGCTTTAAGGAATCTTAAAGCACGTTTTTCAAAATTTGTCTTGGAAATGGGTTTTGAGTGGCTAAATGCCCAAGATTATACCTTAATCAATATATGTACTTCTTAGTATCACATTAGGAACCCTAAATCAATGAGAAACCAAAATTTTCACAATTTGTGCACTAATTATGAATAGTGCCCAAATAGTAACAATTTAAGTCTTTAATCTCCTTTAAGTGGTCAATGGTCAAGCTAGTACCTAAATATCATAAGGGGGCTGGTTTTTACATGGTGACACACCACCTAACACATTCAGAATTTAAAAAGGGAGGAAAGAGGGAGGAAGTTCACTATTTGGATTACTTTTACATAAGTAACAAAATATCTTATTTGCTTTCCTCTCTCCTCACTTCCTTCCTTCCCAACCGGCCACCACCTTCATTCTCCTTCCTTATCTGCTCCAAAACTGCGAGAGCTCCATCCTCCATGGTTCTCCACCTTGTTTTTCTTGCCAAATCCAACACAAGCTCCAAATACAAAATAAGCACATATTTGCCTTAGTTGAGTCAAGGCCTTCCATCCTCTCTTTTCAAAATTCCAAAACCAGAAGTTGAAATCCATTGAAGGAGCTCCATTTGAATAGGAAAATTCAGTTTCAAGAGCTAGTATATGCTCTCTTTAGTTTAAGGTAAGAAAAATCTCGAAAAATCATCTTTTCTCTTCCATTTTTGTTCTTGGCCGAAAATTGCCATTTGAAGTGCCTTGCTGTACTCATTGTATTAGCCTTGATTCAATCTTCAAGGGCTTAGTTGAATCCATGCCTTTATTCCTTATCAAAGTTCATTCCAAACTCCTAAAGTATTCATCTCATTCTAGTGCACTAAGCACTCCTTTGTAACCTTGGAATGATTCCACGAGTTTAGGTATGTTACTAGTTACTCATTAGTCCTATTTGAATGTTGATTATAAGATTAGCAAGGAACAAAACACCTTGGCCGATTTTCAGTCATGGAAACCAAGAGGAAGAGAAAGAGAGAAGGCTTGAAACAAAAGATAATTGCTTGCCTTAGTGTAGTTTAATGCCTTAAGGAAATGGTATTGGATAGATACCAATTGTAGCCTAGAGCTTACATTGATGTATGGTTTATATTAACATAGGAAAAAAATATATGAACAAGCTCATGAACTTGTGACTAAAGAGCTAATGGTATATGAGTTAGAAAAACAATCATAAGGGGGATTATAAGAGAATTTTATATGCTATGAGATTGATGTGTGTAATTGCAGGTTGAAAGCTATATATATATATATATATATATATATATATATGTGTGTGTGGGAAATTCAGTGTTTAGTTCATGTTATTTAAGGGCCTAAGAGCCATGTCATTTAAGGGCCTAAGAGCCATGTCGTTTAAGGGCCTAAGTGCCAAGCAATTTAAGTTTATGCACTATATTGTGATTTGGTGTAGTTTGAGTGTAGTTTGTGTGTAAAGAACATTCATTGAGGATTTTAATATCTTTGGTTGTTTAAGGATGAAAAATTAAGTGTTTGGGTGTAAGAATGTACTAGGGAAGCTATGACGAAATTTGGTTGAGAAACTAAGAGTTTTTAAGTGTTATAGGGAGATATTGTGACCTAGGATGTACTAGGAACCATTAAGAGTTAAGTTGGTGGAAAGGAATAAATTAAGGTGTTCTTGGGGGTTAAATGACCTAAGAATGTCTAGAAGGAACTAGAGGTTAGAATGGTGAATTCAAGATACCAAAATTATGGTATGTGAAGTGTTAAGACTTGTGAAAATTTTGTAATAAATGGGGTATTGTGTCTTGTAATGAATACCCCAAACCTAGTATGTTGTTTTAAACATAAACTGTGGTATATTAAGACTAAAAAGAGTCTTAGAAACATTAGTAAACAATTTAGGACCATAGAAAACATAAATAAATACCTTAAGGTCAATATGGACTAAAATGTGCTCTAAGCTTGGGATAAGTTTGGTTAGACCTAATGAGCTTACCAAGACCTTATATATTTATTAATGAACATATTAAACCAATTACCAAAGAAAACCAAGCTTGAAAACAATTTAGACACAAAATGTGCTTTAAGGAGTCTTAAAGCACATTTTTGAAAATTGTCTGTAAATGAGTTTTGAATGGCTAAATGTCCATCTTACTCTTTAATTACATGTGTACTACTTAGTATCACATTAGGAGTCTAAATCAATGGGAAATCAAAAATTTCACACAACTATGTGCCTTGTTTTTTGTGAATAGTAACTAAAATAAGCTAGTTATAACATAAGTCAATGTAAGTAATTTAATTGGTCAACAATGCCAAACACCCCTAGATAACTAATGGGGGCCGGTTTTTATGAGGGAGTCACCACCTTGCAAGTTAACAAATAAATAACAATGATAAAGCAAGTTACTATTTGCTTTACTACTTAATATCTTTCCAAAAGCACTTCAAACTCATTCTCTCATTTCCCTTGTTCCCACCGTCTTCTACCTTCCTTCTTGATCTCTCACGGTTTGCTACAGCACCAAACCAACATCAACTTCCATTGCCATTTTCTCCTAGCTCCCTTTGCCAAATCAAAAACTAAGACCACCGTTCTTCTAGTCTCATCAAGCTCTCAATTCTATCTTCTCAAAGTCCAAGAGCTCCATATCCAAACTCTCTTCATTGCCAATGTAAAACAACTATCTTAATGTGTTAAGACAATATATGTAACTAGGGTTTACCAATGAGATTAAGCATGAAGCTTGAATACTCATTACCTTGCTTGTATATCATATTTAGAATAGTTGACAAGCAATCAAACATCCTTACCGATTCTTAATCAAGGAAACAAGAAAGAAGTTTGTGAGGAAAGAGGTAAATATGCTAACCTAATGTAGTTTAATGTCTTAGGAGAAATGAGTCTATATTGTTCATTAAAACTACTTAAAGAGCCAATGGTAAATGACTTAGTAAAATGCTCTCAAGAGTTTATTAAGGGCATATGTGTTGTTGTGTGTATTTGCAGGTCAAAGGCAAATATATTGTGGGAAATTCAGTGTTTAAGGTTTATGCATATTAAGGGCCTAAGAGCCATGCTATTTAAGGGCCTAAGTGCCAAGCAATTTAAATTAAGCACTATGTTGTGATGTAGTGTAAATTGGGGGAAGTTTTGTGTGTGAGAGTGTTCTTGGTGGATTTAGGTGTTCTTGGATTTAGGTGTTTTGGCTTAGTAACGTTCTAGGAGAATTCATGTCAAAATTTAGGTAATGTACAAGAATTCTAGGGATTTAGATAAGCTTTGGTGAACTAAGGAGTATTAAAAATGACTAGGTGTTTTACTAGAAAGGAAAACATGTTTTAAGGTGTTCTAGGATGCAATAAGGAATTAGGCATTGTCTTGGAGGATTTTCGAATGCAAATGAGTGTTTGGGATAGTGGTTTCATAGGTGAGAAACACCATTAGAAACCGTGTAAGAAATGTTATAAGTGTTGGTGAATTTTATGAGGAAATTGAGTAACAAGTTAGACAAGGAACTAGATGTGTTTAAGATGATATTTTGGCATTAGAATATACCTAAGATCATTTGGGAAGTCTATACATATAGTGGGTAAGGAGAACTAATGCAACAAGACTTGAAAAATGCAAATTTGACAATTCTGCAGCTTGGTCCAGGACCTAGGTCATGGGTAAAGTCCCGGACCAGGCATTAAAAAGGGCCGAGAGTGAACCTAGCATATTGGTCCGGGACTTGGGTCTTGTATGAAGTCCCGGACCACCCCATGAAAACAGCCCGAGAGATTTGTTAAGTGTAGGTCCGGGACCTTAGTTGGGGACCAAGTCCCGGACCACTTTAAAACGTTAGTTTAAGGTTAGATAATGATGTCTAATGATGGGGATTAGTTAGTAATGATGTTATAAGGTTGTCTAAGACATGTTAGGTGGGTTATAATGACAATGTAAAAGGTGAGAAGTTATAACAAAGTGTGAAAGTAAAATAAACTAGACATGTGAAGTAATAAGTTAACAACGGATTAGTACATTAATTAACCGACGTTACTAAATGTGTATAGGATTCTTCAAAGGTGGAAACAGTCGAAGCAAGGACCAATGTATGGTTTTCTTGCAGTCTGTTGCCTACCGGTTTACACCGGCTTGTGTGTTGTTTGTTTTTCTGTTTGTTTATGACCTTGTAAGACTTAAGTCAAGTAATGAGTTTACAGTTGTTTGTATTATTGCGTTGATTAAGATGTGACTCATTTCCCTTGTGTGTGTCTAACAAGACTTGACCACTTGTTGTGATTTGTTTATTGACTTCAATGTTGAACTTCTAACAAGTGCTAACCGGGAGTGAGGGAGTCCGGTAGTTCCGACCACGCGTGTGAGTATGGGAGTCGATGTCATTACCGGTTCGATTCTCTTTGTATGTTATAGTTGGTTTCCATTTAGGTTCCAACTTTCCCTTTAGCTTATCCAAGGCTATTTTACTGACTCACGTCGGGCCACAGGGGCATACTATGTTTGTTCGGTGTGCTTGGGTTACTATATCCGACGCACCTTGGGGTTAAGTTATCCGTTCAATCTAACAGGACGGTAACGAGTTATGTAACGAGCTTAGCATGAGTTTGGAAACATCCTCTAGGCTCTCCATGTGATCTAACTATGTTGGCCCGGTTTCTAAAGTAACCGTTCTTGTGATGTTATGTGTATTGTTGTGCTATGCAATATACCTTGCTATGCTCTGTATATATATGATGTTTGTTTTAAAAATCAATGACATGTTATCATGACAATTAGTTGCGCGTATCCCGGTAGCCGATGGGCTGCGCGTTAACCATACCAGCCAAGGGTTGCTGACCCCCTCGGGGGCTCCATATTTATATTGCAGGATGAGGATCGAAGAAGCGGAATGGCTCTAGATTCTAGGTGCTAGAAATACTTTTGGTTATTTTTTTTGGATGCTGAGCCCGGGATGCGCCTGTGCTCCGTGGCGTTGGATTTTGGTACCGTTTGTACTATAGTGACGGTCGTTGACAGTTAACAGTGGGGTTTATGTGTACAGTTTACAGTGGCGGATGTTATGTAAAAACTCGGTATGGTTAGTAATGTATATATGTATGGATGTTAGTGCCTAATGCTCGGGAGTCTGATCATTAGACCGGTACACTTGTATTTATTCTGCCTTGTTAACCACGTGGGTGGTTAGCGGCGTTGTAGCACCGAACCGTTTAGTTATTGTTTAGTTGTTTATTTCCGTTGCGATTTCAATTATTGTTAAGTGCGTAGTAGGGGTGTTACATGTAATGACTTTGGTGTGAACTAGAGAATATGACCTTGGGAAATCTTGAGAAGTTGAGTTAAGGAGATGAGGATGATTGATGATGCATTAAGTGTGGCCAATAAGTGAGTTGGTAATGTTGGTAGAAGGTTGTGAAACACAACGAGAGGTTGGTGATGCACTATGCTAACAGAAAATTGTAGGGATAAAACTATATGCAAAAAGAATAAAATAATAAACTAATCCTACAACTCTACTACGGGTAGCAAAAATAAAAACCCGGTCGGAGTATTAGTTAGTGTAAATATATTACGACCGAGAGTATCGTATCCAAGGGACTTATAGAAAACTAGTCCTAATCCGGCAAAAGCATATTCAATGTAAGAGTATCATATGACCAATGATCAAGGGTGGCAAGTCTCAAAGAGGATTTGGTCTCGCAAAATGCATATGCCGGGTGGCATGCCGGACCTCCGTTACCCGGCATAGTCAAGGCCTTTGAATGTGCCGGACAACTTCCATCCGGCACTACATCCGGCATCGTACATTCCGTAAATACCACTTCTTGTTTCTTGGTCCGAAACAAGAACTCATTATCCATACCTGCATCGTGCATAGCCAATGCCGCGAATACAACCAGAATAATTGGGAAATTAGAGATTAATCCAAAACCTTAGCATTTGTTGTCCACTTTTCAGAACAACAATATTAAAGATTACCGAGATCCTAATCTATCCTACTCTTGCTTTGAAAGCCCTTAAATAGGAACTTAGAGATAAGAGAATAAGTGCTGGACTCATCCAACTTGTGTGAAGACTAGAAACCTCCGTTAAGAGACTTGAAAATTCCATAAATGATCATAAGAGTTTTACAAGGAAATTCATCCACCTAACAAGGATTCTGCTTCACCATCCACACAACTACAAGAAGAGAATACAAATAGGGAAAAAGAGATGTTAATAGCCTTAACCCAACAAAGTCTTCTTCTTCTCTTGCGTGGATGGATTTGCAGAAGTTCCTTGGACACAACAGATGGAATGTGGCGGAAATGAAGTGAAGTGTGAATGGCGTGGATTTGGTATGTTGAAGTGTGTCTAATTGCAGCCTTTCTCGGCCTATTTATAGGCATCAATGTGTCTGTTGCCGGGCGTCGTGCCGGATCGTCAGTAGCCGGCACACGTGATAAATGCGCCCAACTGTTAACGGTCAAAACCGCCAATTCCGCGTGAAATAGTACATATGCCAGGTAGGAGATACCCGGCACCATCCTGATCACCAACGGTCAATAACTGCTATCGCTTGGTCAACCGTGGCGACTCTTTACTTGTGCCGGGTGGAATCTACCCGCATCATGTCCGGCAAGGCCTCTTTCCTGTTCCGTGTTTATGCCGTGCAGGATCAACCCGGCATGGAGTCCGGCTTTAATTGAACTTTTGCCTAGGAAATCATTCCTTGCACAGAAAACTCATAAAAACATAAGTCTGTACAAATAATATACTTTACACATAATAAGCATAAATAACACATATATAACTCTATTTAGATAAATATAATACTAAATCTAATGCACAAAATATGATAAGTCTGCGGCTTATCACACTAGTGTGCATAAATGTTGAAAATGGAATTGAAATTGGTGGAATTGAACAAGGATTGGATGATAAGTTAACCAATGATTTAAGTAGGTTTAAGAGTATTTAAGGTGTTTTAAACATGTTAGAAACAACACATGTGAAAAGATTAGGGAAGAAACGGGAAGAAGAACGGAGTTGAAACGAGTCAAAATGAGTGTTTTCTGACTTCGACCTACCCAGGGCGGGGTCAGTCATTGGGTCGGTCGGGCTGAAATCTTCAAACCCGAGTGTTTTCTGACTTCGACCTACCCAGGGGGTTGGGTCGGTAGGTGGGTCGGTCAGACCATTAAAAAAATGAGAAAAGAAAATGTGGCATTAGTAGTAAACCCTAGTGTGAATAATGAGGGTGGACAAGTGTAAGTTTAAATGTGAAAGCATGTCGTATAATCATGTAAATACTTAGTTAATCGGAAGTTAAACGAGTTAATTAACCGACATGAATAATTATGTATAGGGGCTGCATTCGGTGGTCAACGAACACAGTAGGGGCCAAGGTAAGGTTTTCTTGCAACTGTGTTTTACCGGATTACATCGGCTTGTATGCCAACCCTGTTTTTCTGTGTGTTTGCCACCTGCAAGAATAAGCATGAAACGAGTTTACAGTATTTCATTTATGTGGCGAATTTAATTCCGATACCATTTAACCTCGAATGTGTGTTAAGCTGTAGCTAACCTACTCTAGGATCGCATAAGAGATCGGTATTTGGATTTAATGACCCAATCTTCGGGGACGTTCTAACTACGGCTATCCGTTTGTTGTGTGTTGTTTGTTGTGTATAAGTGTGTTTATTTCTTTGTGTATGTCGTTGTGTAACGACTGTTGCCTTGTTCATGTCTGACGGATGGTACCTTACCTCCTGTGTGTCTAACTGAACCTCACTAACTATAATGTAAATTGTGGTAATAAGCCCCGTGGAGGGAGCTTCTAGCCATTGTGTTATATGGGGGTGAGGAATCCGGGTGTCCGGTCGCGCGCGTATGTTTGGGAGTTGATATCTATATTTGATTCAACTCTCCTCCTTTGTTCGGTTGTTTTCCTTCTTGGATTTCAATCTCCCACGAGCCAATAGCGGGCTCTCTACCTGACTATTATTGGGGTTAGGGGGAATTGTATATGGTGTGATCGGGTCTATATTAAGACCGACACATCTAAGTATTGTGTATGGTGTGCTCGGGTTTATATTACGACCGACACATCTAAGTAAAGTAAATGTGTGTATAGTTGTCGGAACTATATTATATCCGACACATCTTAAGTAAGTATACGTTCTCTAAGAAGAACAGTAAGTTATTGTGTAACGAGCTCAACTTGGGGATAGAAAGATTCTCTAGGCTCTAATGAGATGACTAACTCTCATTTCGGTACGAGTCCTCACGTGACTCTTCCTAGGGGTGAGCATTTGGATAATTCGGTTAACCGAAATCCAAATTGTTGAAAAAAATTGGATTTCGGTTAATTCGGTTAAAAACCAAATTAACCGAATTATGGTCAAAACGAAATAACCGAAATCCATATATCCATAAACCGAATTTTTTTTAGATTAAAAACCGAAAACCGAACCGAATTTCCATCAGTTCGGATTTCAGTTAACAGAAATTTAAAAAAAAAACCGAAAATTGAAATTTATTCAGTTTTTCTATTAACCGAAATAAAAAAAAAACAACATAACAGCAGAAAAAATCCAAACAGTGGACAGATCTTTAATTACCAAAATGAAGACAGTCGACAAAGAGAATCCACAGAGTAACAAACATTATAGTTATCTCAAGTATCAACCATTGCCAAAATGGCTAGCACATACATGAAACAACCAAGTCTAACCCAAAAAAATATCAAAAAAAATGGAAAGATCAACTAGAAAGAGTTATGGAATTTCTTCTTCAAAAGCTGCAGCCTACAATTTGGCACAAACAACTTTGCCTTCACGACCAGAGTCGACCGCTTCAACCAACAATAGGCACTAGTTACAGTATGGCACAAACAACTTCAATTTTGTTCATTGCACCTGATTCACAATAGAAACAAATCAACAATAGGCAATAGTTGCAGTATAGGCAATAGTTGAGTTGCAGTATAGGCAATAGTTTAGTTGCAGTATACTAAATACAATCATATGTGCAGCCTGCAAGCAACCTCATTGAACTATTACCGAAAGTGGGGACTTGCTGCTACAAAAGGTAGCGGTTCAACCATGGCAATTCCAAGAAAAAAACATATACATACATAATATCTAGACTAGTCAGTTGTTCAAGTGGAAGCAAAGCAAAAGATGGAAAGAGTCCAAGAGAGTTGAAAGATTCTGGTGGCTGAAGAGAAGTCGAGAACAAACACTTATTCTGACATTAGTTATTACTTGTCTGTTGCAAAAGAATGAATACTCAATTTAATTCTATTAGTCAGCTAATTTCAGCCATGCAACATGTACATCGATAGTGGCATTCATTGATGCTCAAGTTGGGGAGGGGCACTAACATGTGAACCTGCGGCCACCAACTAATTAACAGTGGCAGTATGATTACAAAAATCCAAGATGGATGGTTCAAAAGTTGCAACAGCAGTACAAAAACTAAAGCAGTTAGGATAATTAATTTTGATCGCTATTATCTTAACTCTTAACATCAAGAAGAGCAACGAAGAGAAGACACTTACCAAGAGTTAATACTCCATATTATCACTCAAGGTGTTGTGTGATTAAGCACTTGTCCATTCCTTAAAAAAAGAAATATAATACCAAATTATGAGGTGAGGTAAACAGGATACACATACGCATCAAATAAATCATGTATACATAATAGGTAAACTGATTAGAAAAATTTATGATGGTAACAGAACAACAACCATTAATAGAGTGCAGTGTGTGTGAAAGAATCAGTGTAACAGTGTTGTAGCTGCACTATTTAAAACAAAGAATCAGTTGATGCCAGTTTTGTAGACTATCTTCAAATGAATAACAAGTGCTAACCCAATAACTCAATACATAAAACCTCAAAATTAAGGCAGAGAATAATCTTAGCACTCAAACAGCCAAGCTATTTCCAAAAAAACTAAAAGAAAACAGTTTATTCATAGAACGTATGTTGTATACAGATGACTAATGTTCACGTAGAAGACCAGTATAGTGGTGAGTGAGCTAGATACTCTATATAGTTCCACGGCAAATCTGGACAGCTGGCAGCTCTACTTTTTTTATTAAATCCTATATAATATAACTCATCCGTATTGAATGTCAGTTATGAGCAAGTATTACTTGGTTGGTCCATACATGTAAACGCCTAGCATTTGTATAACAGGCTGATACATAATAAAGAGCAGTAGTAGTAGCAGTGGATAAAGTTCAATTCCCTGTTTCTTGCCAGCAATGAATTTAATTGCAAACCATAAATTGGTCTTTTTCCTTTTTCCTCCTCTCCACTCACTTACACTGACTATAAGTTCAACGCTACCACATTACTACTATATATCTAACTGGTGCCCGTCAAATGTGCTGCCCTCCTCCTCTGTACGCATTCAATTTACATACATGGGTATTGATCTTCAAGACAGTATGAAAGTTCGTCAGCAATTCACACGTGGAATTTGGGATCATCGTCACAATCACATTCACACCAGTCACTACAATAACAAACACACTGCAATAACTTCATCACTTCTTTCTTCTACTACTAGTTCAGCAATGCACCAGTTAATCAACTGAAACCTGCATGGCTGCACCAGACACCAGTTTGGCAATAACTAGAAAATTCCAGCAAGAGAAGTTTGAGCAGATACCACTCCACACCACCAATATAAAACATCTAATCAGTTTTCAGTAGACAAATAAATCAGAATCTCATGACAAACAGACTACAAACCTGAATCAGAGATGTCGACAGTGTGCGGCTCAGCTTAAGCAACCCCGTTCTTGACCCAACTTATGCTCGCATACGCATTCTGTCTTCGTGCGTCTGCTAACTCTGCTCTGGCCTCTATGACTGCAGATTACGGCCTCATTTTTTTGAATGAATCGGAGTCGGAGATAAGGAAGAACGAAGGAGGAAGGATAACTGGATAAGGAAGGTCGAATCGAAGGTGGGAGAACTCAAAACTGGAGAATGGAGATGGAGAAGACCAGTGAAGACTGAAGCGGCGTGAAGATGGAGATTGGAGAATGGAGATTGGAGTGTCGTGCGTGCGTGGTGGCCTGGTGGAGGAAGGGGAATGCCGGAATGGAATTGGGGGATAGAAGATTTAGGGTTTTGTTATAATGTTATCCAGTAACTAAAGCGGTAAAGCCTAAAACTAATAAATAAAAATCTAAAGGTGTTATTATTTTTTAAAAAATTTGGATATTTCGGTTAACCGAATTTTTGAAAGTCAAAACCGAAAACCGAACTGAATTATAATTCGGATATCCGAATAACCGAAATTCTAAATTCGGTTTTAAAATTCGGTTAAAAATCAAAAATAAAAATCGGTTAATTTGGATTTCGGATAAATCCGAATTATCCAAACTGAATGCTCACCCCTAACTCTTCCCGAGTTATGTTGTATGTAAGTTAATGCGCGATGTGTGTTGTTATGTTTGTGTACGTTGATTACCGAAATCAACCCCATGTTAATAAAATAATTAAGTATAACCCGATTAAATGGGTAAGTGTCGTCTAATAAGGAATAGCTCCATTAAGGTAGAATGATGTGATCTAACAAGTGTTGGTGTGTTAACCTTTTGCATGTATCCTATTGATTGGATATGTGTTGATTTAAAAGCATGATATATGTTTATAGTAACCATGCATGATTTAAATATAATCAACATCATGCTTAGACGACAATTAGTTGTGTGTGGCCTGGTAGTATGCGGGCTGCACGATTACCATACCAGTAAAGGAGCTGAGCCCCTTTGGGGCCACCCTTTTTCCTTTCAGGTACAATGGAGCTGGCAGCCGTTCGAGAGTAGGACGGGGTAGCTATTTATGCATGGGTAGTTTATTTAATTACTTATGCATTTGTAAGTTTAGTAAGATCGAAACTATTATCGGCATTAGTGTGTAAATACTCGATACAGTTGGAATATAAATGTATTTGTTTGTTTAGAAATGGAATGGGATTGTAATGTGTAAGTGCTCAGGAATCTGGTCATCAGACTGATACAATGTGTAAGTATTAGCCTTGTTAGCCACGTGGGTGGCTAACGGCGTGTAACCCAATGATTAAGTTAAATTTGAGTTGTATTGTAATTCCGCTGCAATCGTTTGTTAAGTGTTGTTTTAGTAGTTGGGGTGTTACAATAATTAATTTGTCAACGGCTAAGTCTGACGAATCCTAACCAGTTACTAGAACTAGCAGCAGACTAATGTTATAATCCGGGCACAACTTATCGCATAAAGAACAGTCTTTATTTGAGACCGATTAACCTATAGATGGGATCACACTTCTAGTCGTTAATCAGGTTTAGTTCCTATGTCTTGTTATCTATCTCAGCACTCGCGTGTTGATTAGAAAACTACAAATATAGCTTTAATAATTAGTTAGAGAATTAAAGTGCATGAAGAACTGAAATTAAACTATTGCGTTAATGAATTAGAGAAAAGATTACAAAATAAACATGAAGATCCAGTTTGCTACCCCAATTCGGGGAGCTAAACTAACTACTCGAACATAAATATAAAAATAACAAAAGTACAAAGAATGACATAAACGAAATAAGAGGAAGGGTAGAGAAACTCCAGTTAGCAAGTTGACTCCAACTCCCCGCTCCGTCTTCACATCAATTCTCTGTCAAAATGTGGTATGATATTAACAATGGTGGACTTGTGTGGGTGTGAGAGAGGAAAGAGGCTGAAGCCTTCTGAATGAGAGGCGCGGCGTGAAGCCGTCGTCTGGCGTGGGCGTGAGTGCCTTCATTTAACCCTAACTTCGGTTTTATAAATAGCAGCGCTCATATCTTTTATCATGTGCCAACCGTCAATATTGACTAACAGCGTGAACGTGTGGTAATGAATATATGTGTGCATGAATAATGCTGATGTGGAAATGATGATCATGGATGATGATAATGATCAATCATAGGGAATTGGCGTGAGAACATGGAAAATTAAGATGAGCTTCCGTGTATGATTTATGAGACTGTCTTGGCTGTAGCCATCGTTGGCTACATCCCACGTCCTCTTTTCCTTTTTTTTTAAGTGCTCTGGTGTTTTTGCCTTCTTTTTTAATTTTTATTTTTTCTAAAGTTTTTATTTCTTTTATTTTCTTTATTATAAAACTTTAAATTATTGTAACTTTTAATATATAAGTCTAAAATGAAAAAAATTATATCATTGTTCATCTAAATTCAAGCTCTACAAAACAGGACCAGTCATGAATATATTTTGACAACTTTTAAAAAAATATTTTTTACATGTTAAAAACATATAGATAGTCATATAAACCTGTACAAATAATTACATATGTACATCCTTAAATTAAAACTTGTACATATAAGGAAGAACACTTGTACAGACGGTCATACAACATGTACATATATTCATTAAAACATTTACATTCTCATAATTGAACATGTACATTCTCACATTTGAACATGTATGTCGTCACATTAAAACATGTACATTCTCACATTCTCACATTAAAATATGTACATTCTCACATTAAAGTATATAACGGCTTCCAAATAGATTACCCTAACCCCACACACCCCTAAACCCATCCTAGAAAAGCTAAAAAACGCGTCGAAGGCATTTTATGGTTTGTAGTGGCAGACACTAACTAAACCCGTGACCACAAACCCTAAAAGCCAGTCGAGTTAGTTGCTACAATGTAAAGTATAGAACGGTTTCCAAATAGATTATCCTACCCCCCAAAACACTCAAAACCCCCTATGATAGCTAAAAACTTCGAAGGCATTTTTAGGGTTTGGCAGTTACGGGTTTAGGTCTAATGACCCTAAACCAGCTACCACAAACCCTAAAAACCTGTCGAGTTAGTTGCTACAATGTAAAGTATAGAACAGTTTCCAAACAGATTACCCTACCCCCAAAACCCTACCCCCAAAAACCTCAAACCACCCTAGGATGGCTAAAAACTTCGAAGGCATTTTTAGGGTTTGCAGTTGCGGGTTTAGGGTTAGACCCTAAACCCGCTACCACAAACCCTAAAACCTGTCGAGTTAGTTGCTACAATATAAAGTACGAAACAAATTCCAAATAGATTACCCTACCCCAAAACCCACCAAAACACCCCAAAACCCACCCTAGGATAGCTAAAAAATGTCGAAGGCATTTTAGGGTTTGTAGTGGCGGGTTTAGGCTCTAACGACCCTAAACCCGCTACCACAAACCCTAAAAACCTGTCGAGTTATTGCGATGATGTACAAGTTTTTACGTGTGGATGTACATGTTTTAATGAACATTTGTACAGGTTTGTATGACCATCTGTACAAGTTTTTTTTTACATTTTGTGCACTATACATGTAAAAATATTTTTTTAAAGTTGTCAAAACATATCCATGACTAGTCTTATTTTGAAGAGCTTGAATTTATATGAAAAATGATATAATTTTTTTTCATTTTAGACCTATATATTAAAAGTTACAATAATTTAAAGATTTGAGATTTTTTTAAAAAAAAAGAAAGATATTGGGGCGCGTTTTAGAAAAAAAGGAAAAACAGAGCGCTGGATGTAGCCGAAGATGGGTACATCCAGTCCAGGTGTACCAAGTATTCGCGATGATTTATAATGTTGTAGCCGTTATTAATGATGAATAATCATTGGATAATCATTTCATTGCATGAGTGAATCGGCAATCATGTGACAGCGTGAATGAATTGTCGGCCAAGAGTTACGTGTGTTATATATATATATGTCAAAAATGTAAATTTAAGATTTGTTTCTGTATTTGGCACATAAATGTATCAGTTCACATCAAAATATAAATATAAAAAAAGTATATGATAAGTGAGAAATATGGCATGAATTGTTAGCAAAATAGGAAGAATTATAACCCTAAAAGTATATATATTTCACACTTATCTTCCTCATACTTAGCTTTTGCTTGTCCTCAAGCAAATAAGTAATATGCCTACTTTTAAGCACCTTGGTATCGAAAACTCATGAACAAACAACTGCCGAAGGAAAACGAGCAAAATGACAATCAAAAGAATAGTTCTGCTATTTGCTGTAGGTTTTCACAATTAGTGAAAAGGGTAAAGTTAAAAGCATGGAGAAGTTAGATTATAGAACTGAACATAGAATAGTTTGGGATCTTCCACGTTTCTTTCTCTAACCTTTGGATGACAAGGGGTGTGAAGTAACGCCTTATTCCGTGATACCTTTCAACACCACATACTCATAATCAGAATAGGCAAAATGACAAAAATGTTTAACTTTCCATATTTCTTTTCTTCTCTTTATTCTTTCATTTGCGCGTTCAATTCATCCTCCAGACTTTTCTCTTCATCCTTGTAAAGGCTTTGGGCCAACTATCCAGGTCCCGAGACCTTAGGTAGGTAGGTGTTAAGGCACCCCGAGGACTTAATAACCGAAGAAGCGCTTGTTTTGGTTTAAAAATTTTAATTCAGATCAACGGAGTATCTTGCCTTATCCTTGTCATACCAAACTTTCTCATCGTTCCCAAAATCCCAAGCTAGGCTAATTCAGTTTTCATACTCAACTAATCCACCAAATTTTAGTGAAAACATATATAATTTGAATAAAACTATACATACAAACAACATAAAGCAGATTCTTGAGGTGGTCACCAGGCTCGTTTTCAAAAACTTCCACTAGAATTTTACCTAGAGATTCAATATTTATTGGCACTTAAAAGAAACCATTCTTTTAAAGCAATAGGACAAACAAAAACAGTCTGGCATTTAAAACGCAACTGGCATATTTCAGGGAAATGTCTATACTTCCTCACACTTAAGAGGAGCCATGTCCTCATTGTTCAAAATAAAATCAAGAAAATACCTTTCACAATGTGCCAGACTCATGAGAATTTCATTCAGGACAATCATGGACTGATATAAAATAAGCATTAAGCATGATAGGCTGAACACAAACATTAAAAATAAAGGTAACTAAAACCCTTCTGATATCGTAGATTAAGGAAGGTTCACTTCCTCCCACTTAAGCTGGTGCATGGGTAGTAGCCTTCCTCACACTTGCGTCCAAACAAGTGTCTAGCCTTGGGGTACATCAAACACCATGAAAAGAATTTCACCTACACACACTTACAACTACCACAAAACGCTGCAAAGTGTTGCATTAAAGCACATGCACCATTTCCCCACTTCTAAATAAAAAAAAGCAAAATAAACCTAAGAAATTAATTAATACGGTAAAAAAACTACCAAAACACAAATAAAAACAAAAAATCAGAAAACAAAAATAAAACAAAGAAATAATGAAACAAAAATTTGACCACTGGTTGCCTCCCAGTAAGCTGCCCGTCTTTATAGTCTTTGCCTAGACTCCTGCTTCGTTATCCCGGATAAAAAAATAAGTAGATAATAGCTTTGTCAGGAAAACGAAATAGGCAGTAATTAAAAGCAAACCACCTGGATCAAAACAAAATGTTACCTTAGCAAATACAATAGAAAAATAAATACTCCACAAAACCTGATATTTGAGAAGATATTGCCAGTAACGAATCTTGATAAGAAAACCAGGCGTTGATGGATTTTCTTCCTCGAATTGAAGGATGTAAACATCCTCATTCTATTGGTGAGGCTCCTTGGAATGATTGTGAAGTTGATGACCAGTTGAAGGTGGCTCTTCCTTCTTAAATTTGAGGATGCAGACATCTTCCTCAAGTGTTATGGGCTCAATGAAAGATTCTTGTTGGCAGACAATTATTGTGGAAGCTTCAACTCCTCCTTCAACCTCTCTAAAATAAATTATCTTTGGTATCTCTACTAGTTCGCAGACCAGATTGGAAAAAATATTCTCAATCACTGGATAGTCGGGTTGAGTCGGGGTTGGTGAGGAGGGCAATATAACTCTTCAGCACGTCGCTCAACCTATTCATCAGGCTCCTCTTCAGTATCAGAAATAATAGGCTTGGAAGGTCTTCACCCATCAAAGTCTCTGCTTGAAATTGGTCCACTAGGTTTGAATGACTTTGATTTTAGAGGAAATTTGTCTACTCCTGTGCTAGCTGCTGCGAGATCTGATTAAGCGTCTTTCCCACTGTGGTTTATAGCTTCTTGCTTAGCAAATTTGACATCTATATTGGCAAACTAGCATTAGTGATTTTTCTTCTTTGCTCCCAGGATCTCTGCAGCATGCTCTATCATGTTCGTATCCCTCCTTAGGAGGCTCCTGATAAGTGTAGAATTGTTGTTCATCCATCTACATTCTAGTCTGCTCACCTTCCACCAATAAGGTTGTCGATAAGACGATTGTTTGTGAATGATAATAATCTTGTCCCCTGAACTGGTTGTAACTTTGAGTACCGGCTGATTATACTTCTTCAAATTCTACTCAATGTTCATTATTGTAATCGTCGTTTCCAACTGTGTCAACACTCTCCTCAATTCATGCATGTTATCCTCCATCGTCAGAAATTAGCCTAGTAAAACAAAAAGTAAAATAGAAAAAATAGAAAGAAAACCAAAAATAAATAAAATAAATAAATAAAAGATGAAAATAAAAGGTATAAAGAAAAATAATAAAAGAATCAAACCAAAAAGAAAAACTAAAAATCAAAAGAATAAAATTAATCAGCGTCTGCAAAAAGAAAAATACTAAACAAATAAAAATCAAATAAAATAATTCCTAAAATCTCAAAGCTAAGAAAAACAACTCAAAATAAAAACCAATAAATAAATTAAACAACTCAAAATAATAAAATTAAAATACAAATAAACAATCAAATTAAATTATGAACTAGTAAATAAACAAGTATATCCTAATTTAACTATAGAAAAAGTAACAAAAAAATAATATACGGAAATATATATAAAGAAAATATACGCATTAAACCTACAAGATTTAAAAGAAAAAAAAAACAACAAGAATCGAAATCAAAACAAAACTCAATTCAATGTATACGTACTAAAACTAAACTATTACATCCTAATTAATTAAAAACAAAACGAGAGTAAATAAAAAAAAATAGTATTACGAAAACAAAATCAAATATGACAGAAGTATTAAAAAAATTGAAAAGAAAAAGTAATGAATAGAAATTAAAACATAAGAAAAAAACGAATAAAGGAGAAAAAAATCAACGAAGAAAAGAAAAAAAAAAAAAAGTAAATAATGAAAAGACAAACGTAAACTGAAGAATGAATTCGGAAGAAAATAGTATACGTAAGATGTACTTGGCAAAAATCAACCGAATAGAAATCAATGAACTGAAATAAAAATAATACAAGAATAAAATGAGAAAAATTGGCATAAAATCTCAATCAAATATATAGAAATGTCAATTAATCGTGTCAGAGATCCGTGGTATCGGCATCAAAACTTGTTAGCAGAAATATGTGGTACTATACTCTACCTAGGCAGTGTACCTATCATTTTGCGGGATAGTGAATTGAATGGGGGTTGTCGATCTTAGGAACCTCGTTCAATTAATTGACAATTTATTTACTAAATGAGAAACTAAACTAAGAAAACAGGAAACGTCACTTTTTCAAGTTTACTTAATTTAACGAAAAGAATAACTCAACAAATAACATAAAATAACAAACTAATAAAACAATAAAAATTAACTAACTAAATAGATAAAGAATAAAACTCTAAATAAAAGGAAGCACTCCGGATTGTCTGCAAACCTTAACTTCAAATCTATTAATAAACTTTTCCCTAATTATGCAATAAACTCATAAACTATAATTAATCGTCAACGGCTAAGTTTACCGAATCCTAAACAGTTGCTAGAACTAGTAGCAGACTAATGCTCTAATCCCGGATACAACCAATCGCATAAAGAACAATTTCTATTGAGATGATTAACTATAGACGGGATCACGCTTATAGTCGTGAATCAGGTTTAATTCCTATGTCTTGTTATCTATCTCAGCTCTCACGTGGTGATTAGAAAACTACAAATATAGCTTTAATAATTAGCTAGAGAATTAAAACGCATGAAGAACTGGAATTAAACTATTGCATTAATGAAGTAGAGAAAAGAGTACAAATAAACATGAAGACCCGGTTTGCTACCCCAATCCGGGGAGCTAAATTAACTACTCGAACATAAATATAAAAATAACAAACGTAACAAGAATGACATTAAACGAAATAAGATGAAGGATAAAGAAAACTCCAGTTAGCAAGTTTGACTCCGACTCCCCGCTTCGTCTTCACGTCAATTCTCTGTCAGAAGTGTGGTATGATGTTAACAATGGTGAACTATGTGGGTGTAAGAGAGGAAAGAGGCCGAAGCCTTCTGAATGACAGGAGCAGCGTGAAGCCACCGTCTGGCGTGAGGTGAATGCCTTCATGTAGAATATAGATACTAATAAGGGCTATTAAAAGTCCCTGATTCATCCTGGACTAAATTTAAGCCATCAGATCAAACTATACATATCAATGAAAGGTCAAGATTACATTTGTATAAATTAGATTAATATTTTAAAAAATCTGATTTTGGTACCATATTTGTGGGATTCTCACATTTGAATATCAAGACTCTTCTTTTCAAGATACTAATTTCGAAATGTTCAACGACGGATATCGCTCTACTCAAAACCACCACGAAATACCTCCACTGCTCAAACTACGCCTGTGACTCGGGATTTCTCATCGTCAAAACCTTGCTACTACCTTTGTTGTTATACATTTCTACATTGTGCATCTCTTCATTAAACCCTGACCTGAGTACTGAATGCATACATTCACAGCAGAAGCGGAATTTGCAAGCATGAAACCTCTGTGCTCATGGGTTGCCTCTTCGTGGTTGTAGCTGAACATCCTGAACCTCCTGTCTAAGTTGAAACCGCATCTCTGCGCTCTAGTGGGTGTCGATTCATTATTACAACAACAGAGTAATTGCATTCTTTGTGGCTGAAGTTGAACACCTTGCGGCAGGTTATTTTTCTGTACCGAACTACTCGTATATTGTGATACCCTTCTAATTTGATAGCTGGTTTAATTGAACTCTAAAGTGGTGTTCAATATAATGTCGGGAGGTTTTGTTTATGCAGATACACGGTAAGAACTGCTGAGTTTGATTAAGTTGCTGAACGGAATATTTGATACCAAGGTACATAATTGAATCGTCCTATTTTGTTTCATATTACAAAAACATAGAAATTGGGTGGTGGTTGTGGGTGGCACTATCTGATAGTGTTTGCTGGTACTATCTAATGATGTTTGGTGGTATTAGATGGTCGTATAATTGGTATGATTTTACACAATATATGGTAATATGTTTTTATAAAGGATTATACGTATATGTTGTTGTGAATGTATATTTGATACCAAGGTACATAATTGAATCGTCTATTTTGTTCGTTATTACACAAACATAGAAATTGGCTGGTGGTTGTGGGTGGTACTATCTGATGGTGTTGCTGGTAGTATTGATGGTGTTTGGTTGTATTAGATGGTTGTATAATCGGTCTGTTTTTACATAATATATGGTAATTTGTTTTTAAGAGGATTATACTGTTTTGTTGGTGGGGTTTTTAAATTTTATCTGTGGGTTTATGCTGATAAAATAATTGGTTGCTTGGCTCATGCACAATGAGTCAATGGTACCAGTTAATGCGTGTCTACAGTACTACAAACTTAAAACAATCTGGTACCTTGTTTATTGATGTGTGGGGACTTATATTATCACGGGGCTAGTACACAATGATGGTTGTGAGTGGTATTATCTGATGGTTGTTGGGGTTTAGGTGGTGGATGTAATTAGTATGTTTTATAAAATATGGTTATTCATTTTGCTATACTTTTATATTATATGGTTGTGGGTGGTTTTTTTATTCTTTTTCTTTTTGTTTTCCTTTTTTGAGCAGGTTACTGCTGTTAAAATAGATTGTTTGTTTTCCTAATGCAAAATTGTTGCGGTAATAAAGTTCTAGATTTTAAATTTTGCTACCAATTCTTCGAAATTCACTCGCTCAACCAAAATTACTCACGCTGCGACACTAAAGAAGAAAGTCCTCTCTGAAAAATACAGAGCCGCCTCCAATCTACACTTTTAGTGCTTCAATTTTCCATAACTATGTTGCTTTATAATAAACAACCTGCGACAAAGGTCACAACCTTACTCTTGTTCTCGGTGTCTGGTATTCGTGTTCTTTGCTGAGAATTTACGGTCAATCTGTTTCGTGGGTATTACAAGGATGATAGCTGTTTTTGGAAGAATACCATCCCAATCAGTATAAATTTGCTACACCATATGAAGCAACAGTTACTCTCGAACAATGAACAAATGTTCTTTGGTTTTGTTACAACCAAATACACTTATTTTAATAATACAAGTGATTAGGTTTAACTGTGGGAAAAACAATTAGCATTGATTGTACATATCTGATCTTTCTCCTCTTATTATGGTTTTGTTATGATACACAGGGGTACTGTTGTGCCAATGAACCGTGATTGTTAATAATTGCTCTTATTAATATTTTTTTGTTTTTTTAATGATGATTAGTGTTAATGATTTTTCATCTTCCAGACAGCGATATGTCCACGTCCGGATTGCATCGTCCAATGTGATTATGAAATCAAAAGAAGAAAACAGTGAGTATTTCAAACTAACATAAGTAATTTAATAACATGGTTTCTTTCAAAACTATTATATTTGATGTCGCAAACAATATATATTGTTTGTTTATTCCTGTATTTTTTTTTTTTCAGTTGCTTGTTAATGTATTCTTTTATTCATTTTCTTGTTTTCTGCATTGAAACATCTATTTGTTCTGAATGGTGATGTTGCATTACTATGAAAATCGCAATTGGGTATTGGTTATTTATGTAGATGTAGATGGTATTTTGTAGTATGAATGTGTGGTATAACTATATGCATGAACCAAGTACTTATATATCCTCATAGTTGGTAGATATACAAACCTGTGGCTATTAGTACTTCTTACTGAAGATATATTCACCTATGGCTGGTGCTTCTTCCTGTATATCTTTGGTGCTTATTTAACTATGTTTCTGGTACGTTTGAGTCTGTAGTATATATTGTTTGTGTATTGTGGTGTTTTTTTCCACTGCTTGTAAATGTATTCTTTTTTACATTTTCATTTTATGCATATGAAAAAGCCTATAATGATTTATAGTGGAAATCAATCGCATTCTGGGTTTTGTACATTCTTTAGCTGGTATCTTGTATGACCATCGTGAGGTATGTTGTTATGAATTTGGATAGTACTTAAATTAGAATATGGCTGGTGCATCTGTCTATCTGTGATTGATTACTCTTTTTGCATCACTATTAAGAACATTCAGCATTTTTTATTTTATGCACTCTTGTACATACTGCTTTGTACCGTTCCTAATGGATGGTACTTGTCATTATGCATCAACTATTACTAAAAAGTGCTCATGTTTTTTACTTATGTGTGCAAAAGTATGGTACTTAATAATAGTATTACTCGTATTTCTCATATAAGGGGTTGGTTCTGATGTGAGCATGTAACTCACATTCAATGTTTTACTATTTATGAGTAAATGCTATTGATTTTATATTGGAAATATATTGCACTCTGGTTTTGTACATTGTTTAAGCTGGTACCTTGTTTGGTAATTATGGTATTTTGTAATGCATTTTGAATAGTACTTTATAATTAGCTTATGGCTGGTGCATCTGTCTACCTGTGATTGGTTATTCTTATTGTAACATCATGCAGGAAGCTTTAGCATTTCTTGTTTTATATATTTTTGTACATGATAATTTGTTCTATTCTTAATGAATAATACTTGTTATTATGCATTACGCTAGTACTAATAAGAGCTCTGTTTATTACTTATGTGTGCATGTGTATGGTACTTAATAATAATATTACTGGTATTCCTTAACATAAGGGGCTGGTTTTGTTGTGAGCATATAGCTGGAACTTATTGTTCATGTACATTGTACTACTGCGTTCATTTGACATGTAAACAGAAAAGAATACAACTTTTACTACATGGTGCATATCACTGGTACCAACGATATGATTTCTTGCATCACTACGTTTTTATGCTTATGAATCGTGTGGCTTTGATAGGTTTCATTATATTATATTTTTATGTAAATTATTTTAAAAAAAATTACATTTTCTTATGCAGTTGGAGAATGTTATGGGAAAAAAGGAACCAATGTCTAGAACAAGATGCTCAACGAAAAAAAATGCATCAAATAATTTGAACCTGAAATCAGACCCCCAATATAATGCTAAACGTGAAGGTTTGGAACAAGCCGGTTTTGGTACACTTCAAACCCTTAATGATATTAGTGTACCTATTAATGTCCAAAAGTGGTTTTACAACCATTTTGATTGGAAATCCGGACAAATTTAACTCCTAAACGGTATGAAGATTTTACTGAGTAAGGATGACGTGCACCGTGTTTATGGTATTCCCGTAGGAGGGTTAACATATTGGAGGATGGCTACACCAAAACTGATGTGAAAACCCTTTTTGGCAAGCTAGGTTTAGAAACCAATAGATTTCAAATGTTCAGTTAAATGATCTACGTTCTTTAATTGAAACAGACTGCACAGATGTGTGAATACGTTAGGTTATTTATTCTAATATTTATTGGTTCTATGACGAGACAGAAAGCTAACTACGGAGTAGATCTGAGCGACTACTCTTTTGTCTTGCGTGATTTTTAAGCACAGTGGCACACTACGATTGGTGTGGCCATGTATATGATTATCTTTTAAAGGCTTTCGCGCATAGAGGTACTTACTTCACCGGTGACGTACATTTACTGCAGGTAACTTAAATTGTGTATCGTTTAGTGAATTGTAATATATTGTTGTTACCATTAGTTATTACATTAAGTTATTAATGTTGTTATTGTTCTTTGTTAACATGTACAAGTGTATTGTCATGGACAATTTGTTGGGATGTTTACAAAACTTACATCACCAACTTGTGTTGTGTGGACAACTAAAAAAACCAAAGATACCAGTGCAAAAATCAATTTCCAGCAATGGATGCGCAAGAGAGATGTTTTATCGGATGACGATCGTTATGATGAAGAGCCGTTAGTGAAAAGGTTGAGAGTGTGTGTTGCGTCAAAAAAGCAAACAAGAAACTAGAAAGGTTGAATGAGGTACTGTTTTTTTTAATAAAGTAGTATTATACTAGTTGGATGGTTGGTACTATTTGCTATTAATTTGTTGGTTAAACTGTCTCCATAGTTCTGTTGCTACTTACGGTATTTTAAATTAATTTTTTTTTGTGTATGACCGCAGTTCAAACGGAAAAAAGATGAATATGTGGCATTGATACAAAGTACCAACGTGAAGCTCAATGAAACTTTGTTTGAAATATCACAACTTGTTGATGAACTAGGTCCAACCGTTGGCCAATTTAGACAACCGCGTCCTTCTAAAAAAGTTGCTCAAAGGTGTGATCCTAACAACGCCACTAAAGAGAACGAACAACAAGATGTAATGGCTGGATCGGGGACAAGGTTGAAGATGGAAAAGTGGTTGGAGAAGCTGGTGCAGTTAATGATGACACTGTTGGTCAATTAAGACAGATGTGTCCCTCTCACGAAGTTGCTAAAAGGTGTGATCAAAACACCGTGTTCAATGTGAATGAACAATTGGACTTAGTGGCTGAAGCTGAAAAACGGTTGAAAAGGGACAAGTTATTGGAGTAGCTGATGATGTTGGTAATGAACTTGCAATAATTGGTATGTATTTTAATATTGTTTTTGAAGTAATGTCAGATATGAAGAATAATATGTAGTTTTTTATTGAATGTTAGTGTAACACCCCAACCGTTAATCCTTTCTTACTCCTCTAATCATGCTCATAATTACTAGATTCGCAGCGGAATACTTACTTACTCCCGCGGGGTGATACAATGCCGTTAACCATCCAAGATCAACAAGGCTACACTACTTACCATCTCGGTCTGACGATCAGAATTAACTGCATACATCCTACTTACTTTACAATGCCAAATACTTAGATTACAATTGATTACCGAGTACACCGAATTATATGAATTACAATCCAATGTTACTTCCCAAAAATGGAGAGTTTATACATCCTCTCCTTACTAACCAATTAAGAATTCATTATCCAAAAAGGTGTACCACATGGTACACCGGCTACTCAAAATGGCCTAGCCGTGTACAACTCGGTACACTATTCAATTCTACTACTACTCCAAAAAGAATTACATCCTGCCCTTACTCTACCTTCACGCCTCGCGGGTACCTGTGGAGTAAAAACATTCCCCCGAGGGGGTCAGCTTACGCTGAATATGATAACCGCATACCCCGCGTACTAGCGAGGGGTACGCCAACTATTTGGTCGTATACATGCGGTTCGTTTCATTCATACATACATACATGCTTTATACCATACAACTCAATAAATTCATTTCAAGGCATACATACATACAATACATACAAACATGGAAGACAATACAAGTCATCCGTTATACTTACCGAATACTCACCGCATCACGGAGATACAATTCTCCAATACATACAAAGGTCTTGTTAGCCTTATTACACACCCGGGTTAATCGGGTGTTCAATACTCTTTTTCTCCGGGTCAATGACTTACAATAGTCAAGACCTATACAATACAATACTTACATTCTTACATACTTTACTTCCAGTTAAGTCGGTATGACCTCCGGGCAGGGAGTACTATCTCCCACCACCGGGCTTTAGGGTGGCCCACTAATCCAGGATGCTACCCATACAAGGGAATTGGTCCAAGGAAAAGATTATAGCCAGGATTCGGTTCCAAACCTCTTGTGGTTCCTTATCCTCACGCGTGGCCGAAACTATATCGAGCTTCTACTCATTCCATTTTACTCATTACTCATGTTAGGAGTTAGGTTGTTAGGAATTAGTAGAAGTCCATTCTACTTCCATACATACATACAATAAACAAGTAATCTATACACATACACCTCATTTCCATTCATTCATTTCATGAATTATACAAACAAATGTTCAAGAGCAATAAACAAGAACAATATAGTTCAGACACATTATGTGCAATATAAATCCGATTCATGCATTTATCGTTGGTGATCACATAAGCACACAAATCGGGGTAACCAAGTTAGGATACAGGGCATGAAGAAATCATACCGTTCACCGTCGTATACGTACTACCGGGTTCCTTCGATGTTCAACTACTTGTTTCCTATACATACATGAAGTTGTATGATCAATATTCTATTATTGATTCAACTTACTCCTTCATTAATATTGCAATGTATACTTACTACTCTTATTAATTTCTTACTTGATTCTTAAACCCATTCTTTTTCATTACTATATTTTACTCCTTACCCTTACTATTCCATTTATAGTGTACTACTACATACATATGCATATGTGTATATAGGCATTATATATATATATATATATATATATATATATAATATACATATACATATGATTGCTATAATCATATTATAAAAATACTCTTTTTTTTTTTTTTAAAGACTCGACCGGACTTGCAAGTCCGGTCGCAAGTCCGGTCCAAGTCAGTAGCTTGCATTACGGGAATTTTTCTGGCCGACCGGACTTGCAAGTCCGGTCGCAAGTCCGGTCCATCCAGTAGGTTGCATTACGGAAATTTTTCTGGCCGACCGGACTTGCAAGTCCGGTCGCAAGTCCGGTCCATTCCAGTAGGTTGCATTACGGAAATTTTTCTGGCCGACCGGACTTGCAAGTCCGGTCGATTCCAGTAAGTTACAGGCGGGAGAATTTTTCTGTCTGACCGGACTTGCAAGTCCGGTCGCAAGTCCGGTCGACTCCAGAAGCTTTCCCCGCCTTTGTAAATCTGGGCCCGACCGACCTTGCAAGTCCGGTCGCAGGTCCGGTCGGCCCCAGTAATGCAGTTTTAAAATTTGTTTTCAATTGCATCTTTACCCATTGCTCCCCACTCATTACCAATACTCCCCACATGTTTTAGCACTAATTAGGCACTCTAAATCACCTTAGTTCATCCACCAAACTTACTACTCAATAAACTTACATTCACTTACACATTTTCCTCAATTCATTTCAAACACTTATACTAGTTTTTCTTCACACTATTGCTACAGATTTTAGTTTCTTTCATTATGCTACAGGTTTTCATCTCAACTCTTGCATTCCAATACTCCTTCAAACTAATGCTATACCTAGCATCCAAAATGCATTACCTTACACTCTAGTTTCATCCCCTCAATATACTTCTTTCAAAATCTGTTACAAACTACAAAAACACTCCTCAAATACACCTAGTTATCACCTAGGTTGTTTCTCATCCTACACCCTGAAGTCCTCAAATCCCTAGATGAATTTTGACATAGTCTCCCCTATATTTTCAACATTTCCACAACAACATTTCAGTTCACATAATCCTCATTCTCACAACCTGTTTACTCAACACATTATACTCATTTCAATACTACTACAACAATATAAATTCCTGCACACACACACACATTCACTACCCAATGTTTTCCCAAGTTTTAAACATCATTTAAAACTTCAAAAACTGTTACATTCTTTTCTCCAATACTCTACTACATTACTACTACTCATTACTCAATTAATCAATCATTTTACTTACTTAAAAACTGTTACAATACACAATACAAACTAGTTCAAGGTAAGAGACTTACCTTGTTCTTTCTAGTTTTCTTTCTTCTTCCCTTTCTTTCTTTCTTCTCCTTGTTTCGGTCCCAATAGGGTTCCCACACACAAAGTGCTACAGCACACAATAATATACAATACCTTTAGCATTCATTTTTACTCTACCCTAGAATTTAATGTTTTAGGGTTTAGACAAGGGTATTCCTTTCAATGGACGAATGGAGTTCTTGACTAGCACAGAGAACTATATTCCTAGCCCAAAGAGGAAGCCAAAATCGGATGAAGTAAACAAAGAACCAAGTGTTCAAAACTGAGAATTCTTAAAATGCTAATAAGAGAGCTAGAAACGATGGATTTTCGAACTTCTTTTTACCTCAAGATGATAAGGAGGTGAAGGTGTCTCTAATGGTGGCTTCAAATCTCCAAATGGTGAACACCCTCAAAAACGAAAGTAGAGCTTTTGGGTTTTTGAAAGGATGAAAATGTTCTCCTTTGCAAGGGGATTCTAGTGGTGTAATTTTATTGCATTTGGAGGAGATTTGGGTACTCAAAGAGAGGAGAGAAGTGAAGAGTTTTGTGGGTTCTTCATATTCTCCATGAAAATCGCAAGGTAGAAGAAGAAGAAAGAAAAGAGAGAATAGAGAGGAGGGGGACACGTGAGAGAGATGGGAGAATAGGAGAGAGAGTCTTCTTTTTCTTCTTTTATTTCTTTGTCTTCTTGTGAGTTACAAAACAATAAAGAGAGTGAGTGAGAGGAGGGGCTGATCGGATCCCACCCCTACACACACCAGATTTTTTCTTTTTATTTTCTAAGTGGACACACTAAGTTTGTTTATTTGCACTCTTACCCACAACTTACCGGTTGTTACAGTTTTTACTAACCGGTACCGTTTTTCCGGAATTTTCGCGTTAATTATTTTTATTGGTTCTAAAGCTCCACTAATATTTATTAGTGACTATTTAGTTGACCAAAAATTGTACGAGTCTTTGACCGCTTAAAGTCACGTTTTCCCGGTTTCCTCGAAAAACGCGCTTTAAGGTTCGTTTATGCTTTTAACCCATTTAAAGGTCCGTTTCTTCGGGATTTGCTCCCTTATATTTATTTAAGTGTAATTAAGCCTTTAAAATTATAATAGCCTAATTAATCATGTTTTTACTTACGGGGTATTTCAGTTAGTTACTGTAATTTCAATATTTGTTTAGTTGTACTAATTTTGTATAATCTTGGAACTAATGCAGTTGCTGATGTTGGGGGGTCATCAAAATCAAGTATGTCGAATCAGCATGCTTTCATTCATTCATCTTTAAAATTTTGGTTGTCTATTATATCCGGTTGTTATTATACAGTTTTTGTACCCGTCGATGATAACGTTATTCTGTTTAAGATGTAGATGAAATACCAACTTTTGATCTTGGTATTCCCGTAACCCAATGACCAATCCGATCGTGGTTGATGATATCAATGCAATGTTGTGGTAGAACATCCCTTGTGTAAAGCGTAAAGTTATGCCCGGTTTAGCACTGAGATCACTTTATACTGAGATTGTCGTCAAGGTGTAGTGAATGAAGGGATGTCAGCCTTCATTTGGTCTTACAAGAAAAGTTAAAAAGTACGTTAGATATATGCATATATATTTATTTATGCTTTGTGGGCTCCTGAAATTTGATTGATAATGTTTCGTTTTGGAAATTATTAATATCAATTTTGATATGCAATGCAGCGTTTATTGCGGTCGATGATGGGACTGCAAGCTGGAAATTAAGTTTTGCTAGATCTGGGGGGGGGGATGGTTTAGTAGTAAATATAGTAGAGTCTTTGTAACTTTCTTAATTTCGAACATTGGATGCCGTCCACGACCCGGAGACGATGTTGTCCGTAAGCCGACGAGAATGTGGTTCCATCCATATATTCTTGTAAGTTGTTTAATTGTTTTTTTTCACTTAATTGTTTGTATACTAATTCGTTTCATGTTTGGCTGATTGTTTTTTAATATATCTAACAATGATCATCTAAGACACATGTTGTTTAATGTATGATGCCTTCACTAGTTAAGAATTTCTTGCCGTCATTAAAACTCCCCTAACTCGTTGGCGTTGTCTGTTCTCACTATTTTAATAGTGGTTTCAAACAGTCTTACAACCATTCTGACAAAGGTAACGATTGCATGCCCAAGCATCAGTTTTCTGCTTATGAGATGAACCAAGTGGCCCGTGTATAATCATCAATGATGAACATACAAACTACTTATAGCCATTATAGGTAGTGAATTGAACGAACCCCCTACATCAATGTGTAGCATCTCAACTGCTCATTTGGCTTTAATTTCAGAAGTTGGAAACGGACTCTAAGTTTATAACATAATCACATGCATAATCCGAAGGAAAATCACTTTCTTTTATTTAACCCAAACGTAACGAGTTTTCAGAATGGTACATGACCCAAACGAATATGAAAATCTTTACTCGTGGACTTATTACAGAACTTAAACTCTTAGAACAAGTTGCTAAAATTTGAACCACAGTAGGCTGCTGCTCTTTCCGTGCCAAAACATAATGGCCATCTTGGCCCAAACCAATCTCTCAGTTGTCCCAACGAACGGCCCTGAACAAACACATTCATTAACAGAAAAGTGCAATCAAACTGTTTTGTCAACTTTTACACATATGTTAAGTTGAACATAAAGTCTGGAACATATAGCTCCTCCTTCAACCAGACATCTTTACAGATTCGCACATCTCCAACACCGATACAATTGTCGGTTCAGTCAGAAGAACAACAGTTCTATCATAGCCAAGTTTCTCCAGTTTTCAAATAGATCGTGAGCTCCAGAAACGTGGTCCGTAGCTTCGGAATCCAACACCCATTTATCAGCAAAATCACCCCAGTATGTTTTACTCATAAAACACCAAATTATCAAGAATACATAAAATAATAAAAAGACAATCATAGTCAATAAAGATTCAATCCCACTGAGTAGAGCCACCAATCAATATCCCAATCCTAACTAAGTGCCAGTAAGCCACATCGAATATGCCTTTATTTAGATAGCAGATAACTGACAAAACAGCTGATAAACGGACCCATTATCAAATTAAAAAAATCTGGATTGATATGTCTATTTTGTCGTATTTTCTTGTGTGAGGCCTTAACAAAAAAAATAAAAGTAAAAAGCTACTCGCGCGGACTCTCACACACATTCTTTTCCCACTTTCACTCTTTTCTCAGTCACTGAGCAGTCTTCATCATTTTCTTCGCTTTCACACTTCCTCAGACACCGAAAAAGGATAACCTATTACGCTCCCACTGCAAATCTCTTCTCGATCTCATCACTCTCCGCGTCATTCAGACTGGAATCGCCTCCACATATATGGCACGACACACAGACCAGGAAGGAAAGTTTCACGCCGGCGGGCATCATCCACCGTCACATCATTACCCCACCACCTCCACCGAAACAACGACCGGATCCGGCCGTACAAACATCGCATCCTGTATCGTGGCCGCTCTCTTCCTAATCTTAGTCACTATTGTAGCACTAATCCTCTATTTTACTCTCTTCAAGCCAAAGGACCCGAAGATATCCGTCAACGCCATCCAATTACCGTCATTCACGATTGCTAACGGCACTGTCAGCTTCACATTCTCTCAGTACGCGGCTGTCGAGAACCCTAACCGCGCGGCATTCTCTCATTACGATAGCTCGTTGCAGCTTCTTTATGCTGGTTCTCAGCTAGGATTCATGTACATACCGGCAGGGAAGGTCGAAGCCCGCAGGACTGAGTACATGGCCGCGACGTTTGCGGTGAAATCGTACCCAATCGCTGCTGCTACCCTCAGCAGACAACGCAGAGTACCGGGCCGGAGGTTGGGGATGGAGTAGATAGGGATTCGCCGGGTTTTGAGATGGAATCGAGGATGATTGTAGCTGGGAGAGTTATGTTCTGCATTTCTTCTCGCATCATTGGTTGGTGCAGCTGATTGTCGAATCGCGGTTTCTGTTAAGGATGGATCCGTGCTCGGATTCCACTGCTGAATTGTAATTCTTAAGTATTGTCTTCGTTTTCTTTTGAGATCCGTCTTTTTCGAAATTTTAGTACTAGTATTAGAGGGATCGATGTTTTTAATTTGATTTGTTCTGGAAGTAAACGAACCAGAGCCTGGTGTAAAGGAGAATTTTAAATAGTTAAAATTGTAGTTGCGGTAGTTGTAATTTAGAACGTTCTTTTACTTGCAATTTAACCATTGGCTTAATACTAGTACCAAGTTGCAGCGAAGAATGCCTGCTGGGTTATGGTCATCTCTGTTTTGGGGGGAAAGGTTCAAAGAACAAAATCACATTCAGACAGTAACAAAGAGGGATAGTGAAGCAAGCGGAGAAGAAAGTGGGAATACGACCATTAATGGTAGCCTGGCGGTGGTGACAAAAGGGTGAAAAAAAGAGACAAATCACGCGCGGCTTACGAATCAGAGTGTCGGCCGTCATTATCCGGATTTGTTTTTTTCTTTATCAGTCAAAAAGCAAGGGAATTCCCTATATTTTGCTTGTTTTTATAAAACAAGAAAACACTTATTTAGAATATGTCGATGGAAGCTACATCTTCGTGTAGCTACAGTGTTATGTGTCAATAAAATAAGATGTTGATGATAGATATTTTTGATAAATTTTCATTTTATGTTTTTAGAATGACTTACATATTTTTAAAAGTGAATCTTATTCATTAATATAAATGAATCTTCTTTAATATAAAATAAAACTAATTTAAAAAAGATTACCCTGTCCTTCAAACACCTAATAATCCACCATAGGAAAGTTAAAAATGTTGGAAGACATTTAGATCCTAAATCCAGCAAACCACAAACCCTAAAAACCTGTCCAGTTAGTAAAGAAAAACTAAAGTGTTAGAGAACTAATACCAAAATGATTACCCTACCCCCCCCCCCCCCCCCACCCCAAAACACTCTAAAAAAAATCACCTTGTGAAATCTAAAAAACATCGAAGGTATTTTAGGGTCTGTAGTGTAGGGTTTAGGGCTAAATCACAAACCCTAAAAAACTTATCAAGTTAGTAACGACAATATACAGTGATATAATACAAAAAAGATTACCCTATCCCCCCTCTCCCAAACACTCTTAAAACCACCCTAGGAAAGCTAAAGACCCTAAATCACAAACCATAAAAATCTGTTGAATCAGTAACAACGACATAAAATGTAGAAACTAATGCAAAAAAGATTACCCCCTACCCCTCCCCCCCCCCCCCCCAACCCTAAAAAACAACCCTAGGAAAGCTAAAAACGTCATAGGTATTTTGGGGCTTGTAGTGCAGGGTCTAGGGTCTAACGATCTCTTATTACTTTTAACAACCTTGATTCACTTTTTAACAACCTTTGATTCACATTCTTAAACTTAAGATTCAAAATGTTCATTGTACATACAAAAATATAAATTTTAAATTTATCAAAAATATATTCATGTTAGGTCTTATTTTGAAGAATTTGAATTATGATGAACAATGGTATAAAATTTAAGTTATTTAGACTTATATCAAATAAATTACAATATTTTAAAATCTTATAAAAAGATAAAGTAGTAAAGGACAAAATAGGTGACATCTTACAAGGTGGCACCATCGTCAGGTTTGAAATTGCTTCTTTTTGTATCAGCAATGTAGGATAATCTGTATTGGTTTTAAATCAGCGGACCATGAATTTTGTTTGGGCAGTTGAC
This sequence comes from Limonium bicolor, assembly GCA_023374045.1. Lineage (NCBI taxonomy): Eukaryota > Viridiplantae > Streptophyta > Magnoliopsida > Caryophyllales > Plumbaginaceae > Limonium > Limonium bicolor. Next base: position 3,683,769 of record CM041777.1, read on the forward strand.
ATATTTTTCTTTAAAAGAACATTTAACAAATTTAAAAAATTTCAGAGCACCCTAAAACCCTATATCTTGATTCCTCACCCCCGATTAGGGAATGAGATTCCTTTCCCCAGTACATTTTAACCAGCCAACATATGACCATTGACAATGACTAATAGTCATGACCAATGGCCAGTGAATGTTGACCGGCAATTAATGATCGTTGACCAGAAATCAGCAGCCATTGATCATTGACTGACAACCATTGATCGGTTATTTTTTCATTTCCTTAGCTCAAAGAAACAACTGGAAAATTCAAAGGGAATTCTTTTCCATTCCTCTTCATTCTCTTTCCTGATTCCATTCCATTTCCCCGTTTGAAACAAATGCCCCCTTAGTGGCCCTTATTCCTCCAACTTTACTTGTGGAAATGTAAACTTTTAAAGGAAGATTGCATCAGTTAATTGATCATCTTAATGCTTAGTTATTCATAATTTGGGCATGCTGTAGTGGATTTTTTTTTGTGAATTTATTACTTGTTTTCTAGGTTGGTTGGTCAGGTTAATGATATAAAATTTGGATATTATTTTGGTTTTTACCGAAAATGTGTCCATTGTTGAACAAGATTTAGTTGATTTTTATAGGTTAAATTTGTGTGTTTGAGCTTTGATAAAAGAAAAAGTAGAGCTTATGTAAAATTGTTAGTTTAACATGAAACCATCCTGACTTTATATATTTACTTTATCATCAGACGATGACTTGCTTGTTCTTTTTTTTTCTGGCTTCATAATTTCATTTACAATATCTTTGCTTATACGTGTTCATCTTCTTCCAAAATTGTATCCATTAATAAAAAAAAGTTGTCTACAATTTGGAATACAATTTCATGATGAATCAACAACTATCACGCTTTAGAGGGACACATGTAGAATTGTGTCGATTATTACAACACTAAAAAAGTGAGTACGAGGGATGAAAAAGAATCAATTAGAAGTACGACTTGAAGCATTATTACATGTGGATCAACTGGTGGTGAGTTAATCGACTAGGAATTTGATGTATGACAATAATGACCATTTAACAAAAGGCTTCAAGTTGTCAGGTGATAGATGGTTGCGCATCATGAATAAAGATGTGAATAAGTATATGAATTGCTCATTGGTGGCTGGAAAATCATTGGCAATGGTGTATTAGAGAGCACATAAGTGATCATAGAGAAGAAATGTGGATTGTCATAGGTGTTAGGGGTGGAGTGACATTATTTGATGTTACCGGTATAATTGAAACAACTACAAAGGTTGTTGCCTTGTAAAAATTTTGTACTCCTTGATGTGGGTTGTTTGTTACATTTAGCTTCATGCAGCATAGTTAATGTCAAACCATTGTGTAATGCTTTATGAGATTAGAACACGATCAAGCAATATAATTGGGTGTGAATATGTTGTTGAGAACACTTTCAGTGCATTCGAGATATCTAATGGCTCATTTAGTGAAGATTTCCATTTTCTGCAATTAATTTCCTTTTCATACATAAAACTAGATACAAAATAATTTAGTTACACATACTAAATGTTAAGTTGTTATTATTATTTGTAGATACACTTGTTTGGGAGTTTAGTTGGAGGTCCCACTGACATCTGTGATTTGATACCACTAACTTTTACATGGTGGATAAGGACAAGGTGCCTTAGAAAAAGATGGCCGGCAAATAATAGTGGATTGAAAAATCCGAAGCTGGTTGATGAGCAAGGGGATTCTCTTTATCAAAATGGTGTTAAAGTTTTTGTTCAGGTAATAATTGAAGTTATCATTTTATGTATTCATTAAATTGTATACATCATAGTAATAAAATGTATTGACTTTTGATTTTAACCATTTATATGATTCACTTTCAATTATATAAAGCGTTTATTTGATTTGTAGTTGTAGTTGTTAAGGAAGTGATTATTTTGTACAATCAATGAAAAAGAATGTGATGAAATTTGATGAAGTCAAAATCAAGATAGTAAAAATATTTTTAAGGGTTTGTGGGAAAGAAAGGTGAAGGTGACAAAGAAAGAGACGACAATCAAGCTGAATTAATGGATGAAGATATGCTTGGAAATTTTTATACTTGTATCTTGTAAATGACGGAAACGATATACGACACAAAATTTACATGAAGATATAAGGTATACGACACAGAAATATTTTTGTATATGGAATTCTATATATGAAAACAAATAAAAAAAAACCTGTAAACGAAACATATGCATGAGATTAAGTAATGAAATAAATTAGTAACATGAAATTATTTGAAATACCATAATATAAAACATACTCAATATAGATTTATTATGTGAAAAATTCACCTGCACGATTAACAAAGATCTCACAAATGGATGATAAAATACTAATTCACTACCAATTTCTTTTTCTATTCTTATGTAACAAAGAAAACCTCAATATTTTGATCCAATTTATGTTGTCTCTTTGTAAAAATGTATTGTTTCATTTAAATATACACAACTATAAGAATGATTACATGTTAAAGTTAACTATAAAAAAATAGAGTTTGAAATTGATGAATTTGTCTCTTAAATAACCGATATATGGGATTTTAATAATTTGATTTATTTACAAATATTTTGTGTATACATGATATGTATACAATTAGATGCGGTACATGACACGTTAATAAATCACGTATATGATACACGACACAAAATTAGTTTCGTATATAAAACTCAATACCTATACATGATAATGTTGTGTTGTGTTTTAGGTCATATATTCATTTTCATTCCTTTTATGCCAGACCTAGAAGAAGATGAGGTCATTGTTGAAATTAATAAAGAGAAAAAAGAAGTTGACGAAGAGAATGTGGGGGTAAATGTTGACAAATAAAATGAGTTGGGACTAAAATGGATATTGAGGTTAAGGAACCAAGCGATGAATTAGTGTAGCTGGGTGGAAGAGAAGGGGCTAGGGTTGGGATGAAGTTATGGATGAGGATGAAGGGGCTAACTGAGAATAAAGCTGATGAATTAGAGCAGCGCCGAAATGAAGTGAAGATGTAGAGGTGGATAAAAGTGTAGAAATTATAGTCGTAGAAGGAGAACAAAAGAGAAGATCAACTATGCATAAATTAGTAGTCCAAAGGTTTACTCCTTCAACAACAAGTGATGATTTTGAAGAAAGTAAAAGAAAGAAGAAAAAGATGGTGGATGAAGATATTGTGGATGCACTTCCAATTAGAGGTATAACTGAAAGGTCTAAGAGACAATGTAAAGCAACCAAAAAGTGAAATTCACAATACACTAGAGAGATAACCCGTATGCACAAGAAGGGGAACCAAAATTAAGAAAATTTGCATTATACGGGGAGGAAAACTTTTAGTTTTTAAAACTTAATCCCATCAATTTATTTAGTTATGTTCTTATATTATAATTTGTGTATAGTTGATTTATTATTAGGTTTTCATATGTTTATATTGCTTAATTTGAAAGGAATTAGGTGATGGTTGATGATGGTGAAATAAGATTTTGAAAATAAGAGTTGATGAGCCTTGAAAGGGAGAATGAGGTATCCGACCTCGTAGTTGACACATTCATCAACTACTTAAACCATACTCACTTCGATGAACGAAAAAGCTAGATTTTAGTTTCCTAGCAACATCATTGTAATATTAAAGTAATTACCTTTTGTTCACATTCTAAAAACTTTAGTCTTATAAAAGCTAACGAATTTCCATCTACATGACTATTTGTAGATATGTTGTCAAGAAAAAGCGTGCAAATGAAAGAACAGATTGCTCAGGTTTATAGAAAGATATTAACATTGAGGAAAAAGGATTTAAGAAATAAATCATGTCACATTGGTATATTCTAAAGCCGACCGACCCACAGAACCACCCTAGTGGGTCGGCTGGGCTTAAGTTTTGCACGTGGTTTCTTCTTATAAAGACAACCACCCCACATGACTGCCCCCGTGGTTTGGTCGGGCGGAAAGCTTCCCATACTTTTGTGCTTTAAAAGTGAAATCTTGCCAAATCTTCCAACATAACTTTTTGAGCACAACCATACATTAAAATAGAGAGAAAAAGCCTTTTGGATAAAAAAGAGAAGGAACTCCGACACCAATAGAAATATTCTCACATCACCTCCATGACTATTTCTCACTCCTTTGTCCTCTTCCTCTTCTAATGCTTAAGTAGTCTTATTTTGTATCTTGGGATGGAGGTTTGACCCTAAATCCCCAAACTAGCTTGTATAACTTGCTTCATTCAATATAGTTGATTTCTCTCTCCAAGACTTATTTAATGCTTTATCTTGATCTTCTTTGACATTTATGGTGAATCCTAGCAATAAATGATGTTAAGTTAAGGATTGTGACCTAGAGAAGAGAGAGAAACCCTAGGTGTTGCTAACTTGATTAGTTGGAGTGATCTATTGCTATTCTTATGAACTTATGGTTGATGTTATTTAATGATTTGAACCCAACTTGTTTAAAAAGAAACAATAAGCTAAATAAGGTTTGGCTTTTTCATAGATTTGGGAAGTCATTAAATTGGTTCAAATAGGCAACTCGAGTGAAGTTGGAATTAAGACAAGTTTGGGTGAATTTAGGTGATTACAATCATCCTAGGATGCATTTCCTTTCAATTGCTTAAAACTACATTTCAACTTTACTTTTTCTTTTCTAATTGACTTGACTTAAACAATTAAGATTATCACCGGCAAAACCCTCATTTACTGCTCTTTTACACTAATTACCGAATCTAGAGAGATAGAATTATTAATTTCCTAGTGGAATAACACTTTTATTTACTACACCAATTGGGTACACTTGCCCATAGTATGCAAACATCACGCTTATTAATATTTCAACAACAACAACCCCCATACCATAAGCATTTATCATAAGTTAAGATGTTCTCTTTGAATGGAAAAAGGATGTTAAGAAAAAATTGGTTTTTTATATGATATATTCCATGTGTTTGGATGACTATTTGATGGAAAGAGAAAAACATTAATTGCCTTGATAAATAATTTTTTCATTTCTTTAGTGAGGAAAGGCCAAATATACAGGTAAAAAGGACAATAATGTTCCTACTGTGAATAGGGAGGGAAGATACACAACATGGGACTTGATTTATTCCAATATAAGGGTGCAAAGCTTTATTCATAAAGAAACTTGATGCAGAAAATATTCAATGTACGTCTCCATGTTTATGCATATGGTTAGCCTGCTAGATGATATTTATATTACAGTAATTTTTTTTATTTATATTGGTTGTACTATTTGATCAGGTATAATGATGATAATAGAAGATATATTGTAACCTCCTTGGGAGTGGTGTGTATGTTCTCGAACAAAATCATCAGGAAAATCAACATAACTCTCGATCTCTAGCTCTCCCTTGGGATGAGAATTTTCACTTTCGACTTCGCCTACTCATTGATGATATGAACTTCTCTATATTTGGAGTTGTTTTGTTTAACACACTAACAACACATCCACCATTAAATTAAACAAGACAATCCCACGTTATGTTGTTGAATTCCAAGGAACCCTAATCAAAAGACAATCCTTCTATCTTGATATGAAACTAAACCTCCATATTATCAAGAATGGACTTGACCAAACGTCTAGAGTTGAAATTGCTCTAAAAGTAGTGAGAGACAATGTGTTATGTCCAATAATGAACCAAACTCAAGTGTATGGTTGACAGATCATCCTCTTGGAGCACCCAATTCACATATATGTGGTAAAAGCATGGCTTATTCTACTTCTTAGAATCTTACCCATTTAACCCTCCATTTTGTTAAGGTTTGTTTTTGATTCCCACAACTTGCTTAATGCTCTAGCAAAACTCATATTCTTCCACAATGGTAGAGGCATAATATTACTTTTTCAAAAAAATTGAAGTTCCTCTTACAAAATTTTCTAGCGATAAAGGTTTTTTTTTCTAGCTAATTTTTTTTTACGTATCAATGATGTGTGACATATGGTAAATAATATTTTTTGGTGGCATATGACTAACAAATTTCAGAATCATAATATTTTATTAATTACTAATATTTCAATGAATTTTTCCGTTTTAACTTTTAATTAGAAGTGCGTTGGTCCAAACTATTCGAACCTCATATGTACAAAATTGTAGTAGGAGGAGTTCTCAATACCATGGGCTATGTAACTTGCTGCATCTTCATGGGCTGAAGCCTAACATCTCTCAACTTCTATTTATGTCCAAAGCAAGCCCATTCTTTTGCGTCTCCCTCGTCTCCTCGGTCAGCTCAGACTCCCATCGTCACCTCACCGTCTCCGTCCCTCCTTTTATCAGCGAAGGCGGTAGTAGAAGCAACACTCATCTCTCTCTTGTCAGATAATTTTCTTCAAACAAGGTCTACAGGGTGAGTCTATGCTTCTGTTTACTCGTCTCTCAACAATTTATCATCGCTGCAAGTTACCGCGACACTTTCATACACCTTCGGATTCTCTATTTTCAGTTCCGTAGCTCCCCGAGCTATTAGAATTTGAAATTTTAATGTAGGTCTTTCAAACTGCCGTTTCGATTATAGCCCGTTGCAAAGCTTTGTTTTTTTTCGGAGATCTTGATGAGATGCATGGTTTTTGATGCGGTCGCTTGTTTGGCGTAATTGAATTCTACGTTTAGGACGCCTTAACACGTTGGTTTTCCTGCGGTTTTTGCTCTTTTATGGGAAGGAAGGGGAAGATTATTTTGTCTTCGTCCAATTGGTATCGAAATCTCGTGTTTAGCGACATTAACATTCAAATTTATGATAATGTCGGCTGTTCTCTGTATGCTGGTTCTCACGTCATCAATTTAATTTTCTTCTGGTTTTGTTAATTTATGCTCATCTATTTGCAGCTTTTCAGAACCTCTTCAAATCATGTCTTGGTGCACAATCGAGTCTGATCCTGGTATGATCTTCCATGTGCAGCTTTTACTTTTTTGTTTTCAAAATTCTATTAAGGTCATGCTCTGTTGGAGTATCTGAAATTTGTTTGTGTAACTTGCATCTGTACTGTTCCCGATGAACGATGGATCTGTTGCAACGATCTGCTACTTCAGTTTTAATGCTACACTTGTACAATGTGTTTAAGCTTGTCTCGAACCTTTTGATTATAATGGAGAAATGTGTCTCTCTTCATTGAAACTTATCAATCGGATCAGTTGGACATTTGAAGGGTCGGTTTGACATTGTAACACATCAATGCTGTTCTTTTTTAGTAAAGCAATGATAATGATGCAGTACAGATTTTTTTTTACTTTTGTAACGATTAACTGTTTAGTTCGATCTCCTGCATTGATATCTCTTACCCGAATTTATATTTCCTGGACAAAACCTTACCATATTCCTCCAACTTTAGGTGTTTTCACCGAACTGATACAACAGATGCAAGTGAAAGGTGTTCAGGTACTTCTATACTAGCTTAGATGTTTGTAATGATTTGAAAAGAAGTAGAATTATGTATTCTTCAGTGCTCTTGTTATTTATAGAAAACTAAAGTGAAGTTGAATGAGTGTAACCTAATCTTCGAGGCATGTTTATTTGAACAGGTTGAGGAGTTGTATTCATTGGACTTGGAAACTTTGAACAGTCTGCAGTAAGTTCCCATGACAGCATTATTTCCAAAATCTCTAGATATTTGTGAACTACCATGCTAACATCTTTCATTTTCTGATACGCAGGCCAGTTTATGGTTTGATTTTCTCTTCAAGTGGCGCCCAGGGGAGCAAGATGACCGCCTTGTTATAAAAGAACCAAATCCCAACTTATTTTTTGCCAGTCAGGTTATTTCTTACATTTGTTGTACTGAGGGATTACAATAGATCTCTGAATCCTTATTATGGAATTCCTTATATTTTTCACAGGTCATCAACAATGCATGTGCAACACAAGCCATCTTGTCGATCCTCTTGAACAGCCCGGAAGTAGACGTTGGACCAGAATTGTTGAATCTGAAGGAGTTTGTAAAGAACTTCCCACCTGAGCTCAAGGGCCTTGCCATTAATAACAGTGAAGCCATTCGCACAGCTCACAACAGTTTTGCACGTCCTGAACCCTTCATCCCGATGAACAGAAAACCGCTACCAAAGATGATGATGTTTACCATTTCATAAGTTATCTTCCTTTTGATGGGATTCTCTATGAGCTTGATGGCTTGAAAGACGGACCCATCAGCCTTGGACCCTGTACTGGTGGGCAAGGTGATTCAGACTGGCTAAGCTTAGTACAACCCGTGATTCAAGAACGGATAGAGAAGTACTCGAAGAATGAGATAAGGTTCAATCTACTGGCAATTATAAAGAATAGGAAAGAGATTTATACTTGTGAGCTGAAGGAGTTCCAGAGAAGGAGGGAGAAGATCTTGCAACAGCTTGCAGCTGCCCAAGCAGAGAGGGCCATGGACAAGGTTGAGGAGCTTAACAGAACCCTCTCGGAGATAAATTCAGGGATCGAAGCTTCGACAGAGAAGATATTGATGGAGGAAGAGAAATTCAAGAGATGGAGGACCGAAAATGTTCGTAGGAAGCACAATTACATCCCTTTTTTGTTCAACTTCTTGAAGATTTTGGCAGAGAAGAAACAGCTGAAGCCACTTATAGAGAAGGCACAGCAAAAGAAAGCAAGCAAAGCCAAGTAGAGGTTAGTTTAGCCTCTTTTTAAACGATTCTGTTGTCGGAGGCCAACTTTGTCATAATGGGTGATCAACCGAGATGATTATTATGATACATTGTCACAGGGTTGAACTTGTGGGATAATTAATTTAGATGTTATGCCGCAAAAAGAACTACATCTGTAATTCTATATCATGGGATTGCAACTGGAGATTTCTGTGCTCTTAGCTACTATTGTTGATAGCGTTTCCTTGCGAGCTATTTGGTTCTTATATATATTATGTGTGAGAACGCATTGGAGGGCCCTGCAAGTGATCTTCGTCAGTTTTATGTACTAATCTGGCACTGGTTTGCGTCAAGAGGGCTGTGTAAGCTTGGGCAATTGGCAAGGTAGTAATGTTGCCATTATACACTTAAACTAGAATCATTATATATGCAAATTCGTGATGCTGTTGGGATATAAAATTGTGTCTAGAGAAAGGAGGGGTATCACTGACATATATACACGAACCATATTGTTCGGCTTACAGTTTTTACTTTTTTTTTCTAGTTTTGGTTAATTTCATGATGTACTGTTTGGCTGTGTTCGGTTGTGTGTTTTTGTTCCTTTATTCTTATAGGCCTTATCCTTTGACCAGTTTAATGAAACTTTTGGTAACTTTATCCCTGAGAACTTGCAGGTCCATGTATTATTTTCATGTAATATTTTATAATTGCAATGTGCCTTAACTACAAATGTCCCTTCAGTTAATATTTTAGTATTTTTTCTAAAGTTCATATTACTCTGTTTAAATTATAGAAAATTAAATACAAAGCTATAGATAATTAGTGTAAAGCATAAAAGATTATTTATCAGAAAAATGTTAAAATTTATGATCTTTTTCAAGATAAATTAAAAAAAGGGAAATATTTGAAAGAATAACATATCATACAAATATATAGTTTTTTTAAAAAATTAGTATTTGAAAATACCAAATATTTTGAAATATTCATACTAAAAGAATATTTAAAAACCTTTTTCTTTACTTTTGAGTCTTGCACTAAAGTTATTAAAAACTGTAGAATAAGTTCAAGTATAAAAATGTAATAAAATTATAAAAATTGAAAACAATAAATAATATAATTATAAATTAATTTAATATAATATGGAGTGATAATATATTACTCTTTCTATTCTAAATATAAGTCGTTTTAGGCTTAGCATTATGTTCAAATTATAAGTCGTTTTAGACTTTTTGTATCTATCTTTCTACTTTTACCCTTTCTACTTTTTTAATTATTATTGCATTGCACTCTACTTTTTATCTTACCAAATAAAGTATACTTACATTTTTATTCTTCCAATACAAAAAGTAAGGGTATATTAGTCTTTTTAAACTCTTTTGTAAAAAAAATTTAAAACAACTTATAATTAAAATAGGAGGGAGTATTAGTCATCATATGCACATCAATTTTTCACTTAGTAGTTATTTTATTGGAAAGTCAAGGGAAAGTATATTAAAATTGACTATAATTGCAAAGTGGGGTTGTTTGTGATAGTAGTTTGTTATTTCTAGATTCTAGTTTTTTTTTTGAGTAAACTTGAGATATTCATTCATACAATAAAATAAAAAACACTCAAATTAAGGGAATAGAAGATCCCTTCATTTGAGTGTAGAGTAGTTTGATGAGGATGGAAACAAGCTCCCAATTCCTCCTTTGACAAAAATGACCAACTCCCTGACAAAGAGTTCGAACATAGCTACTCATAAGATAGACATACTTAAATACATAAAAAGAGTAAATAAGACTAGACCTAAACTTAGGATCTTGCAAACTACTTATTTCCATCACATAGCTCTTTCTTTGCGATTGCCATCATCAAACAGAGTCTTCTTAGCCAACTCAAAAAACTACTTCATAACACATTGCTATGGCTACCCACCTGAAAAGCAAGCTCCAAAGCAATTGAACATGTTAAGAAAATAGCTAAACGCACATTATAGTGCTGAGATTGAGATTGTTGAACACCTACAAGATAGGACTTCACATCAACAACTAGTAGTCACCCCTTCCTGACCCTTCGTTTGTGATTCAACTTGTCCGACAGGAGCCATCCTGAAAGACTTGTGATCTAGACCCCCATTGCAACATAAGCTTCCCACATTAGAGGATGATTAGGCCACTCAGCTCGACCATCATACTCTCCCAGCCACCCCGGTTTTGAAACTAGATTCGTTACTTATAGCATCTTGAAACTCAAGATCATCTACCAAATCAGATAGAGTAATACTCCAAAGACCCAGAAGAAGTAAATACTCCATAAAAGAACCAATACTACTCGTGTGCACCTGCACCACTCCACATTTCGATCTTGGAACTTGGGAAAAATCCCAAAACTGAAATCTTCATCAATCCAACTTGACCAACAAAAACCCATCAGCTCAAGACCAGATTCACAAAATTAAACAAAGCAAATCGGCTAACAGAAAATCCACACAAACCACAAACTGGTCTGATTACCTCCACAAAAACGAATCATCAACGACAAACACTGCACAACAACAAGGGGTTTAACCTCTTCACCCGGCTTCAAAAACCAAACAATCAATCGGATCGACACTCACACCCAATCCAGAAAGAGACAAAACTCGGCAAATAGAGTAGCCAAGCCAAGCAAACGAAGAAGATCGAGCCCAGGTACAAAAAAGAAGATGAAAAAAACCAACACCACCACTGATAAACTTCTCTGACTGAAAATCTTGAAACTGAAGAAGAGACCCGCTTGACTGGCCTAGAGGAGCGACAACAACACTACCAGATAGAGAGATAGAAATGGCAGGGGCGAACTCACTCACTCAAATCCAGAGGGGAAAAAAAACGAGAACACGACGGAAGTCGGCTCTGAAATCGCCTCAAGAGAGGACGATATTTTGGGGATGCACAGCAGTCTCCCCTTTGGTTATCTCTTGGGGATGAAGATGGAAAACCTTACCGACGAATGGGATTGACGGCTGGGGAGGGAACTGCAACCGGACGATAAATTGGAGAAGGAACTCCAGACTCCCTGTTCAAAACAGTGGAGAAGAAACAAGAGGACGAGGTGGTCGCCTCTGCAATCCCTCCAGAGAGACTGCGAACAGAAATTAGGGTGTCGTTCACTTCGAAGTAAGGAAACGGAAGGGAATCAGGAAAGGGAATGGAAAGGAAAGGAAAGGAATTCCCCGAATTAAGAAGTCTGTTTGATTCTAACACGGAAACAGAATAGAATCCTCAATGATTGTCTTTGTTGTTGTTTGGTTCCAAACAGAGAATTGTTAATACTTAATTACATTATGAATAATATATATTAATATTATCTAATTTGTATGAACATATAAATGATATATATTAATATTTATATAGATTATATATACAATTATATTAAATTAATATATATATTATATAACATTTTTGAAACTTGTCTATATATAATATATTAATTTTTTAATTTTATAGTATTTAAGCTATTAATAATATTTATTCAAAATTGTAAATAACATAACTAAATATTATTTACATTATATATTTTTAATTTATAGTATTTAAATTTTAAATATTTAAATGTATATATATAAATATTTTAACATTATAAATATTATATAAATATTTGTTTATCTTTAACATTAGAGTACAAAAGTATTTATTAATATTAATATATATTATATATCGAATTTTTTTTATTTTTTTTAAATTATAACTAATATGTATAAATGATTATATTTTAAATTGATTAATATATATATTATTTTCAGAACTTTATTGGGTACTAAAATTTAAATATTATGGATGAGATATATAGGAGTTGTTTAGGTTTTAAATATAAAGAAATAGAGGAAAATGATGAGAAAGAAAGAGGAAAGGGAGGGGAAAGGGGAAAGGAGAGATAGGAAAAGAGGTAGAGAAGAGAGGGAGAGAAGAGAGTGGGAGGGAGAGGGATAGGGAGAGGGTGAGGGGGATTTGGAGGTGGAGGGTGATTTGATTGGGAGGGGTAGGGTTTATCGATGTTTATTCATAGGGAGAGGGAGAGGGATAGGGATATGATAGGGAGAGGGATAGGGAGGAGATATTTAGATTTAGATGGATATTTATATTGAGAGTTAGATTATATTTATATGATATTTATATTTATATGTATATTGAATTTATAGTTATAGTTAGATTTATATTTATATTTATATTTATATTTATATTTATATTAATTTATTATTTAGATAATATATTTAATTTATATTTATTTATATAATATATTTATATTTATATTTATAAAATATATTTATATTTATATTTATATTTATATTTATATAAATGGAATATATTTATGTTTCTTAGATATAAATATTGTAAATTAATACTTATAAAATGATTATAGGGGTAAGAGGAAGAAAGGGAATACTTTTCCTACGATTTTGGGGGGAATCGTTAAAAGGGGATATGGGGGGGTTTTTGAATCTTGAATAATGGGGGGAAACAAAATCACTAAAAACACAAAACAAACAATCACAAAGGGAATGATTCCGTTTCCCTTTGTTGATTACTCCGAAGTGAACGCACCCTTAGGTTACTTTTTATTCCCGTATATTAATGTCCGACTCTAGATTCTAGTTCATATCCCTCAACTTTCTTGATGTGTTTGCAACTTCAAAACTATAATTGTGAATCTTGTTACATTTAATAATTTATTTAATATTGAATTATTTTAACTTTTTAATATTGTTATGTGTTTCAATATTTTTGTTCTGTTTGTGATATTTGATAATTTTGCTAACTCTATAATTCTTTAATTATTTTTATATGTTTTATAATTACTCGTATATTTCTATCGGTATTTACATTTTAACGCTTAATAATGTTATTAAGTATCTTAAACAATATATAAGGCATCTTTTAACTTTTCTAAGCCATGCAATATGTCATTTTAGAGAGGTATGCATACTTAAATTTGTGTAGATTCATCTCTAGCTTATCTACCGCCAACAATTTGGAACCAAGAAAATACGTAACAGAGCCGGAAAAATAACAAGCCATTGCACAGTGCAACAAACAATAATATACTAGAAAATAGAGTGTAATGAATGCCACAAGTAAAGAAGCAATCAACTTAGTAAAATATGAACTTGTCTACATTCCACGAATCATTTACAGCTGTAACACATGCTCTATCGACTAGAAACTAGCTGTAACACATGCTCTATCGACTAGAAACTATGCACTAAGAATGTTGGGATTCATTTGCAAAGTTAATGACCCATTGTGGGAATTGCTCTTCTGTGAATGCTACATGGATCGTCACAGCTCGTATCTACTCCTCTTCTTCATGCGCTGCTGCTTGTTCTAGAAGATGCTATTCTATTCCAAAGTGGTATCAAGAGAACCATATCCATAAGGATTCTTGCTTGCCCAGTTCCATTGGTCCCGACACATTTCTTCTATACCAAATCTGGCTCTGGAACAGAGGAACGAACGAGGAATCAATACGCGCTATGATATTTAGAGATCATCAGGGAATGTAATCATCCATTCTAGAAACAAGAGGTAGTTAGGACTACCGAAGAAATGTCAACTGAACTCATCAGACGACATGAGTCGTTCCTTACTATTACACACCCTAGGATGACTTACTTCCATTTCAACTCCCTTTCCGCCTTTTCGGTTGATGCATAAACAATCTCAGCATCACCAGGTCTCCTTCCAGCCAGTTTGAGTGGAATTTTCTGGAGACAGTAGTAGTTATTTGTAAGGAGATGAAATGAAGTGTAGCAAAGCACCCAGCATCGCATACAGTGTTACAAAAGTACAGTAAACTCCAAAGCAGTAGTACCTTTCCTGATGCTTTCTCAAATGCTGCAACCATCTCTAGCACTGATGTTCCCTTGCCTGTTCCCAGATTATACACTTGGCATCCTACAGCCAATTTTCACAACGAGACCATTCATATAGGAAGCCAATTTAATAGTACAGAGACTGCTAGAATTCTGCCTGAAATTAAACTTCGTAGTCTCATATATGAACCACATGTGAATGAACACCTACCTATATCAGATTCAAAAAGCTTTTTCAATGCAGCTACGTGCCCATCAGCCAAATCAACCACATGGATGTAGTCTCTTATCTGAAAAGTAAGTTAGTTCATGTAAGATATCAGCATCCACAAGCCTACATAGACACCCAATCCAAAGTTACAGTAATGAGCATGAAGAAGATGACAATTGAAGCACAAACCCCAGTGCCATCTACTGTATTATAATCAGTTCCAAATACAGTTAACGCAGGTCTCCGTCCAACAGCGACTTGCTGCAAAAATGGCATAAGGTTGTTTGGCACTCCACGTGGGTCTTCCCCTATTTGGCACTAGGATGAGCACCTACAGGGTTGAAGTACCTTAGAAGATTAATCCTCCATTCAGAATCCGCATGTTGTACATCATGGCATATGTCTTCAATGAATAGCTGCAGTAAGCAACCAACCATTTTTACTATGATGAGAAAACTAGGTATGTAAAGCTTTAAGTTGAAAGAAAAAGGATCTGCAGTTTGGTTGAAAGAGCTGTACCTTGGTGCGGCCATAAGGGTTTGCAGCAGATAAGGAGGATTCTTCTGTACAAGGAACCTCTTTAGGCCAGCCATAAACAGTAGCAGATGACGAAAAGACCAGCTGGGAGAGGACAAACTTAGTAAGCTACAAAAATTATGGAATATATATGACATTCAAGATGACCCAAATTTGGAAGAGGACTTGATAAAAAAATGAATCAAATTGTAGGAATACCTTCTTGCATCCATGTGAAGCCATGACCTCTAACAAAGTAATAGTACCAATAAGGTTGGTATTGAAGTACAACAAAGGTTTCTGTACACTTTCTCCTACTGCTTTTCAGTCCAAAAAATGAATGATGACAGCGTCAAATCTAAAAGAGGCAAAATAATAGGTGAAGGATCAGTTGTAGCAGGAGTGAAAAAAGATACAGCCGCGGTGAAAGCTACTTTTATTCCTCAATAAAACTCCGAAAATAACGGTGGTATCACAACGGTTATCTTGATCTTTCCAAAACGGCTCTGTAAATACCACTTTTCTGTGGAAAACAGGTCTTCAAGTGCGGTTTCTCCCGAAGATCCATCTGCGATCAATTCACATGATTTACAAAAACTATAACCAAAACCATATTCGATTAAACTCTCTTCAAATCCCTCAACATTAGGTAAATAATAGATTAAAATACACTTCCGCTCCATTCGACTGATCTGAATTATTTTAACCTTTTGATCTGCTTAGTAAAGGGAGGACAGAGCCAGCTATCAAATGAATAAAGCAGAACATCAAAGTTATTCAAGGAATAGAGAAAAACAAAACTAACTAATAACATGATAGAGCTATTGCATTCTTCAGGTCTCGTTTGTCCCCATACATCACCAATGCTATAACTTTTTTTGGCCGAGGTCAACTAAACCGTGTGATTATAGTCATGATAAAAAAAATGTGAGGAAGAGGAGAGAGACGGACATGGTTGTACCTTGCGTTTTGTTTATGCGATTCGAAAAAAACAAGACAAATATTTCACCACTACCAATACAAGTACTCAACGCAGACTTACGCAACCCGTGGGACACGAAGCACTCACGGAAATCACATGTTTTTACAGGATTTGATTAAATTCCAAAGTAATAGACGAAGTTGCCGATCTCGATTCTCTTCAGAAGTTTCCAACATTCATCACTCCACAATCAAATAAAATGGTAAGTAAAATTAAACTAACCGATTGTTCAAGCAGCGGTATAAATGCAATATTGAATAAGAGCAAGAACAACCTCGAAACGACAAACGAAAGGGAGATGCAATACGTAGCATGGACATTAATTCACGAACCTTATGAAAGACGAGATTCTCGCCGAACTCGCCGGCGAGCTCCTGGACACGGCGAAGTGCGACGACAGAAGAATTATCGAGATTGTCAACGACGACGACGACTTGAAACCTTCAAGAAGCAGTTGAAGTACCGTATGACTGCCAATGTAACCGGCTCCTCCGGTGACCAGAATGTTCTTAGCCGCCATCACCTCAGAGCCTCTAGAGAGATCTAAAAGCTCTGGGAGGCAGCAGACCAGAGAGCGAGGAGAGAGCAACAGTGAGATGCAAAAGGAGATCGGAGTGAGTTGGAGAGGGAATCAGTGGAGTTTATACGGGGAAGAAGAGATTGCGAGGGAAAAGGAGGGGAAATGAATGATAACATCCGATTGGTCGCTTTCGATCTGACAGAGATATTAACGAAGAGAAGATGGTTGAAATTCGACCATGGTCTGTTCCTCGTCGGTTGTTTCGTCTTCTTAACTAATGTAGAAAGTTCGTTTTGGCTCCAGACGAAACCGACGACCGACGACCACGACCGACGCTCGCTTGTGTTTGGTAATGTGGAAAGGGGATCTATATTTGTTTAGCCACTTTTTTTCTTTAGGAATAAATAACTTAAATCTTCTATGTTGATTCTCACCCACCCTCTATTAGTATCTCCGGCTCTATAAAACTTAAGAAAATTTGTTAAATATTTTTATAAAATTTGTAAAATATATAAAATAACGTAATGAATTAAAGAATAGTAGTGTCAAAAATATTTTGTCCTATCACTACCTACTAGGGAATGACTTTACCTTTCTCCAATACACTTTGACCAGTGACATATGATCATTAACCATTGACCGTGACCGGTGAATGTTGACCGACAATTAATGGTTTTTGACCTAGAGCCGACATCCATTAACCGGTTATTAATTCATTTTCTCCAGCTCAAACAAACAACCAGGAAAATCAAAGGAAATTCTTTTTCATTCTCTTTTCTGATTCCATTTTATTTCCAAAAACAAACTGCCTTTAGTATTTTAGAAAGTAAACTAGTGTCAATATTTTTTCATGTTTTGTTTTAAAAGATAAGGTATGGCGGTTGTTCAACTTGAAAACTTTGTTCATAAATATCCAAATTGTTATGTTCAAGTTTATGATGTTCAAGTTGATGTTTAAAAATATAAAACTAGTTGTTCAACTTTTTGGATCATATATTCAACTATTGTTTATAAACTGTCACAATTCATCACTAGTTGTTAAGACATTGTCAATATAATATAACAAATTGTTTTGTTTTTAAACATCAAGTCGTTTTCGTTTTAAGCAATACTTTTTGTTCAACTTAAAAGGCCTTTGTTTAAATTTATTTCTTATTGTTCCTAAATTTGTCAAGTCCAAATTTGAGACTAGTAGTTCATGGATAATTGTATTATAAAAGAATGTAATACAATTTACCGTTTTTAAGTGGATTTTTTTTCTTAATTAAAGATTGTGTTCAAATACGTGATACTAGCCGATCAAGTTTTAAAAGCTCATGTTCATGTTTAGGAATTTAAAATTAGTTGTTCGATGTTTTGGACCATATGTTCAACTATTGTTTATAACTGTTCACAAATTTGAGTATCAATGCAATGGAATGAGTAAAATAAACAAAACTCGTTTGCGTAGTTGGGATTTCAATTTACATAGTTGGAATTCAAAAGAACTTTACGATAATGCTCTTACTTCACAATTTGCTACTAATACACAAATAACCCTACTATTCTAAAACAAAATAGACCCACTCCCCGCTATTCTCAAAAACTCTCTATCACTCTAGAGTCCTCCGTCGAGGACGTACGAGGTGCGTAATCAGAGGTATTTTTGACAGTGTGAAATTATTATTCAATATACTGTGAATATGTTATGTTGTAACTTCGTGTGACTAGTCAAGCGGTGGTTTCGCTGAACGGGGTCTAAGGGTGAAATGCCCTAGTGAGGCCTATGAGGCAATGCCCCAGGTTTTTTCAATGAGGGGTATTACGTAAAACCGTGTTAGTTTATGTTTTGGCTTATTTACAAACTTAGAATAGATAAATTAAAATAAATCAATAAAAAATGTCAAAAAGCCAGACATCCAACACCTTGAAAAAATAGGCACTGGCGCCCACAAAGTAGGGTAGGCGCGATGCGGAAGAATATGGTGGCATTGACGCGGGCATAGGTGGGGGCGGGTTTGATGCGTGCCGAACCGGATTTTGACGTTTTTGACAGGCCTTAACCGGTTTTTGATCTAAATTTGACCATTTTTATTAGTTTTTAGTAGTTTCGGCTTGTTTTAATTGATTCTGATTGGACTTGAGCCACATTGAACTTATTTAGACCGGTATCGACTAACTTCGACCAATTTTGACTAATTTTGAACACAATTAACCGAACTGTAGCTACACCAATCTTGATAAAAACCTGGTCACATTAAGCGGAAATACCCCTAACAGATGAATCACAAACTGGTCTAAAATAGTCGTCTATGGCAAAATCGGTAAATTTATGTCAGAACCGGTCCCAAAA
This sequence comes from Limonium bicolor, assembly GCA_023374045.1. NCBI lineage: Eukaryota > Viridiplantae > Streptophyta > Magnoliopsida > Caryophyllales > Plumbaginaceae > Limonium > Limonium bicolor. The sequence goes on from CM041777.1 coordinate 3,702,775, forward strand.
AGGTCAAAATGGGGCATAAATAGGTCAAAGCCGGTCAAAATGGAAATATTTGTCAAAACCGGTCAAAACCAACAAAAAACCACTCGGTTCAGCCAGTGTCAATGTCAATTGCAGAAGGTGGCCATCAACGCCCACCACGGTATACCATCGTCGACGCCTGGTCTTCTCCACAGTTGTCTCTGGCCGCACATCGACGCCTGTCTGCCTGTGTGGCTTTCGATGCTTGTGTCCTAAGGTAGAGTTTGTCCCGTTTGTTTGTGTTTCTGACTATTTGTCTGGTCTCTGCCCTATTTTTTTAACCTAAATTTAACTTAAAGGTACTGTAATTTGTCAAAAGTTTGGGTGGATATTGTAGTTTATAAAACTTTCTAAAGTGAGGGCAAGAAGGTCATTCTCCGACTACAAGAATTGGAAACCCAACTGCACATTTTGACCCCCAAATAATTAATGAGAGAGAATTCTTTTAATTTTTCTATCTATTTTTTATGGCATAACATATTGAATTAAATCATTGGTTAATGGTCATCAATTATGGTTAACAGTTGATAGTCAGCAGTTAATAGTTGCCAAAGATCATGGGTCAAAAAGTAGCAGGGAAAGTAAATCTCAATCCCTAGAAGGGAGAGAGGAAAGAGAAATTTGGGGTGAACTCATTTTCTAAATCTTTCGTGAAAATATACTGTGAAAAGTGTAAACAAAAGTAAAGAGATTTAGGATTAAATAGTAATAAACGAGCAATCATATTTTCTATATTCCCAAATTATACACTCATACTAATTATTTTTATTTTATAACTAATACTAATAAAGGTTGCAACTTACCGTTTGCATACTTAGGCACCCCTCCCTGATTTTATACCCAAACAAGAAAAAACATACTACTTGCCTCTTTCGATTCATATATCTACTCTTGTTTTACCTGAATATCTTCCCATCTTACAGTTTTTTCCAATGTAATGCTTTTATATGTCTATAGCTTTGTTCAATTTGATATGTTTTATGGTTTTGTTTGACTTTTGTATGTAACATTATTTTATTGGATCAATCATTCTTGGCTAAAGCCAACTGTACCTATCTAGCTACATCCATCCATGCCCATGCCCTTGCCAATGCCCATGCCCATGCCCACGCGGGTGTTTGGTTTTTTGTTTTGCTTTTGTTTTTTATACCAAAAATTTTTAAATTATTATAACTTTTAATATATAAGTCCAAAATGAAAAAAATTGTATCATTGTTCAACTAAATTCAAGCTCTTCAAAACAAGATCAGTCATTGAATATTTTGACAACTTAAAAAAATTATTTTACATATATAGTGCACAGAACGTAAAAGAAAGCTTGTACAGATGGTCATACAAACATGTACAAATATTCATTAAAACATGTACATCCACACGTAAAAACATGTACATCCTCACATTAAAAATATACAGATGGTCACATATATCTGTACGAATCATTAAATATGTACTTCCTTAGATTAAAATTTGTACATATAAGAGAGAAAACTTGTACAGATGGTCATACAAACATGTATAGATGTTTATTAAATAACATGTACATTCTCACATTTGAACATGTACATCGTCACATTATAACATGTACATTCTCATATTAAAACATGTACATACATCCTCACATTCAAATATCACCGTATACATGTAAAAATAAACTTTTTTGAAAGTTATCAAAACATATCCATGACTGGTCTTGTTTTGAAGAGCTTGAATTTAGATGAACAATGATATAATTTTTTTTTTCATTTTGGACTTATATATTAAAAGTTACAATCATTTAAAATATTGTTGTGATAAAGAAAAAAAAAAAGAGAAAAAAAAATTTTAAAAACGAAATATGCCTGTAAGCGTGCCGATGTATTCTTTTTTTTTTTTCTGTTTTGTCCCACTATACTTCATTAATTACCAAAATATCCTATTATAAAGATATTTTTTATTTTAATTTGACTAAAATGTCCCCAGATGTAGCCAACTTGGCTACATTCACCTTTAGCCAAGAATTTGCCTTATTGGATATAACACAAAATTTACATGGAACCTAAGCGTGACATAGTCAGAGACCATCTTAATATGCAGTAAAAGAATCACTAAATATACAAAGATAAACGAGGCCTATGTTTCTGGCATGTCTTACTTACCGACATAGCCTTAGACCATGATTATCAATGGTTCTTAGAGGTTCTAGCTAAAAAAATAAATAGAAAAATATTGGGGTGGAGGAAAGAGAGGGAAGAACTCTAGTTTTAGGTTCTTCGGGAAGAACTTCTTAAGAACCAAAAAATGGGACCCACCATTGTTTTTCTAATTATAATATGTTAAATATAAATGGTTAAACTTTATACATTTTAAAATCTTAATATTTTAAAAAACTAATAATGATATAAAAAAACTAAATATATCAAAATTCTTAAAATTTCAATCTCTACAAAATGAGATCCATATTTACTATGTTTTTCATATTTTTAAATATATATATTTTTGTTAATAATATTAATTACATAATATTTTTTAGTGATAAATAATTAAAAATTACATTAATAAATATATGAATAATTTTATTTTATTTTTGTTTCAAAATATAAATCATTAATAAATATTAAGTTAGGATTATTTGTGTATTATTGAAAATAATAGTAATAACAATTAAAAATTAATTTTTGTATATTCATAATAACTAATAAGTAAAAAGTAAAATGATATGGCAATTAGAGAGAGTTATAAACAAAGTATAAGTTCTCTAATGTTGGTAAAAAAAATAGATATAGTCTTTAACTGATGTGGCAGTGAGAGAAATAGGAAAGAGAGTGCTAAGAACCCAGATTTGGGTTTTGATAATCATGCTCTTAGACGACGACCCCCGATTCCACCCCAACGGTACTTCTTTACCCACTTCTTGTTCCGCCTTCACAACTCTTTGGACTTACTAAAAGATTCCACATCTTATGTTTCTACATTAGACTACTCATATGCAAAATAGCTTAGATGTATTCAATAAACCACTAATAATCATCCACCTTGCATCCTAACCTCTTAGCCAAGTTAACACATTTCAAAGTTCATCTTCAAGTGTCGCTGCTCTTTTGTACAGTTAATGCTTCCTAACCGCCGATCTAAATCCTCATTAATTCTTGACAAATATTATTTGACTTTCCTACCATTGTCAACTTGCTTTCACATGAATGTATTACCCACATCACAGCGCTTCACGATGTAGCACTACTTTTCTCTCACCTCTTAGTCGCCCTTTCCCACCATCCCACCACTACCGCCTTCACCACCGCCTACATCTCCTACTTTACTGATACTACTGCAAACTACTTCTTCGATGCTGAAGTTTTCTCCCGGAGGCGGGAGGCTCATCTCATGCCTAGTGCCTCTCCTTTCAGCTCCCCACCCCTCCGCAAGGAATGAGTTCTCTTGTCTGATTTCTCCACACATCTCTCTGTGTCCGTTAAACTCACTCTCGGATTCCCCCCTTCCCATTGTTATGCATGTGATTGTGATGTCATCTAAATAATCAAAACCTTTGTGGTCTTTATCATGCTTTCATATATGTATAATGCTATGTTAGAATCCACGTTTTCCTATTTTTTTTTATAATTTAGGCTTTCGCCATTTGATTAATAAAAGATAGTCGGACTAGTATTTCGGGCCTCATTAAAACCTCCTCAAGTAAAACCCAATGGGAGAAAACTTGAGAAGGAAACAGAGTACCCACCATGTCCTTAGTACAAGCTAAAACAGCAGGACTCAAGAATGGGATCCACCCCAACGAAACATAAGCTACATAACATTATTGCACATACTCCTTAAGGATGTCAAACCAATACAAAATCCACATGAAAACGGTAATTCCTCTCCACCGAGCCTTCGTCCATCTCCAGACTCCCACCTTTACTCATAGGCCAAGACGGGTCACATTTGAGTTTCATTACGAAAACCACTTCTGAATGTTGATCCTTCCTGCAATTTTTGGTCCTTACCGTCGCTGGATGTTTTCCTATTTGTAGCTTATCTACAGTGCTCTTCACCGATAGATGGGGTAGTTGAACTCAGTAATTATGTGTTGGTAAGGATAATAAAGATTATCGCATAAGTAGTATGGTGTTAATGGAGCCAAATGCCATGAAGAGTGTATTCAAAATGAAATTCCTCCCTCCTCCCTAGCGCCTTTCCACAGTATTGATAATGTAGATTCAACCAACGTACCAGTCAGTTTTGGTCATGATATTTTTCAAGACAAAAGCAGGAAGCATCACAATATGGGAGGTGACCACTAAGGAAACCCAATGAGGTCGACTACCACCTTGAAGATTAATTTGCAGGCATCAACAATGCGAGGTAATGCTTCAAGCAACCTCAAGCTCTAGAGACGTCACACTGATCAAGACTATTTTGTTCTAGGAAGCAACTCATTCAGCTCTTGACGCAACTCTTATGGTATACTGCCCTGCTTCTCTACAGTTCCATGTCCACCAAAACACTCAGCTTCAACAGACACAGCCATATGACACCATGATCTTCTGGTGGGAAGAGCAGGTTCAAGGAAAGAGCACTGAGATTAATGACTTCTATATATTCGGTCACCTTCAAAAACAACTCTTACAGAGGATGTGAGTGACCCCCACACTAGCTTCACTAGGCCACCTGAAATGGAGATCATTCTCTTCAAATGCAAAACCTCTTGGTATTGTGGGAAACAGAATGTCACGTTGGACTATGAAGAGAGGCATTTTGAGCTTTTGGAGAATTATGCATGCGGAAGGTTGGAATACGGCACCGTGCTTCATTTGGGATCTTCGATCCCTGCGCTTTCCTTCCTTAATAAAGGCGATGACAGATTGACAGATTGCAGCTCACCACTGTAAGATTTAATCTCACCTCAACAGCAACCGTAATTGACAGCTCCGATGCAAGGCCCTTACAAACTTCCTGCAGGTCAGAGGTTCAATGGTACAACCCAGCTTACTGAACAGACTGATGGAAGCACAACAATGTATGACTTCCCCAACGTCATTTTCCCCCGTGTTGATCCACGCCTGGCTCATTTCCCTATCACATTTAGACAAATGCAAATAGGTGGTGGTGACACGTGGATTCTCAGAAGTTTTAATCATCATGCTTACAAAGTTGACCCATAGGCAATTATAGTCATCATATTCACCAGCACTTAGGGGATATCAGGCAGTTGTGCGGGGGCATGGCCCACATTTTCTCTGTTGCCAGTTACCTTGTAAGGCTGCGGATAAGTCTCTGTGAATATGCTGCAATCGGCTACATGCTTTGTTACTTCTGCAAAACCCATGAGGACGAATCTGCAAACCGAAGCACCTGTTTTTCTAGCGGACAAGTTATTGCAGGAAACTTTAGGATCTAGTTCGTTATCAGGGACATTACCCTATCTCTTAATGTGATTCACATCAATTGTGGCATCTATGTACTGAATCTATGTTTACTAATGACTTTTGCTAATTTTTTTTTATTAGGAACTGTTTAAAAACAGTCGAAATGGTTTGTGGTTACATACCTTGTCAGCTTTCCTAGGAGTAGGAAGCTAGGTAGTATATGAGAAAAACGACAAGGGGAAATGTACAGAGAAAAAAAAAATAACAATGCTTTTAACTAGCTGATTAAGATTCTAATAACTCTTTCAAGTTGGAGATGAATAAAAAGGACCCTAGTGAGGAGGTGATGGCAGCTTGTGAAGATGCCATTCGGTGATGAGTCTCTTGGTGCTGATAATCTCTTGTGCCCAGTCAGGTTCTCTACTTTCAAAAACCAACTTATTTCTGATGTTCCAGATTTTCCAAATGGAGAAGAGAAAAGTTGATGCCCAGATGTCTTTTGCCCTGCCTGAAGGAAGGAGCTCACACCAGGAGGAAAAACTTGTTTGTACTTCGTTGGAAAGTATCACAGGATTTCCCCACCATGAGCAAAGACCAAGCCAAAGTTTCTTGAGCTGTTGCAGTTTAGGAATAAGTGTTCAATAGTCTCAGAAGTTCTGCGGCAGAGTGGACACAGCAGTTCAGCTAATGGAATCAGACTGGCACCAAACTGCCGATCTTTTGTGGCTAATCTCCTTCCCAAATAGAACCAGACAAGCAGCTCAACCCTTGGGGGGGCCAGCTTCTACAGTAACCTTGGTGCCAGCTTGGAGTAGGTGGTGTTTTCAGTTTTAAGACTTCGGTATAGAAACTTTTGGCTGTGAACAAACCTGATGAAGTAATAAGGTCCCAGTTGAGGTAGTCAAATGTATGTTCGTTTGGGGGCGGGGCACAATTTAGTAGTGGATATCAGGTTGTGACTTATCTTGTCATAGTCGAACAGATTCCTTCTCCACAACAGATGCCAGATCCAAGCTTCACCATTCAACAACCCAACTTAGGATAGGATCTCATTTTGCGCACTTATGAGGTAAAGTAGGCGGTGAAAAAGTTGTTTGAGAATTTTACCATTTACCCATGGGTCGAGCCAGAAACGGACACGCTCTCCATTTACCACTCTCCATCGTAGATGTTGCTCAATTATCTCAGCGCTCAAAGGACACCAGGAGTGGATGGAGACAATAGACTGCCAAATGCCACGCTTCTTATTTTCCACCCAGCAGGAATCGTGTAGGGGTAGCGCGATATCGACGTCATATACAGAGGCTACAATCTCCTGCCATAGTTTACGGTTTACGTTGTGGTAGTCCCACCACCATTTGAATAGCAGGGCAGCATTTTAGTTCCAATTTCTGTAATGCCAAGACCTCCCCGGTCTTTAGGTGTCGCTATCTTCTCCCATTTGAATAGGGAAGGCCACGGTTGCTCCCATTACCCCAAAGAAAAGAGCTTTGCAGCGAGTTGAATTTAATTTCTATATAAAGTTTTTGGCATGCGAATAAGCTCTCAGTAGAAGACCGGGATGCTATTCAATACTGATCTAATGAGGACTAGCCTACCTGCTCGCGATGGGAGTTTGCTTTCCATCTTGAGAGTTGTTTTTCGACTTTCTGTAGTAGTGGTTGCCAAGTGTCTACCCTTTTCGGGTTAGCTCCCAAGGGACAACCAAGGTAGGTAGTTGTAGATTGCCGATTTCGCAGCCAAGGATGGTTTTACCATTTGTTGCTCTTCTGGAAGTAGGTTAATACAATATGCTGCAGATTTTAGCCAATTTACTTCAAGGCCTGACATATCAGCAAAGACAGTGATTGCCCATTTAACGGTTTCAATTTCCTCTATGGATGGATCACAAGAAATGAGAGTATCATCAGCAAATTGCAGATGGGATAGCCTGATTTCATGTTTTCCAATCAGAAGGCCCTTTCTTAACCCCACTTGAATGGCATTGTCCAGAATCCATCCAAGGGCATTTGCCGAAAGGATGAACAAAAGAGGAGATAATGGATTCCTTGCCTCACTCCCCTGGCTGGTTTGAAGGATTTTGTTGGAGATCCATTTACTAAGATGGCATCGTCGTAGTGCTGACACATTCCTGCACCCACTTTCTCCAAGTTGTTGGGAAGCCATATATGTCAAGCATACGGTCAATAAAGGACCAAGAGAGACAATCAAAGGCTTTCCTGAAATCCACTTTGAGCAGTACCCCTTTTGTTTCATGGTTTTTAGCCAATTTATGGCTTCGTTCGCAATCAGTGGTCCTTCTAGTAGTTGTCTCCCTTAATGAATGCAGATTGGATTCATCGATTAGTGCCCCGATTACTCCTGTTAAACGGTCCGCCATGATCTTCCCGATGATCTTATAGATGACTCCAACGATGCTAATCGGGCGATACTCGTCAGTCTTGATTGGATCTAACGTTTTTGGTACCAATGTGACCCAAGTAGTATTAACACCAGGAATTCTTGCTGTCTTGAAAGAATTGTTGTGTACTGGTTTATTACTTCATCGCCTATTGTGCCCACAACCTTTTGATGAAATTAAAGTTGAACCCATCAAATCCTGGTGCTTTTGTTCCGTCACATTTCCAAACAGCCTTTCTTATTTCCTCAGGAGATGGGATAGTGGAAATCTGCTCTCTTTGATCCTCTGATAACCTTGGTCTGTGTTCGTTGAGGGACCCGCAGTTAAGTCAGGAGAATGGCTATACAAATCGATGAAGAATCTCCGTAATTCAGTTCTTATCTCTCGTTGTTGAAAGAAATTCTGTCGTTGATAAGTAATCTAGAGATCTGGGTGCTTTTCTATTGAATGTTGCCTTGCGATGAAAATAAAGGGTGTTATCATCTCCTTCTCTGATTACTTTCTCCCTGGATAATGTTGTCTCCAATATCTTTCTTCCTTTCTCAGAGTGTTCCAAAATTCTCCCTTTAGAAGCTGTCTTGACAAGTTGCGATCTGCATTAGGGCCAAGGTCTTCATCTAATCGGTCCATGTTTTCTAGATCAGCAGTTTGCCGTTTCAGTTTCTCATTTATGTTGCCAAACTCTTCGCGATTCCATTTTCTCAGGGGCTTGCTGATACGTTTGAGTGTCCTGTGGTTTGGTGGCGCCCAGTTTCTGCCACTCATTTATAAAGAAATTGTGGAAATCCTTCACTTCCCACATGGCATCAAGGACACGAAAAGGGTATGGGTATTTGGCCGGTTTTCTCAGTTCTATCCAGAGGTATCTGTGATCGGAGATGCGTCAATGTAGAGCTCTTAGTACGGTTCCAGGGAAAACATTAACCATTCTGCATTGCAGAATGTGCGATCAATACGGCTCAGGGATGTTGAGTTCTCCACGTATATTTGCATCCTGATAATTGGATTTCAGTAACCTCCATTGCATCTAACCAATCGCCAAAGCGCCTCATGTTTGATGATATGTGATTTACGTTTCCACCTTTTCTCTCATTTCCACGTAACACTTCATTGAAAGTCTCCTACAATTAGGAGGGGGTGGAGAAGTTTTGAAATTATGCTGGAGAAAATCAAAACATTTCTCTCCTCTGTTGTGCTGCTGGTGGAGCATAGATGAACAAAATCTTGCCCTCAAATTGGAGAGTACTCTAGCTTGCTTCAATAAGCATCCATCGGGTCTCCACTGTCCACCAAATTTACTGTAACTCATTTGCTGACCATGCAATTACAAGACCACCAGAGTGACCGTTCGCCATTACTTCCAACCAGCCTGTTGGATTTCCAGCCCCCAGAGAGGCTTTGTTTACGGTTACAGGTGTTTCGTATGGTGGTCTCCATTAGCCCCACGATTTTGCTTTTGTTTGTTTGATGTCTTTTTTTCAGCAGCGCCCATTTCTTGGCCTTTTGATACCTCTTATGTTGTGGGAAAGCTATTACCGCCATTTCTAAGCTTGTCTTGATTTTCTTCGAGACGTATGCTTCTTCTCAGGATACGGGAGTAATTTTGAGCGGACAATTCAGGATTGGGAATAGAGCATTTAACTATGCTGCTAAATTGTAGGCATTTTCGGACTTCTTCCCTTAGAGGGTCAACTCGAGTTTAAGAGCTTGGTATAGATTTGGTGCAATGGGTGGGATCAGGGCTTAAGTTGATGACTAACTCGATTGGGGGAGATAGGGGACTTAGGCTACTGTGGTCAGCCAGGAGAGAAGGAAGTCGTTTTTGGTTGTTGTGTTATTTGGTTCTGAGTTGTGGTTTAATTCGCAAGAGAGGTCAACGCAAAAGTGGTAGGCGGGTGTGGGACTACGTGATCGAATAGGGGGGGAGGCGATCGCATGTGATGGAAAAATTTGTGAGAGGGATGGTGACTGAAGGGGTTCAGAGCTGACAAGAATATTCCTTGAGGGTGATGATTCTTGTGAGCAGGGCATTGATTTGGTGAGGCAACAAGAGTGGAGGGAGTCCATTGTATTCGATCAAGGGTGAGATGGTGTCAGAGAATGTTGTGTTGGGCTATCAGGAGTGGTTGTGAGAGTCTGAGAGATATTTGTTTATTTGAGTTACGTAGTCTGGATGGTGTGTGTGGGGATGGGAAGATAATTAGTGGGTCTGTGGATGGGAAGATAATTTGTGGGTCTTTGGAGAATATCGAGCCAGTATGGGAGTGAGTAGTGTGCATGGGTTAAGTTTGTATAATAAACAAGTGGCGGCCAGTCAGAATGGGATAATTCGCTTTTCTCGAGAATACAGTAAGCTCCCGTCTTTTTTGGGTAGAGGAAAGAATTTCGGCGGATGCTCGACTTCTTTCCTGATTTGTGGGTGGCTTTTCTATTTCCTGTGCCAGCTGGCTGTCTGCTTTCTCCGGTTCCGATTGGGTGCGAACGAGTTCTGTTTTTGAATGGAAGACGATTTCGGAGAGGGTTCAGGAGGGAGGAGAATGTGGGGGTGTAATTCTTTAATGCAGTGCAAGAGCTGAGCATGGAGAGGGGGGATTTGTTTGCGGTGGATTTTGACCAGCCTCGGGGAAGGATGTCGACAATATGCAGCCATCTTTGATATATTAAACTCAAAAGGTATGTTGGTGTGGCTTCGGGTCATTCGTGCCCATACTTTCTCCAAAAAATAGGAATTAAATTATTAGGGAGAGTAGTAACTGTTGTGTTGTTACACGATGTTACCGGAATATGCTGATCTGTCGACGTTTTGGGTTGCTGAGGAGTCGTCTACGTTATGAAGCCACGTGGTTGGCGACTCTGGCTGCCGTGGGGGAGAGCTCCGGCGACTGTGGCTCCGGCAACCGCCCTCAATCATGAACAATAGTTTCGCCTCTATTGTAGTGCTGGGTGAGCTCTTCCGACCAGTACTCGATGATCCCAATATTGTGGGTTTGTCCTTCAATCTCAACCAAGAGTTCTTCATTATGATCGACGTCCTTTGTTTCAATCCTTGCATGAGCTTCCACAATTCTGGGAGGTGAATGCATCTTACTGGAGATTGAAATTATTGGTCCTAGATGTCTGGTAACGAGCCGAAGCGTTTTCTCAGACCAGCCTTGGAGCGGTAATCCCCTGATGGCACGGATGTTATTCGACTAGCGAACTGATCTTCGAGTTCCAGTAGCGTTTAATCCATCCAAGATCTGAGCCCGGTTGAGTGTAAAAAATTCTCAGCTTTCTCATGGGTAGAGAAGACAGCCACGGTCCTAGTGGGTGAGAGTCTGGTTATAGATTCTATGTTGAGTTCCCACGCTTGCAGCCTGGATTTGATATCTTGTAGATTGGATGGGGAAGGCAGGATAATGACAAGCCTCTTGCTAGTCTTTCCTTCATCGTCAAAGATGGTTCCAAACTGATGAAGCCCTGCGATTGCAAGTTGTTTCTAGCATGTGAACTGTTGATAGGTGGGGTTGACGGTCTTTGGTGACTCGAGGCTGCCTGGGATGTTTGAGGTTTGGAAACCATCTATGCGTCTGCGGACCCGGGTTTATGCCGTCGGATAATGGCAGTTTAGTTTTTTGAGTTTATGCCCGTCAACCATAACTCCATTCGTTTCAAGGAGTAGCCCGGTCTACATCTGGTTTGTGCTTGTATTCGAGAAAACCGTACCTGGTTCCCGTACGAATACGTGAGTTTTTTGGGAGTCTGATGCCAACGAGTTGCCCAAAAGCATCAAACAGTTTCCAGATGGTACCATATCGAGTATCTGGATGAATGTTATCGACAAAAACAGTAGCTCCTGCAGTGGGCTTGCGGCCTGGCTGAAGCGGCGAGCATGGATGAGATACACGGGATTCATGTTTATGGAGAGTGACAAAAGTTGACGGAGAGTGCTGTAGCGTGTGTGGGGTGAGGGGCCAAGATGTAGTTGCTCTATGGATTAATCCTTAGGTTTAATATTGTACGAACAATGTTAACCAGGCCTTGCCGTTGTAATTAGCCTTGTGGTTGTTGGAATATAACCCATGTTTTCACTTAAAAAAAAACTTGCTTTCACATGAGCTTCGATATCATCTTTTTATAAATGAACCGCTGATAACAGTAACAAGCAGCATGGCCCCTGTTAGAACAAATTTTGTAAGTGGTGTCGTGTGTCTGGTCATCCAGAGAAATATTTTGTTTGAAGAGCCACCACCTTGAGATGTGTAATTATTATGAGTGTGTAATTGTATCTGCCCTCTATTTGAAGATCTGCCTCGTCTCTGCCATGGTAGGTGGAGGACTTAGTGTCAGGGTTAGATTATGTGGTGGTAGTGTTACGTCACAGTGGTAGAGAGTTGTTGGTGGTGAGTGTTAATGGTGACTTCAAACTGGAGAAGAGAGATATGAGAAGTTCAAAAAGGGACATTTGGTTTAGAGAGACCATAAAAATAGTTGTGATGGGGTTGAAATATGGGGGTAGCCCTTTTAAGAGAAAGGTTTTGAAACTCTCTGTTTGATATTTGATTTCTCAACTCTCCCGCAAGGGCATGAACAATGCTCTAGGCTCGGTGAAAATACACTGAAATTGTTTAATCCCCCTTTTTTGAGATACTAGCAAGTAGTAGATATAGATTGCCTAGATTAGCAATGGTATGAGCTTGATAGGTTGTATTGAGTCGATCCCATAATTGTTTAGAAGTAGTGCAGCCAACATCAGAGACAATAATTGGTTCAGTGAGAGACATATGAATGATATCCATATTAGCTGATCTTGTTTGACCCATTTAAGATAATCTGGATTAACCTCAGTTCCAATGTATTGCGCAGGACATGGATGGGAGCCATCTACAAATTCAAATCATTACCTCTGAGAAAAGGGACAATTGTAGTCTCCCAGAGGGTAAAATTGGATAAGATAGTGCTAACATTTATAATAGTAGGGGAAATTATATACAAAAACAAATACTAACTCTAATATGGGTAGCAAAAATTCCGGTCAGAGCAAAGTGTAAGTAAGTTACGATCAAGAGTATCGAACCAAGGGACTTAATAGAAAATCAGTCCTAATCCTTAGTAATTGCCTATTTCTAACAAGGGGGGGGGGGGGATAAACATTAATTTCAATTAGAATAACTACCTAATAATCTAACTAATTGAGTTATTTACATTGAATTATCCTAGGTCGGGTTATAATCAACATAATTGAGAATATGATCATACAATTTAGTTAACAAGTCTTGAATTAACCAAACATATGGACTCATCGGATGTCATGCCGGACACGAACGCACGACTCATTCAAAGTGTTGAATTCACAAAACAGATACCCTTAATAAAGAATAACTGCTTGTGCACAAAACAGATACCTTTAATAAAGATAACTAGATAAGTCTTTTCCAACTACCTGACTCTAATTCACAAGCATCACTTAATCCCCCTTATTTCGTCAAAGACATACTAATGGGTATAAAATAAAAAAAATACAATTTCAAAAACTGATAAAAAACTTTTGGGCTATTTTATATAAGGGATTTGTAATCTCGCATTTTTCTGGTTTTCATAATTCAGCCCTATTTTTCAAGGGTTTTTGAATATGGCCAAGACTCTCATTAATGGTTTCCATGATTCAACCCTATTTTTCAAGGGTTTCTGAACCTGACTGTGATTTTATTTAAGAATAGGGAATTTAAGAATAAAACAACAGGAAAACTCTCAAGTGTTTCTTTATTCTTAGGCAATTTTTGCAACCTCATAGAATAGAATGCTTCATTTTTTCTTCTTTTAATATATATTATGTTTATATAATATTATTTTAACAAACCCTATTTAAGATTTTTCACCCAAAAGAATTTTCACTGGTTTGAAAAAGAGGGGAAGGACAAACATTACCCAGAAGTAAATCAGAGATAAAGATAGGAGTAAGGTCATATAGTCATGTGCTAAATAATAAAGAGAGTCATGAAGTTAAATAGAAATCTAAAAGTCACTAGAAAGCTACCTCTTGAGAGAACAATCACTTATCCTTTCCCTATCTTACTTTATCAAGGAACATGCAAAAAGCTTAGTAAAACATTGATAATATTTCAACTTATTAAATTATTTATATTAAATATTATTTTATATATACTAAATCTCTTTTTTTAATTAATAATTTAAGGGTTCACCTGCCCTACACTTGGCAGGAACACCGTCCCTAGTGTTCAGGGCAAAAAGAATGAACTTGATAAAGAATATAAAAAGAAAAGGAACATGAAGGAAAATTCTCCCTGGTATGAAGAGGACCGAAGGGAAAGGCCCTACACTTAGCCTTTTGCTACATAGCAACACCATGCAGGTTTCGGTTTCACTAATCTGTGTGATGTAGAAGAGATCGTGAAATCATCTTGGAACAAAAGTAGGCTGAATTTGATTTGTCGGGGTCACTGCTTAGATATTTCATCAACCTAGAACCATTAACTTTGAATCGTTTCCCCTTAGAAGTCTCAAGTTCGAATGCACCAAACTCAGTCATGGAAGTGATAGTAAAGTGCCCAGCTCAATGAGATTTCAATTTCCCAGAAAAAGTCGAAGTCAGGAATTATAAAGGAGGACTTTATCACCAACTTGAAAATTTTACGGAAGAATGGCTTGGTAATGAGTCCTTTTAGTTTGCTCCTTTTATAAACAGGCATTCTTGTAAGCGTTGTGGGCACAATTCTTCGAGTTCGGATAACTGGAAGTTCCTTTTTACGCTGGCTGCCTTCATATATCAAAATTCAGAGCTTTGAAGGTCCAACAGGCTTTATGCTCAATCTCGACTAGTAAATGACATGCCTTTCCAAACACAAGATGGAAGGGAGTGGTCCCGATAGGAGTTTTGAAAGCAGTTCTATCAGCCCATTAGGCATCACCAAGCTTTTGGGACCAATCTCTCCTAGATGAATTGACTGTTTTCTATAGTATCCATTTAAGTTTACGGTTGGAAACCTCAGCTTGTCCATTCCTCTATGGGTGATATGGGAGTGCTACTTTATGGTGAACACCATATTTCTGTAGAATGGCATCAAACTGGCGATTGTAAAAGTGGGAACCACCATCTCAGATAATTGCATGGGGCACTTCGAATCTGTTGAAGATATTCTATTTAGAAACTTGTTGAACTGTCTTGGCATCTTCTACATAAGGGACAGGAATGGCTTCCACCCATTTTGATATGTAGTCCACAGCGACAAAAATGTATTGATGTCCTTGAGATGGGGGGAAAAGACCCATGAAATCTATCCTCCATACATCAAATAACTCGACCTCCAGGATATTGTTCAAAGGCATCTCGTGATGCCTGGAGATTTTTCCCATCCTTTGACAACTATCACACTGCGAAACAAATTTGTCAGCATATCTATGTAGTGTAGGCTAAAATAAATCTGATTTAAGAACCATAGCAGTAGTTTGGGTGGATCCATGGTGGCCACCAACCTCTTTAGAATGACAAAAGTTTATAGCCGAGGAGGCCTCATCTTCAAGATTACACCTCCAGATGACCCCATCAGCACATACCTTATATAGGTAAGGGTCATCCCAGAAGAAGTGTTTGATTTGAGAGAGAAATCTTTTCTTTTGCTGAGAAGAGAAACCATGGGGCAATACTCCGGAGGCTAGGTAATTTTCTATGTTGGCATACCACGACTCTTCCGAGCTTACCCACACAGCATTGCACAATGCAACCCAATCTGCAAAAATTTCCTAGTCTAGTATACTTGAAACCTGCTGGATACTGAACATTGACTAGTCTGGAAAATATTCTCGAACGGGAATTCCATCATATGACCTCTAGATATGAGAGAGGTGATCGGCTACAATGTTGTGGCATCCTTTCTTGTCCACAACCAACACATCAAGTTCTAGTAATAACAAAATCCAACACAACAATCTCGGCTTGGTCTCTGCTTTTGTGAAAAGGTATTTTAGGGTAGAGTGGTTAGTATGTACAGTGCGGAACTTATCAAGGGCGAAGACAACAGCGAGAAGCTCTTTCTCCGTGGTTGTATAGTTCTTTTGAGCATCCACAAGAGTTTTTCTCGCGTACGTGATAATCCGCAATACCTTGTCCTTCTTTTGACAAAGGGCAGCCCCCACAGTGTAGTTACTTGTGTCTCACATGATCTCAAAGGGAAGAGACCAATCAGGGGCGACGACTACAGGGGCTGAGACAAGCTTCTCTTTGATGATTTCGAAGGCCTCTAAACATTCTTATGTGAACTCGAACCTCTTATCCTTTGCCAACAAATCACTTAGAGGTTTTGCTATCTTAGAGAAATCAGCAATAAACCTGTGATAGAAGCCGGCGTGACCTAGAAATGCTCGGACTGCTTTGATTGTGGTAGGGAAGGGAGTTTCTTAATGATCTTGACCTTGGCCTGGTCAACTTCAATACCGGTGTTGGATATGCGATGTCCCAACACAATGCCCTCCTGTACCATGAAGTGGCATGTTGTGCAAAATAGTGGTGAAACTATCTTGCTAACTATGGGCAGTGAACCCAATCATTGTAGTACAACAAGGTCGTATCCACAGGGACTTCGTAACTATCTAGCTAATTATAAGCTTAGTAAATGTGCAAGAGGATATATACAAAAGTGCATAAATGTAAATTAGGGGTTTTGGGTTTTTGGGTTGTAATTGGAGAAATAAAGAAAAGCAATAAACACTAAACTAACTATCTAGGATAGGTGTAGCCCGGGATGGATATTTGCACCCGTCCTCCCCTTACTACCGATTGTCGAACCTCGAACTCATAGCTAAACCACGGGAACGCTTAATTAATTAGCAACCTAATCTAGGCCTACTAATCCTAACCAATTTAATCGAGACTTCTCATTCTGCTAAGCCCCGGGTCAATCGATAGCACTAAGCTCAAGTTCCACTAAGGTTGCAATGTAGTCTAATCTCAAAATTATCGAAATCAGAGTACACCGTTTTAGTCTCTAACAGTTTAGGTTTCTATCTCTGAATAACATTTTGATAGAATCCCACAATAATGCTAAACTAATCGGTAGGCCAAACCAACCAATTTAACACATAGAAGACAAATTGAGCAAAACCCTTAACAAATCCCCAAATCATGAGCAACAAGTTTAGAAGTCATAAACACTCAATAATCATCTTCATTAAGCTCAAAGACTAAAATAAGCACAAAAAGTTCAAGATTCAACAATGGAGTTTAGGGATTTTGGGACAAAATCCCCAATCCCTAGCTACAAATGATTCTACACAGCCATAGGAGAGAAAATAAAAGAGCAAGGGATAGAAGTAGCCATTAATGGAGCTTGGAAGGAGGTGAGCTTCTCTTCTCTTCTCCTCCCTTCTCTTCTCTTCTTCTTCTTCTCTTCTCCTCTTCTTTTCTCCTTGGAATCGCCTCTCTCTGTTTTTGGGGCGGAACCGAGCTGAATGAAGAATGGGGAAGTTTTCCCAAAATTCCCCGTTTTAAAACGCAGATCTGGGCAAATTTTCGACCCGTCCGACCCACCCTGGGTCGGACCCGTGGGTCGGTCGCGTCCAGGAGCAATTTCGGGGCCGAAAACGCGTTTTTTAAAGTCCGTCCGACCCAGACCGACCCAGACTATGGGTCGGACGATTCCAGTAGCTCGGGGACAAAAATCGCGTTCTTTTAAAAGTCCCCGACCCACGTCCGACCCAGACCTATGGGTCGGACGGTTCCAGTAGGCTAACTTCGAAATGCTGTATCTTCTTCGTTTCAAGCTCCGATTTTGGATCCGTTTGCGCCCACGCGTTCCTCTCTTCATCTACTTTACTCCTATCTATGTTATTCCTCCTTGTTTAAACAATAAATGTGTAAGACACCAATGAAACACAAAACTAGAGGAAAACAAGCCAGAGTGAAGAAATGAGCATGAAAAGTGTTGATTAAACATATGAAATACTCCCTTAAAACATGCTCATTTAGACACTCATCACACCCCCACACTTACCTTTTTGCTTGTCCTCAAGCAAAACCAAGCCCCCAAGCAAGTAAGGAATGCTCAATACTAACAAATACTAACATGAATTGTAGGATAAGAGAAGAAGCAAAAAGTGATTAAAACCTTTGAGGAGTGTGAACCATCTCTTAGTGGTGGCATGGGTGTACTTAGGGGAAAAACAAAAACTAGAGTTTCGGGGTATGATCCGGAGTGCTTCAAAGTTCTAAAGATTAGGTAACTTGGAGAGCTTTTACCATGGCCAACTTCTCTCAAGAATGGGCATTGAGAAGAAAACAAAAGGAAAAATAGATTTATGCATTTGTTTCACTTTTGCATAAGAGATGAGAGGATAAATTTTGGCATCAAGCCTTTGCATTTAAGAACACTCAACTCTCATTGTTGGTTACCAATGGCGTCTCACAAGTCCCTTAAAGGATTTTCACGAAGAAGCACCCCTTAGCAATCCCTAAGAAAGAAGACAGAAGGAACCCCAAAGCAATAAAAATCCAACCATATAAGATCACTTGGCCACACCGCATGTAAAATGCTCCTCAAAAGCAATCAAAAAGAAAAATTTAAGCATTTATCCCACAACTCATAATAGTATTTGTTCTTAATGAGAACAACTCACAACACAAGGGTCCAAGTTTTTTATTTTGGACAATCGCAAGATAAGAGAGAGATTAACATTTAAGCACACAATTCACCGAAAAGGTCACTCCCCCACACTTAAATTGAACAATGTCCCATTGTTCACCAATCAAACCGGGGAAGGTTCAGAAGACCTTTGCGGAAGCAGACAAAAGGAAACACACGGGACACAAACACATATACAGAGCTATCCCCAGATTTGCAGATTCAAAATTAGAGAAGAGAGAACGAAAACTAAAAGAACTAGTACTCCCCTGAGATTGCTATTGCTATCAGTTTGTAGAACTCCCCCACACTTGAGCTTCAGCCTCAAGTAGCGTAGCTTGTTGCGGTGTGGACTTGAAGTTGCACCCGCATAAAACACTAGAAGCAACCAAACTACAACTGGAGTTAAGGGTTAGCAAAAACAAAACCAAAGGAGAACGAAAACAAAAACAGGAAATAAAATAGTGGAGTCGTTGTGGGCAAATATTAAAGGGTGAAACGAGTACTCCCCGATAAGATGCGGAAGGAAGATAGGGTGCCCGCACAATTGCAGTGGGAGGGGTCGTTGAGGTGCTACCTTCAATCGTTGGAGATGAAGGTCCTCTTGGAAAATTTCGCCAGAGGTTCCTTTGTAATTGTTCCTAATTCCATCCCTTTTTCAGAGGGGCTTACCTGTTTCCAAAATATTCACAACACAGACGCCACCAATTGGGCGTAAAAGGGCAAGTCCAAAGAATGCCAAAATAGCCCATTATTGAAAACAATGCAAAATCTAAACTAACAGAATTTAAAAGACAGACACGAAATGAAATCCGGGTTGCCTCCCGGTAAGCGGCCCTTCTTTAAGGTCTTTGGCTAGACCATACCACCGTGAAGTCATCCGGGATCGAATATGAACGTTGAAGTCGGCTTCAACGGGTGGGTTGGGCGGGCATCATCTAGCAATGAAGAACGACCCGGATCAAAAGGAAATGTGGCCTCAACACTTAGGATGTGAAAGTGTAAACTCCACCGATCGTTCATCAGGTGGAAGTGTTGAGGTGGGTGATCCTTGGTACGAGGATCAAACTGTGGTGGAGCCTCCTCTTCAAATTCAAGGATGTAAACATCCTTATCTTCAGTGAGCGGTGCAGGGTGAACTCCGGGGCGGACTTTGTCTTCAATCTTTGGTCCCGGATCAAATGGGAAGGTGGCCTCCACACTTAGCGGGTGTACGTTGAGCTTCCACCCAACTTCATTAGTGCACGGGTGGGGGCCTTGATCCTTCAAGTGAAGATCAAAGTTTGATGGCTCCTCCTCCTCCTCAAATTCGAGGATGTAAATGTCCTCAACTTCTTGGTGAGGCTCATGGGAAGAGCCTTGATGAAAATCAACTTCAGAGGGAGGTGGCTCCTTGAAGTTGATTATAGCACTCTCCTCTGATGGCTCGGAGGGAGGCGGCATCTCCTCCTCCTCAAGGTTGAGGATGTGTCCATCCTCATCTTCTGGGTGGAGCACAGAGAAGGAGGGGAAATAACGGTAGTTGACTTCAGAGGGAGGAGACTCCATGAAGTCAAGGTGGAAGCGGTCCTCTGATGGCTTGTCTTCGAACTCAGGCAGATGGTTGAATGACGTTTTCTCAGGTTCGAACGGGGGAGGTGATAGAGAGCAACTCAAGTCCTCAGTAAGGTGATCCACTTTATGAACCATTTCGCTCTCCGGTTGCTGCGATGCAAGGTTTAGTAGACCTTCCATCATCGCGTTCATCTCTACTAATTTGGCATAGAGCTTCAGTTGGTTCATGTCGAGGTCTTTTTCCTTAGTCTGATGCTCCACTTCATGGACCATTTCACTCTCTGGTTGTTGCTCCCTTCGAGCTAGTGTAATGAGCTGGTTCATGTCGATGGTGTTCATTCTAGCACTAAGATCCTCCAGAGTGGGTGAATCTACCCTTGCCGTGATCTCAGAACAATAAGCACTCTTCTGGTCTCCTCCACTCTCTTGGCACCTGATCCATCGACTGATGTCTTGTTCAGTGGGGTTTGGATTGACAGATAAGAACCGGTTCTCCATGAGAGTCTCCGATCTTGAGATTAGATCCTCACAAGGAGGGCACATATGAAAGGATCCACACCCTTGACAATCAATGTATTGGTCGTAGGTTGCTCCAGAGGTGTAGCCGTAACAATCTTCTGCTTGATCATCAAGACCATCCATCAGAGATAGGTTCCTAAAAAAAAGTAACACAAATTTATACACAAAAGGGGGAAATAAAGGAAATGAAAAATATGCACAGAAACTAAACAGATAATAAACAGATAGTTGGACCGAAGTCCCCGGCAACGGCGCCAAAAACTTGTTGGCAAAATAGTGGTGAAACTATCTTGCTAACTATGGGCAGTGAACCCAATCATTGTAGTACAACAAGGTCGTATCCACAGGGACTTCGTAACTATCTAGCTAATTATAAGCTTAGTAAATGTGCAAGAGGATATATACAAAAGTGCATAAATGTAAATTAGGGGTTTTGGGTTTTTGGGTTGTAATTGGAGAAATAAAGAAAAGCAATAAACACTAAACTAACTATCTAGGATAGGTGTAGCCCGGGATGGATATTTGCACCCGTCCTCCCCTTACTACCGATTGTCGAACCTCGAACTCATAGCTAAACCACGGGAACGCTTAATTAATTAGCAACCTAATCTAGGCCTACTAATCCTAACCAATTTAATCGAGACTTCTCATTCAGCTAAGCCCCGGGTCAATCGATAGCACTAAGCTCAAGTTCCACTAAGGTTGCAATGTAGTCTAATCTCAAAATTATCGAAATCAGAGTACACCGTTTTAGTCTCTAACAGTTTAGGTTTCTATCTCTGAATAACATTTTGATAGAATCCCACAATAATGCTAAACTAATCGGTAGGCCAAACCAACCAATTTAACACATAGAAGACAAATTGAGCAAAACCCTTAACAAATCCCCAAATCATGAGCAACAAGTTTAGAAGTCATAAACACTCAATAATCATCTTCATTAAGCTCAAAGACTAAAATAAAACCATAAGAGTTCAAGATCACAATGGAGTTTAGGGATTTTGGGACAAAATCCCCAATCCCTAGCTACAAATGATTCTACACAGCCATAGGAGAGAAAATAAAAGAGCAAGGGATAGAAGTAGCCATTAATGGAGCTTGGAAGGAGGTGAGCTTCTCTTCTCTTCTCCTCTTCCTCTTCTCTTCTCTTCTTCTTCTTCTTCTTCTTCTTCTTCTCTCTTCTCTTCTCCTCTCTTTTTTCTCCTTTAGAATCGCCCTTCCTCTCTGTTTTTGGGGCGGAACTCGACTGAATGAAGAATGGGGAAGTTTTCCCAAAATTCCGTTTTAAAAGCAGATCTGGGCAATTTTCGACCCGACCGACCCTCCTGGGTCGGTCCCGTGGGTCGGTCACATCTAGAAGCAATTTCGGGGCCGAAAACGTGTTTTTTTAAGTCCAACCGACCCACCGACCGACCGACCCACCGACTGACCCACCAACCGACCCAGACCTATGGGTCGGTCGATTCCAGTAGCTCGGGGATGAAAATCGCGTCTTTTTAAGTCTGACCGACCCACCGACTGACCCAGACCTATGGGTCGGTCGATGCCAGTAGGCTAACTTCGAAATGCTGTATCTTCTTCATTTAAGCTCTGATTTTGGATCCGTTTGCGCCCACGCGTTCCTCTCTTCATCTACTTTACTCCTATCTATGTTATTCCTCCTGTTTAAACAATAAATGTGTAAGACACCAATGAAACACAAAACTAGAGGAAAACTAGCTAGAGTGGAGAAATGAGCATGAAAAGTGTTGATAAAACATATGAAATACACCCCTAAAACATGCTCATTTAGACACTCATCATGGCATTTCTCCTAATTCAGTACCAAATTAGTATCTTCACATCTAGCTAAGATCAAATCTAGTTGCTGCAAACACTTGTCAAAACTAGGATCATAAACGCTGAAATCATCCAAAAATACTTCAATACTTTTCTCAATAAAATCAGCAAAAATTGCTTGCATGCAATGTTGAAAAGTAGCAGGTGTGGAGGGTGATTTTTCGGTATGAGGGGGTCTATCTAAATGGTTCTTGACTGAAAAGCCTAGATCCTAAAATGCCATTCTGTGGAGGGTGAAAACTCGTTATTCATGGCAGCCCTCAAACCTACTAAATCGTCCGTCTTTCCCAGAAAGCATAAGGGAAATGCTAGTGAGCACTACACCCGCTCTCAATGGGCTCCATGCGGACTTATGCCTCTATAAGGCGGAGTTGACTAGAGTCGCCACCTAGTTTGACCTAAGATACTAGGAATGAAGAGAAGAAGGGTTCTAAGAACCGTTGGTTGACTCTGAATTTATTGCCTGTGGATGGGGCTTATCCGGTCATACCAGAGATTCTACTGTGGGTTCGCACTGGGTTACACCCCCTTAGAAGTGGCAACAACCACGACTTCAAATTAGTGCCCGAGGAAACCTCGGTCTCCAATTGTCGGGATTGCCTTCTTTCAAAACCTTATTGGAGAGATTCAATTAAAGCCAAAGGATAGGATTTGAGTGTGGATTGAGGAGTAGATGGTTTTGATGAGTTGAAGAATGGGCCGGTCTTGGATTTGGTTTGGTTGAGGTGTTGAGAGGTTTTTGATTGTTTTGAGAGGTTTGTGGTTGCTTTGGCTTTTGTAGTGCGAAGAGGATGCTGTAAGCTTTAGGGAGCAAAAGGGCATCTTGGTCATTTTGTGAAGTTTGAGAGATGTTTGGATCGCTTGGCGAGGTTGAGGAGTTTTCCGGATTAGTGAAGTTCATCTTTCGGAGTGGTCAAATTTTCGAGGTGTTTTGGGAAATCGAATGGGTTGAAGAGGAATTCGGGTTTTGACTATGATTGAGTGTGGGTAAGGATATTCGGTTTGCGGGTGACCAAGTTTCATAGATGTTTCGGGTTTAAGATGACTAAGGTTGTTCAGGATTATTCGAGAATTGGAGGTCCTATGTGACTTAAAGTTTGTTCAGAGAAGGATCAAGAAGTGCTTGTGTGACTGGAAGTTCTAGTGAGAGGGTTGGGTTGGTTTACTCAAAATTGTCTCTCTTAAAGTTTTTAAAACCGAGAAAATCATTTTTGTTGTAAAATGGCGGATAATCCCGAGGGATTACCCTATGTACCCCCTCGAACACGACACTTAATTAATGGTAATTGCCGAAGCTCGAAAGATGGGGCAATGAATTTATGTCGAAAAATAGGATTCAGAGAGAAGCACCATGAATAAGATGTTCTCGGTCGAACCCTAATAACGTCTCTAACTCCCGGGTTTCAAAACGTTAAAAACCAAAAACATTGAAATCGAGCGGAAGGGAGTTAGACGATTCTAAAATTCTGGTTGCAACTAGGAAGGTCGTTACTTCCCTAGCACCCGCCTTGTAAAAATCTAAGCTGCAATTAGGGGAGGTTTGTCACCCTAATGCCCCGCCTAAAGAGATCTAGACTGCGATAAGGGAAGGTTATGACCCCAGTGCCCCGCTTCGGATTTTTATTTTGGAAGGGAGACAAGTGATCCCTAACTAGAAAGAAAACGTTCGTTGAAGGTGTTAGACATCCCATGTTCCCCGAAAACGGTTTATTTGAGTTGAAAGCTACGCTTGAAAACTTTTTGAAGTTGTTCGGAATTCTTGATAAAGAAACACTGATTTTGAGAAATGTTCTAGGAGAAAACTTTCTGTATATGTGAGAAGAACTTTCTACGTTTGAGAAGAGTTTTCTGTGATGTGAGAAGAGTTTTTCCTTTAAAATTGCACAAAATGGTTTCTTTGAAAACTTGATGAAATCTAAATAAAATGATGGTTTGAAATTCTTTTTAGGTTTTGGGAGTTTGAATGAAATTTATAAGTTGAGTGTTGATTGGAGAAAATGTATTTGGGTTTGAGTTGGATTGAGCTGGATGAAATAGGTTTGAATTGAATTGGAGTTCGGTTTGGATTGAGGTCGACGCTTGAACTAGTTTGAAGTTCAGGTTTGAATTAGATTGAAGTTCGGGTTGGGTTAAGGTCAAATTTTGGGTCAAGGTCAAAGCTCGGGTTAAGGCTAGGTCAAAGTTTGGGTCGAGGTCAAAGTTTGGGTCAAGGTCAAAGTTGGGTCAAGGTCAAAGTTTGGGGTCAAGGCCAAAGTTTGGGTCAAGGTTTGTCTTTGGTGGAGTTGGGCCGAGTTAGTGGGCCGTGGGCCGAGTTAGTGGGATGTGGGCCGAGTTTGGGCTGTGGGCCGAGTTTGGGCTGTGGGTCGAGTTTGGGTTGTGGGCCGAGTTTGGGCTAGGTAATGGGCCAAATTTGGGCTTGATAATGGGCCGAATTTGGGCTTGGTAATGGGCCAAATTTGGGCTTGGTAATGGGCCAAATTTGGGCTTGGTAATGGGCCAAACTTGGGCTTGGTAATGGGCCGAATTTTTTTGGGCCTGTCCATTTTTTTTTTATTTTTGGGCTTTGAGCCAAGCTTTTTTAAAAAGAAAACATGTGAGAGTTAATGGTTTGTTTTTATACACAGAAATGAAAACATTAGAAAATTGAGAGACAATTCTGGATTTAGGATGGAAGGAGAGGAAATAGGTGTTTGGGAGAATATTGGGTTTGGACAAAAGAGTTCATTATTTACATATATATATACATATATACATATTTTTAAATGTGTGTTTTAAGGTTTAGGGTGTCACCTTGACCAAGAAGGACACATGACCCACTAAGTGCCAAGGGACACCCACTATCCTAGTGGCTGGGGCCTAAAGGACTATAACTATGGCTTAGATAAATATCAGTTAAAAAAAGCAATATAACAAGTGAAAGGAAAATATTACACATGTCACAAAAAAAAGTAGAAATCCAATAATGAACAACAATCAGATTGATAGAAATGGCCAGAGAAAGACCAATGTGAGTTCAAACCGACAGATTGATAGCAAAGAGCATAAACCGGTGAAATTAAAGACGAGAATTACTGCAGCTTTAAACTGGGTATAAAGGGTTTGTTTGTTTTTTGTTCATTTTTTTTAACTAAAGGTGAGAACTAAGTCCAACTAGACAGGTTAAATTGACTAATGAACATTACATACATGAGGTGAACCGAATCCTCAGACCAGCAAGATTCCATAGAAACATTAGGTAAGCTCTCGCAATCAAATTGTGTTTTTCTTTCTCTTTTATCTCCTTACCCCTTACAGACCTAGCAAAATTTTAGGTACTAAACCAAGATTGAAATCAAATCCCCTATCTCAGACCCGACTAAACAGACAAGTCATCATTTCAGCAAATCAAAGCAAAAGTACTTAAAAAGAAAAAGGTCAGAAAGGAGTGTGAGAAATTCGATTCCTGAATTGGTGTAATAACTTCACCTATTCCCTTACTTCCCCTGGTATTAATTAGAGTATGTAAAACCGACACTGAACTATGTACATAACAGAGTCCTTAGGCCAATTCTATCCCCGCTGGTGATTAGCAATTTCAAAAGTGTTCAAGAATCACAGGTTACACATCAGGACTAAATGTCTATGGTCATTCACTTTTGAACATGAACCAGGCATTCAAGAAGAGAAAAAAAAGGAAGAAGCCAGATGAACAGACCATGAACAACGGTGTTTAACAGTAGAATGTGAATAAACAATATCTTCAGATAAGATAGGAAGTAACCAGGCAGAACACAACATGAAATTCTGAACATAATCATGTCACCAGCCAGAGAAAACTTGAAGACTGCATTGAGACAAGGATAAATACCAGACAGATGAGTGCTAAGCATTTCCTGTAAGACAGAAGCACAGTAAAACGAGCAAAGAACAACAACCGTCCAAAGGTTAGTTCACAGTCTGAATGAAGAAAATCTAATAAGCACAACAGAGGGTTTGGAGATACAAACTTCATTTTTGCAACAATGATTTCTAGTGGGTGAATCTGCTTTCAACTCACCAGTGTACCCGAACAAAATGAACTCGTGGGGTCAGTAGACAAAGAAACTCATGAGCAGAAACAACAAATGGTGAACTTAAAGCATGACAGAAGGAAAACAGAGTAATACTATGTCATGAGAACTTCCAATTTGTGCCTGTCAATTGCAGAAAGTAAGACTCGGAGGTATTCCAGGGGTAGACATTGGCCGAACATGTTTGGAGTTCATATCCAAGCAACAGAAAGAGCACCCAGGGGAGCACATGTACATAAGGTTTTACTGAGATTGGAATCGAAAATGAAGCAGGGAGAAGTACAAAATTATTCTTGACAATGCCCTTTCTCTGATTCGTGAGCCTATACGTGCACTTGCTCATCCTGTTCATGGACCTTATTGAAATACCCGGGAATTTCCAAGATAGGAATACTATAGTATATAATGTGAATGATAGGTTCGAGATTAGTATTAAGGTGGCCCAGGGAATTTAACGATGTTCATTTCTAAATCTACCTCCTCCTAAAATGTTTACAATTAATTGCAACGTTTTGCTTTGGTTAACTTTAGCCATATTTCCAAATCTTTTTCTAAATTCGTTAGGCGATTTAAATCCCAAAATACCAATCTAGAATCTTTCTTCTAGCTTATTAATTTTAAATATAGAGTCTGATTTCAAATTGGCTATTTAATATATATTGTTTATTGACTCTCCTTATTCTTCTTCCAGTAATTATATTATTAGCTTTGCGACTCATCTTTTAAACGTAACTGTTTTCTTCCGTTGAGTCCTTAAACTATTTACTCATATTGATTTATTTCTGGTTTACTTCCTTGCTAGTAAATGTTTACTAATTAACTTCTAAGATATTTTACTCCTCATCCTTATCTTCCGCAACAGTCAAATCTCTTTCCATTCTATTTCAAATTAAAGGATTATTTCCTTATTTCTTAATGGGTTGTTTTGTTTCCTTCTCCCGATGATTCTCAACGTCAGTATATTTCTAAATTGGTTACAATATTAGTTATTTGAATTCTCCTTTTAGATTGTTTACATTATTTAATTAATTCCTCTACCTCTTTACAAAAGTGTAATTCATTTAATTTATATTAAAATCCTAATTCTATTCTCTGATTTACTTATTTAAACCACGATCTCATTGATCGTTCTTCATCTTCTTTACGCCGCCACTACTTTCTTCTTCCCAACTCACAATTCACGTTCCTGCTGGTGATTGGTCAGAATCCTTCCCCGGTGCCAACTAGAGTATAACGGGTAAAGTAGTAGCATAGTTAGTGTGTTAGTTTATTCGATTGTGTTCGATGTCTTCTGATTGTGAACTGTTCTAACCTAGACGTTGGCGTCGACGACGAACGTCATTGGTGAATATGTTGGGTGTCTTCCTGAGTCAAGAGAACGATCAGGTAAATTCTGTGCTCATTATTGGATTTCGATGTGGATTACTTTCTGTCACCAAATTGTATTTTGGAAAACCTTGTTGGAGATTGTGATTTCTTTATGTGGTGCAATGGTTGGTATTCTGGAAATTGGTAATGGTTTTATTTTGGGAGCTCTTCACTGGTTTCTAATTATTCTGGGGTTCGTGGTGCTCCCTGACTCACCATGTTGGTTCTCTGCACCGTGAGAATGAATTGATTACACTGAATTGTTTATATATTTGCGCTGCATACAATGACTGCAGTTAAGCTCTATGATCTACTCTATGGACTGATGATTCAAGGGGTGTGCACACTTAAGGACTTAGGGTGAGGGTATTTGATATTTCGGTCCGTTGCGACTGCTTGGTTGTTTTGTGAATACTCCAGTTGAAGGCTCCCCGAATGGTTTTACTGATTGATGGACATTGAAGTGTGGAAATGGTTTACTGGATTACAAACTTGAATGTTTCGTTTATTTAAATTCAAAGGGATTTCTAAAATGTATTCTACGTGATGAGATGGAATTTACTCAGTTTCACTGATTTGCGCGATCCCTTCGTGCTTTTATTGTTGTTTTCTGATCGCAGGTACAAATTGCTGACTTGGGGAATGGGGAATGCGCTACGACTTAGTGTTAGGAGAGTTACAACTGTTTTTAAGTTTCGTTGTTTTATGAGTTCTGGAGCACAACGTTTTGGTTTCCTTGATAGTGTTTAGTCGATGAATACTGTTTAAGCTTCCGCATATTTGGTTTCACAATGTTAAGTTGATAATTTGGAATGTTTTGTGGTTTAATAGCCTGAGCATCCAAGGGTTTGGATGTGACAGTAGCACCTTGGATTACAAGAAGGACTTCCGCTGTTTTCTATGGTACAAGTGTTGATTAAATTCACGTTTTCCCTGTGTTGATCTTATTATGGTTGGTATGGTTTTTGGTTTGCTTTTTGGTCTCTGTTTTACTGTTTTAAACACATACAGGGACCTGTCCGAACATCCGTCCGGACATCCATGTTCGGACAGGCCCCGAGAGTTTAAGAGGTTTTCTCTGTTTTGTCGTGTCCGAACTTCTGTTCGGACAGCATGCGAGGATGAGGTCGACTTGCAAGTCTCGACTTAGGTCCGAACTTGTAAGCTCGGACCAATGTTCGGACACGCCGCGTAAGGATTTTCGGACCATAGCAGGTCGGCTATTCACTCAGAAGAGAGGTGCCCATTTATACTCCTCAATAAAAAGAACGAAAAAATACAATAATATACGTGGAACTGGAGAACCAAACAAGAGGAAGAAATGACAGTTATGACCGAAATGATTACCGAAACTGCATCCATTCCACTCGATCAAATGTGCGAAAAAAAAGAAAGGAAAAATATGTTTTGGGAGTTTAAGGTGGGAACAAGATGACCAACCGTTGGAGCCAGAGATCAGCGAAAATAGTCATTCGAGGCTCTGGTTCCACAATTTACAGTCATTACGGTCAATAAGAAGAACAAAACAAAGCAAAATAGAGGCTGAGATGCGAAATACTGGTGCTAGCATTAGCAGTGAGCCTGACAAAGCCATAAGATTTTGGCTAGCAGAGCAACACGAAAAAAAGGAAAAAGGTACTCAGAGAAAAATAGCGGGTTGTTTGAAGTAGATTTGAGAGGATAAGTGACACCGTTAGCACCATCACCATACCATTCTGGTGAATCGAGAGCACAGTTCCATCATCCTCTTCGGGATCATTTGTCGATCGAGAGAAGGAGAAGAGTAAGGCGAGAGGGGCAATGCGAGGATACAAATTTTGAGAACGGGGTTTGAGAAGAAGAAGAGAAATGCAACATAGATAACTTACTCTGTTCTACCAATCGAAGCAAAATCAGGAGAACCGTCCGGGAATGGTTGAGAATGATAGGTTTGAGGAGAAGGTGTGGTTTCTCAGTGGAGAGGGAAGCTCGTGGGTTTTGATTTCTTTTTCTCGGGATTTCAAAAATGGGAAGATCAGATGGAGAATTTCTAATTGACAGGGAAAACTGTCCGGGTATAAAAACGTGGTTCTACTGTAGGGTTTTTGAGAATGTTTATAATGGAGGAGGCAGACAGTTGTCAAGTTAGGGTTTCTCTTTGTAGAACTGGGCTCTTTTTTAATATCCTGGAGTGAAAAATCGGGTCCAATTAAGTGAGTCTGGGCTTGATCCAGTCGCTGTGGAAAACGAAAGTAAAAAAACGAGCCATAATGCTCTTGCCCGGATTCAAACTTGGTACCACCGGCCTCATCACTGCATGCCTTAACCGGTTGAACTGTGACAGCATTCATTAAGTATATGCAAAGAAATAAAACAAGAGCTATAATACAGACTAAGGCGAAATGAAGTAAATGCTCTATGCTCATGCCAGGAATCGAACCTCAGACCACTGGGTAGTACAGTGAGTGTTTTGACCAGTTACACTAGGTCAACCTACAGTATAGCCATGGGAGAAATATTACAAGAGCTTTAATTTCGACTGGATAACTCTCCTAAAAAGCTATGAATCCCAAAAGAAAGTATGCAACTAAATATGAGGAGATTAATCTAATGGTGTGAAAGTATGGAATACAATTAAAAATAAGATTCAAAAACGTAATGAGATATAAAAATAAAAGAAAATAAAAGAATAGCATATGCACATGAAATAATGCAAATTGATGCTCGTAATGAAGATAAAACACTTAAAATAAATGGAAAATAATAGTAGTAAAAAGGACGCACGAAATAATAAAAATAGTGACGATAAACAGAGAAAGTCAAAAGGAAGTAATAAATAATAATAAAAGTATAAATCGATCGAGTACCTAAAATAATACAAGGTAACAACAAAACCGGGAAATATTTTAAAACAAAAGCAACAAAATAAGTATACAAAATGAAGTCGGTTAAAAACAGATTAGAATAATAAAAAAAAGCTCGTGCTCCTTTTCCATA
This sequence comes from Limonium bicolor, assembly GCA_023374045.1. Classification (NCBI taxonomy): domain Eukaryota; kingdom Viridiplantae; phylum Streptophyta; class Magnoliopsida; order Caryophyllales; family Plumbaginaceae; genus Limonium; species Limonium bicolor. Next base: position 3,733,454 of record CM041777.1, read on the forward strand.
GGAATGTGAGATTTAAATGTCGGAAAAGGGAAACTCCTTTGATTGAAAACGGGGACGACCGTCCTATTTCTAAAAACAATATCTCTCGTTTCCAAAATAAATAGTACAGGAAATGGGTGACAATTTTTGGTGTCTACAGATGGCTCCCCTTGATTCAATTCTGCAATAGAAGGCTTGCAGAATTGGATCAAGGTTGACGGGGGCGCCAAAAATTCTCACTAAGGTTTTATGCGCGCACCAAGATGCGGTTGCAAATGGAACACTATATGAATGCAACGGGGAAATTACGCGTTAATGGGATGCCTAAGGACTTATGACGAGCCTCAACTAAACCTCTTGAAATCTAGCTATAGGACTTATGACGAGCCTATAATGCAATTGAAAGTACGAGGACTTATGACGGGCCTCAACTAGACCTCTTGATATCTAGTCATAGGACTTATGACGAGCCTATGATACTAACAATTAGATTGATTGGGGTGCACGAGGACTTATGACGAGCCTCAACTAGACCTCTTGACATCTAGCTATAGGACTTATGACGAGCCTATAATGCAATTGAAAGTACGAGGACTTATGACGAGCCTCAACTAGACCTCTTGATATCTAGCCATAGGACTTATGGCGAGCCTATGATACTAACAATTAGATTGATTGGGGTGCACGAGGACTTATGACGAGCCTCAACTAGACCTCTTTACATCTAGCTATAGGACTTATGACGAGCCAATAATGCAATTGGAAGTATGAGGACTTATGACGAGCCTCAACTAGACCTCTTGATATCTAGCCATAGGACTTATGACGAGCCTATGATACTAATAATGAGATTGATTGGGGTGCACGAGGACTTATGACGAGCCTCAACTAGACCTCTTGACATCTAGCTATAGGACTTATGATGAGCCTATAATGCAATTGAAAGTACGAGGACTTATGACGAGCCTCAACTAGATCGCTTGATATCTAGTCATAGGACTTATGACGAGCCTATGATACTAATAATTAGATTGATTGGGGTGCACGAGGACTTATGACGAGCCTCAACTAGACCTCTTGACATCTACCTATATGACTTATGACGAGCCTATAATGCAATTGAAAGTACGAGGACTTATGACGAGCCTCAACTAGACCTCTTGATATCTTGCCATAGGACTTATGACGAGCCTATGATACTAACAATTAGATTGATTGGGGTGCACGGGGACTTATGACGAGCCTCAACTAGACCTCTTGACACCTATTTATAGGACTTATGACGAGCCTATAATGCAATTGAAAGTACGAGGACTTAAGACGAGCCTCAACTAGACCTCTTGATATCTAGCCATAGGACTTATGACGAGCCTATGATACTTTGTGGAGTTGTACGAAACTCGCTGCTTTGAGTGGCTGATTTAAGATTGATTTTGGTTGCGGGTTGACCCGGAATTGGATGTTTTTGACTTCCTTCATGAGGGATGCGATGGTCGAATGCTTTCTGTCAATGTCGCCTTTGACTTTGTCAGTGTGGGACTTTGTTTTGGTTTTGTTTTTGGTGGTCTTGCCCCGATGAGCACTATGGTTTCGGGATTTGGTATGACTTTTGGCTCCCGAGTTCGAGATGGCTCCGGTTTGATACTCGACTCCCTTGTGAGCAACGACTCTGAGATGGTTGATGGGTTTGGATTCGATATGATCCGAGGGCTCTGGTATGACCGGATGGCTCTATTGTGGTCGGGTGGCTCCGGTATGGCTCTGAGATGGCTCTGGTTTGATATGCGATTCCCTTGTGAGCTACGACTCTGGGATGGTTGATGGGTTTGGATTTGATATGATCCGAGGGCTCCGGTATGATCGGATGGCTCCATTGTGGTCGGGTGGCTCCGGTACGGCTCTGAGATGGCTCCGGTTTAGCCCCGCGATGATCCTCTCGATTGAGACGGGTTTCTTCATAGAGTGATGGCAATGACATTGTGGCTCGAGGGGAGGAGGGTTTTTGTTTGGGACGGGGTCGCACCCTAAGAGGGTTGCCTACGTACTCAACTCCCTGTTGAGATCAGAGACCTTACGTAGTTCATAAATTTTGGCGAGTGAGGAGTTCGGTGGTGAGGAGGGATGTCTTACGGGGCATTTTCTTCGAACGGCGCCCGATGACTTTTAATCCTTTGTTTTGATGGCTGCGCAGTTTCTGAGAGTGGTTGTTGTGCCGGTTGGTGAAGGAGACATGCTTTGTGCTGTGACTTCCCTTTCTAAAAGAGCATACTCATCTTTCTCTTTCCGTGGTGTAGGACATTATGTCCGAACCGATGGATGCAAATCTATTCTACATGCATTTTTTTTGAATTGGATATGATTGAATGCAAAGAGGATGTCGTGTCAAGGTGAGCTCAGCCAAGAATTCTAGTTAAGTCAGATTAGTCATTTATGAGCCACTTCTTTCTTGAAAAATCTTCCCGAAAGAGGTCTCTTGGGATCTCTTATACCTTTTCGTTTCCTTTCTTAAGGTCAGTTAGGCTTTCTTTAATCGGGGTGATGAACACTCGTTTTTTCTCTACCTTCCTAATTTCGTTGACACTCGTTCGTGCACAATTGTATTGACAAGACCAGACGCGTTGTGGCCGTTCATGTTTCAAAGTTGGTACTTTTCAAATCAAGCAAAACCATCTTTAGGTTGGAGGTCTTTCGATGGGTTATAACGGGGCTGCAGGGTATGTGACATGGGACTGGAGGATTTTTTTTAGGATTGTGGAGCTTTTGTGCAACGGAGGATATGCTTCACCTTTGCCATGGATGAAGTGATTTGTGGACTCCTTTCGCATTTGTGCGGATTATTATATGTTCTCATTTTTTATTTGCTACTTTCTTTGAGTAGTCTATTTGCATTTTTTCGTGTTTGACATTTCTGGTCTCATCTATTTATCTAGTGTGGAGGTATCGAGTGGTGTGAGTCTTTCATTTCCTCTCTTTACTTCTCTCGTTTTCGTCCTCTTTGGGTATCTCTTTCAAGCTTTCTTCCATGCTTTAAATGGTGGGGAAGGAACCATGGCTCCAGCTCCTTTTATCCTCTTTTGCGGTGGCGAATGGTTGTGTGATGTGGGGTGGTATATCGTGGAGCTGTTTTCGAAAATATTTTCAATGAAAGGCTCAGCGGGGTTCACAAAGGGATCATTTTCGGGGTCAATAAGGCTTTTGGCCTTGTGGAGATTTTCTTCGATCCTAGGTGCCTCGTCATTCCTATTGACAGGTAATTGTTTCCTCTACTATTCCCAAATTTTGACATGAATGGTAACACACTTTTCTCATCAACATTTGGTTCCGTGATGGAGGATCCTCACGTGGTGCTTCAAAATTTAAATGTGTCAAGCGCTCTGGGTTTTGCACGCTCTGTGTTTCTCTCATGCACTCGACTCTCACGGGAGGTTGGAGATCCTTTCAAGACCTCTTCGGGGAAAATGATACAAGAGTTCGGTGGCCTTTGATGACTTATGTGACTTTCCTAGAATTAAAGATCGAGATACGCCTCGACACTGGGGATATGCAAATGCAATTAAGCTAAACCTAATGCAGATGATAATGATAACTTTTGTGTGGATGCATTTTTTTGTGGATGCAATTTTTTTGTGGATGCATTTTTTGGATTTTTGAATGAATGCGTTTTTTTTTGGACTTTTGTGACGGTTCACATAATATCGTTTCAACCGGTCGAGATTGACAAGACTTTGAAATTCTTCTCCATCTAGATCTGTCAGCAATACAACACCATGAGGGGTTATCTCTTTGACCAGATAGGGGCCCACCCAGTTCGGTCTGAATTTCCCACACGGGTCTGGTAAATCTTTTCTCAACTCTTTTAGGACGAGGTCACCCACTTGGATGTTTCGTTCTCTGACCCTTTTGTTGAACGCTCTAGCCATTCTCTTCTGGTAACCCTGGATGTGATATAATGCATGTAGGCGCTTTTCATCAAGAAGAGCAAGACTGTCATAGCGTTGTTGTAACCAGTCACTTTCAGCAATTTTCAGTTCGTTAGTGACCCGAAGAGTTGGAATTTCAAGCTCGATTGGCAAGACACATTCTGACCCATACACCAAGGAATACGGGGTGGCTCCAGTTGCAGTTCTGACAGTAGTGCGGTAAACCCAGAGAGCGTAGTGTAGCTTTTCCGGCCAATCTCTGTACGTTTCGACCATTTTTGACAGTGTGCTCTTTACGGCTTTGTTGGCAGCCTCAACTGCTCTGTTGGTCTGAGGCCTGTATGGGGATGATCTATGGTAACGGATGTTGTATTTCTCCATAACCCGGATAGTGTCCCCGTCCAACTGAGGGCCGTTGTCTGACACGAACTCTGAGGGAACCCCATATCGGCATATGATATCTCGCTCGATGAACTGGGCAACTTTCTTTGATCCGATGTTTGCGAACGACCGTGCCTCTACCCATTTGCTGAAATAGTCTATCGCCACAAGGATGTAGCGGTGTCCATTTGAAGCTTTAGGGTGAATTTCTCCCATGATGTTGATTCCCCATATAAAGAACGGCCAAGGGGCCGCCATGGCTGTTAGGGGTAGGGGAGGCAGGTGTTGCAAGTTAGCATGTGCCTGACATTTGGCGCACTTTTTCACGAATGCGTGACAGTCAGCTTCCATTGTTGTCCAGTAGTACCCTAGTCTGAGGATTCTCCGGGATAGGGAATGTCCTCCAGCATGGGTCCCACATACTCCCTCGTGGACATCCTCAACGATCTTATCAGCCTCTTTTCTGGTCACACATAAGTGTTGAATTCCATTCGGCATTCTCTTGTAGACCCTCGTTCCGTAGATCACATATTGATTTGACATTCTTCTCAGAGCAATGCGGTCCTGCTTGGTGGCTTCTGACGGGTGCTCTCCTTTTCTGAGGAAATTCTCAATGTCCACGAACCACTCATCTTCGGTTTCTTCTGCTTCGATGGCTCCAATTTCAAACGAGGGTACATTGGTCATTGTTATCCATAAGGGAAAGTATAATGAGCCGCTTGGTACTTGGACTACTGAAGCTAAGGAGGCTAAAGAGTCTGCAAAGATGTTCTGGCTCCGGTTCACATGCTTGAAGGTCACGTTTCGAAAGCAAGTAATTAGGTGTGAAAGGTAGTCGTGGTAGGGGATCAATCGTTCTTCTTTGATTTCCCAAGTCTGGTTGACTTGCGAAATAACAAGATTAGAGTCGCCAAAGACCTCTAACTCCCCTACTTGCAATTCTAACGCCATTTCAAGTCCCAGGATGCAGGCTTCGTACTCTGCCATGTTATTAGTGACCGGGTAATTGATTTTTACCGCGGCTGTAAGCAGATCTCCCTCATGGTGGATCAACAAGATCCCTGCCCCTTTACCCTTATGGTTGACGGCACCATCAAAGTATAACCTCCAGCAGGTTTTTTGTAATGTCATGATTTGCTTGTCTGGGAAGTCGTCATTGCCAAAGAACTCGGACGCTACTGGGCATTCTGCTAAGTGTTCGGCTATGGCACTCCCTTTGATTGACTTTTGAATTTTGAAAGTGATATCGAATTCAGACAACAATAGGGACCATCTGGATGGAGGACCGTCCAGAATTGGCTTTTCCAGAAGGTACTTTATAGGGTTCATGCGTGCAATCAAATGAACCTCTTGCCCTAACAAGTAGTGCCTTAGCTTCTTCGTAGCCCAGACCAAAGCAGCACAAAATTTGTGGATGTCAGAGTATCGTGTCTCTGCATCGACCCATTTCTTGCTGATATGGTAGATTGATTTCTCACACGGTGGGGATCCTTGTTCCTGGGCCAGCATAGCGCCCATGGATGCTTCTCGAGCTGTCAGGTAAAGAATCATTGGCTTACCCTCCTGCGGCGGTACCAAGACTGGCGGGTTCTGCAAATAGGTTTTGATCTTCTCGAATGCCTCTTGACACTACTCATTCCAGACCTTAGACGCATCTTTCTTCAACAGACGGAAGATAGGTTCACAGGTCTCGGTTAGCTGCATGATGAATCTTCTAATGTACTGAATTCTGCCTAAGAAACCCCTGATTTTTTTTTCGGTTTTTGGAGGAGACATCTCTTGAATGGCTTTTATCTTATCTGGGTATACCTCGATTCCTCGGGTGGTGATCATGAAGCCCAAAAGCTTTCCTCCGGTCACTCCAAATGTACATTTCTCGGGGTTCAGCTTCATTTGGTATCTTCGCATCCTCTCAAAGAATTTTCTTAGGTTTACTAAGTGATCCTCCCGTCAGGCAGCTTTAACAATCATATCATCGACATATACCTCCACCTCTTTGTGAATCATGTCATGCAACAACGTAGTGGCGGCCCTTTGATATGTGGCTCCGGCATTTTTCAAGCCAAAGGGCATGTTCACGTAACAAAAGGTTCCTCACTGCGTAATAAAAGACGTCTTTTCCTGGTCTTCTACGGCCATTTGAATCTGATTGTAACCTGAAAACCCATCCATGAATGACAGTAGTGCATGTTGGGCAGTGTTGTCAACAAGGATATCAATGTGGGGTAAGGGAAAGCTGTCTTTGGGGCTGGCCTCATTTAAGTCCCGAAAGTCAATACACACTCGCACCTTTCCATTTTTCTTTGGGACGGCTATGATATTGGCTAGCCAATCGGGTAATTGACGACCCGAATAAAGCCAAAACGTAACAATTTTTCGACTTCTTCTTTCACTTTCAGTTGATGCTCGGGTTTCATTCTTCTTAAACGTTGTTTCTGAGGTTTGGCATTAGGATACAACGGTATTCGGTGTTGGACAATGTCAGGGTCAATCCCCGGCATGTCTGCGTAACTCTAAGCAAAAACATCGACGTATTCAATTAGCAGAGAAGTCAAGTCACGTTTCTCTGTTTCACTCAGACCCAAACCGACTTGCAAAGTTTTGGGGTTATCAGGTGTTCCGATATTTATTGCTACAGTGTCCTCCACAATCTGAGTGTGGGTGGAATATTGTTATGTGGGAGGCATATTCTCCTCATCATATTCCTCCTCTTCGGCCTCAAGAATTTGTAATGAATCAAACATTTGAGAAGACATAATAGACGAATACTCTGAACAAACTGATTTTCCATTAATATCCGATGAGCTTGGGAGCTCTGAGATTGTCAGAAAATTGCCACCATTTTTTCAAGTGAAAATAAATGGTGGCGATCCTTCCCCTAGTCTAATTCTATTTGCATTTCCGATGTTCTCATTACACTGATAACTGCATTCATCACTAGTAACACTGCCATCACTAATGCTACTATCATCGTCACTACCAACTAGACTAACTACGTAAGGCTCCTAGGAAATCAGCTCCTCTCTCTTATGATAGACAACAAGACACGCTCCATGGCCATCTACCGAGGGTGTGGGGTCCTTGATGACTGGTTTGATCGTGACACTGCTCTCCGCTGCATCCTCGGGCATTCCTTGGTCGCATCCCTTGTCGTCATGGTCTTCAAGGCATGAGTTGTGGGAGAATAAAGTGGTCCACCAGTTCTCCCACTCCATTGTCTCCTGATTTCCCTGAGCTTGAACTGCTTATCACAACTCACAGATACATATGGTTCAAGGTTAACTGATAAGAAAGAATCTGTGGGAATTCTTACATGTGAATCTGTCAACATCATACCTGGCAATTCCGTAAATCCTAACCGGCTCCTCGACCTCCAATATATGCTGTTAGTGGCTCCGCCATGCCTTGCAGCTCCTTGCCTAGTCCACTCCCCTGTTTGTAGCCCATCCGAGACATCATGTGCTGCGATGCGGGGCTATAGACACTAGGGTCGAAGTAGAGAGAAGTGATGGAAGAAGTTTGACTTACCTGTGAATGTGGCCTCGCCACTGTGAAGCCCCCGAGCGTCAACTCTCGACCCCCCGGTGTATTAATCTCAAATAATGGGGACTCAGCTCTGGCCTCTCCCAAAACCTCCACGATTCGTCCCCCGTGTTTGAATTTTAGCTTCTGATGGACAACTGAGGGGACTCCTTTAATCTGATTGATGAATTCCCGCCCCAGCAGAAGGTTGAAGGTGGAGGATATGTCTATGACCATCACTTCGATGGTCAGAGAGACGTCCTCAATCCGGATTGGCAAGGAGATGGTTCCCAAAACCTTCCTATGGCTGTTGTCATAGGCACTCAACGTCATGTCTACTGGCTTGAAGTCGTTGAGTCCCATATGACGGGCTACACGGAGCGGGCAGACATTCACCTCAGCCCCATCATCAATTAAAGTCTTGGGGACCTGGAATCCTCCTGCTTCATAGTTATGTAGAGGGCCCTTCCGGCCCGACGAGGGATCTCGTCGTCGGTGAACGTTATGGAGAGGTCCGGAGTCCGGGATAGGTGAGCTATGATGTTTTCAAGCGACGCCGACCGCTTCTTGTCCATTCTCAAGTGCCGAGCTACTACATTTTTGTGCTCTTCTGAAATCGTCAGCAGGGACCAGATTGTGATGGGTATGCTGGTAGTCTTCAATTTTCTCAACAACTCTTCTTCTCCCACCAACTTGTTTTCCGGTTCATTCAAAGTAAGGTCATGGACCTTCTGTTGCAGTGTTTCTGGCTCCTCTGTGAGCTCAGCAGGTTTGAAATGCTTTCCTGAGCGGGTTAAGTGATTGATTTTTTCCCAGTCATCATCGTGTTTTTCCTCTGCTATCCGAAATGGTACTTTAACAGGGGTTATAGCCGGTTGATTTTCATCTTCGTCGGTGATCATGATGACATTGCACTCAGAGATTCTCCTTCCTCGCCTTTCGGCAATCTTCTGTCGGCACCATGCTTCTACCACCTCCAATGCTTTCATAGTGTTATAGAGCTCTCGTGCTTCAAAATTCAGTCCCACGAGTAAGTCAAGGTTCTTTTCCATTTGCCGTCCTACTATCAGTAGGGTGATTATAGACACCCTTCCTTGTCCTACCAGACGCTCAACTGCAGCTCGTATCTCATGCGTCATAGCTAGATATTCATGCATCTGTAGTTGAATATCATGCTGAATTTCTGGATGACGAACTCGGAAGGCATCTAGCTCCGGGGATAATACGATCGGAGGGGGTGTGCTCTGGTTGCCTGACTCAGAAGAATTCCCGATGACGTTGATCCTTATGATTCTGCTAATGTCTGACTCTTCCTCTCCTTCTCCCATCAAACTCAACATATTCACATGTCTGGGGATAGAGTTGTCTTGAGTGTTCGGATTAGTTTTCGGGAATTCCACCTCTCCAGCATCGATCAAGTCCTGGATGGCATGCCGTAAGGCCCGACAATTATCCGTACTATGTCCCTTGATCATGTGATATTCACATAGGCTGTTGAGGTCAAGTCCCGTTTGAGTGACTCCGAGTTTCGGATTCGGGTGTCTCAGTAGGAATCCGCTCTTCTTCAACTTCTCATAGGCTTTGCCCATCGGCATTCCTAGACTTGTGTAATTTCTCTTTGGTTGGGATTAGTAACTGCTCGGTGGTGGAGTTGCAGAATAATTTGAGGTTGACCCACTGACTTGGGCTTGAAATACTGGTGGTTGAGATTGATTGGTTGACGGGGTAGGGACAAACTTGCCGCCCGTGTGTCTAGACTGCTTGTTTTGATAGTTTGACTGTCGGGGAAACGATCCCTGGAAACTGAGATCCTTCAACTTTCCAGCCAAAGCTAGCTCTTCTGCGGCCGTGGCAGCTGCTTTCAGATGCTTGAAATCACAAATTGAAACACCCTGAAAAATCTTAGTTATAAAATATACCTTCCTTGTTATTTTATGTGTGTATGTGTTCACTTGAAATTGATATAAGTAAATACGAATGAAAATTGTAGACATGTATGCATGTATTATAACAGCTATATATACCGACTGTAAATATTACAGTGACATGTTAAGTTTATATTACCGACTGTAATGTAAAATGTGTCATTGTTACAGTGGCATGTTAAATTTATAATACCGACGATAATTTTAAAATATGTCATTATTACAGTGACATGTTAAAATGTGTCATTGTTACAGTGACATGTTAAGTTTATATACCGGTTGTATTATTTTGGTAACAATTCACATTTCGTACCTTTGTAATCATTTCAAACCATGTTGATTTTATCTATCCCTGTATTATCATGATATTAGCCGCTATATGTACATAATTATATACTAATTAAGTAATAAAGCAATTCAACTCATTGTAGTAACACTACCGTTTTTCATAATTTGATACAATAATTAATTATCTTGTTGTTTTGTTATAATTCTACATCTTACCTAATGTTTATCATCCTGGTATAGCAGCTTTCTTTGTTGCCACTACTTACTCTTACGCAAATAAGACAGCTCAATCAAACCTAGACTACCGATTGTACGTATTTAATACCAATTAGTTTGTTTGTCTTCTTATAATCATGAAAACCCATGCTTTAGCTAGTCGACTTACCATGCTTAGTCATGAGTATAGCTGTCTTCTTTTTGTTCAGCCATCTAAGTTAGCCAATGAAATTGAAACAGCAGCAAAGAGGAGGTGGCATGGTGCAAGTTACCGTGGGTTGAAAAAAATAATCTATCTCACCTTAATTCAAGTGGTTGTGGTTAGCAAATCCTCCCCAGTTTAGAACTAACTTTTCCTATATCTTCTTCACTCACGTAAGACCTGCTAGTAGTTGGAATCAGAGGATAGAAAAAAAAAATATACGTCCACATATAGGTAGTAGTAATGAGCTGTTGTCGGTTGAAAAAAAAAAAATTAACCGTGCAAGTGTTGGAGGTTACCGGAAGCAAACAGCAGTGGTAGGTGTTGTTGTTGGCGCTAGCTTGGAGGAGGAAAAATTGATTCAAGTGCTGGAAGGTTTACAAGGAGGGAGAAGGATCAAAACCGGTAGCTATCTCGAGCAATTTAGTAAATTATGGCTAGAAGAAATCAGGTAACTCACATGTACAACCAAGATGTAAAAAAAAAAAAGACTTGTTTTTCCATGAATTGATGTTATCGGTTTTTGCTGTACCAATTTATTATTGGTTCTAGCTATTATGGTTTGCTGCTAGTATATAACTGATGGTGAGGCTGAGTTCTGCCTAATTTGATGGGTTAAAAATCCCCTTTCATTCAGTATATTATACGGTTGATAATGAAAAGCAAGCTAGACAGTCTAAGATGAACTAGACTAAGAAAATGATGTTGTAAGACATTTTTTTCCCAACCGGAAACTAAGGCTGCTGTGGATTTTCTAATTTTGTAGTTTAGCCTATCATAGGAGGATGTAGTTAAAGTATATATGTAGGTGGTCTGCTATATATTCAAAAAAAAAAGTAACAAGCTAGATGACTTCTAGCACTTGTTTTCTTTTGTTATTGGTACTGTCGGTTTAGTATATAGGTGTACAAGCTGTACATTCCTGTTTCCTAGTTTATCATTAATTAGCTAATGTGATTATTTGTCTAGAAGCTCTAGCACTCGTTTCTTTTGGGTTGTTAGTGCTGTTGGTTAAAATCAAGGAAAAAAAAAATAGTGCTGTCGGTTTTGTATGTAGGATAGATTGAATTTGAAAAAAAAAGAGAATGTGCTGTAAAGTCCCGTATATTTGTGCGTGCGTGTATGTTGTTGTGATTACCGGAATCCCCATCATTCAACAATAATTCAAATTCACGATTTGGAGCTGTGTCTCAAATCAGTACCTCGTACAGAAGCTTTAGCATATATGGGAAAGAAATTCTTCCCTGAATATGCTCTGGTAGTTCCACATGGATTTGGAGCTTTTGCCCGAATCCTAGTGAATGATAATTTGTTATTTGATGTAAGCAAGGCGGGCATGCAAACGCAACAAGTCACCTCAGTCATTGTTTTGTCTACACAAGAAGCCACCACCTGTGTTTGCTTCTACGAGAAAAAGGGTATATCCTCCTCCCATCCAGACACTAATATCGTTCAGAGAATGCATTTGAGAAACAATGCCACATCCCCTGTGTGAAAGGGACCAACGTCATGGTTTGAGACGGGATAATCTTAAGCCTTGGCTTTTGGAAGGAGAAACCTTTCCGTTGAGGAAATGTGCGTGCGTGTATGTATATATGCATATCAATAACAAGGATATCAGCTAGGAAAAAGTAATAGGAATTGTTCATGAACAGTTTGTGTGTGTATATATATATGCACATCAATAACGTAGGATAGCAGCTAGGTAAAGCAAGAAAACGTTTACAAGCAGCATTGTAATATAAAGTTCACGTATGAGTATAGATATAGTGATAGGTGGGGTATGGCTATAGAGGGGATCATTCTTTATCTTCTGTAGTTATTGTTGTCTAGTGGCCCGGCATATTATTTTCCCCAATTCACTGATTGTGCAATGATAGAAATGCTGGGTTTGGCTATTTTAAACTTGTAATTTTAAGAAAGAACTAGAGCAGACATTTGGCAAGTTGATTAAGATATAATAACGATGCATTAAAGCGGATGTTGCCAATATATATATTAGAAACATAACATATTCTGGAATCAATATATTATTAACTGTTTGAGGATGGGTCATTACAAAGACTTGACCTCTACCCAAGGCCTATAGTCCACGCATGTGTTATATCAACTACATATTTAATATGAGCAAACATATTACTATCAGTTTTAGAATAGTCTTGTTCAAACTCGAATGTTTGGAATTGTACGTGCATATGTACTTGAATTGACAAATTTAGAATAGTTAGTTAATTATTATACTTTGAGCAAGAGGTTAAGGTATCATGGAATCAATTATATGATAATATTTAGACTATATATGAGTTGACGCATACTATGATATGCGTACATATGGTTCGGCCATATGGTCTTAAACAATTATATACTTATGTTTGTTGTAAAATGATATACATGTACGGTTTTGAGTTGATTCTGCCCAACGTGTTAGTTGCTGTTTGGATCAGTAGCTTGGACATGAGTTAGCCTTGATTAAAAGTGGTTTATTACCATATACTAGGTGAGTATAAAAGGGGAAGAAAGGATGGCTAAAAACTCTAGGTAAATCATTCAAGAAATTGGTTGTAAAATTGTTATTGTTATCGATGTTGTTTTGTACAGCAGAGAGCGGAAGTATTTGTATGAGTTGATTCTATTGTGTTTCAATGATCAATGGTGTTTATTCTGATTATATGAGTACTTTAACAGCTTGGTTCAAGTGAACCTTAGTGAAATTTGTTAGATGCACATAAGTGCACAAATTGTTACAATGGTTATAAAACGGTCATTGTCACTGCTGTTGTTTGTACAACCAAGTATGGAAATATTTATTTGAGTTGGTTCTTCTGTATTAGTGATCAATTGAGTTTATGTTGATGATGTTAAGCTGGTTGACATCATAGTTCAAGTGTAACTTAGTGAAATTGCTTCGATGCACATAAGTGCACAAAATGTTATAACGGTAAATTGTAAATGTTGTCTTGTGTTATTTCTGTCCAGTAATTGCTATGTCTGGTTATATTGATCTTGGTGATGCTATAACATGTTCTATACTGATATGGGAGTGTGGGGTAAGGCAAGAAAGTGCCTAAACATTTGTTAAAGTGACTGTTGGTTAGTTACCTTGGAAATTGACTGTAAAACTATAATTATTTATCATTGTTGTTATGTTTGACCGAGAAGAGTGTGCTTGTGTGTGGATTGATTTTCTTGTTTCTTAAATACCATTGTGGTTTATATTGGTTATGTGAAGCTAGATGATTACTTGGCTTGATGAATTGGTGCTCCTGTTGAGATGTACTTAAGTGTACAGGTGTTTACTGTGGATAATAATGTTTACTGTTGTGATGCTATTTCTATCCGGCGGTTACTATGGTGCTTATATCGACTTTATGTGTTGATTTATCTTATGTTTATGGATATGGAAATGAGGTGTAAGGCAAGGTTATGCCTAAGCCAAGTGATAATGTGTTTATGAAATATTACTCCTACCAATGTATTGGAGTTTACTGAGACTGCCCCTACCAGTGTATTGGGGTCTTTTATTATTTGCTCCTACCAATGTATTGGAGCTAAGCCACCATGATCTACTCTATGGACTAATGATTCATAGGGGGTGTGCACACTTAAGGACATGGGGTGAGGTGAAGAAATATTATCCGAGGGGTCGAGAGTGTTAGTGCTCTATGTCGAAAGACCGATTGCCCGAGGACAGGTGGAAATTGTATCATGGTTTTGGATGTTATACTCAGTGGATCTTGACATTGGTTATACTGCCTACTAACTGATATTGATTGTTTTGGTGAGTGATACTTGATAATATTTTGGATAATCATTTATGCACCTAATGCTAAGATAAGCAGCAGGTGGTACTAATCTGTGGCTTTTATGTGTTCCCTATTGTGATTGTGCTGGGCTATTATCCTGTTGTCATGGTTGTAGTATTCCACTATCTTTGTTACTATGTTTATGTAATCTTGGAGTGTTACAAGTAAAATGTATTTTACATGTTGTGATGGGAGTTACTCAGCGTTACTGATTTTGGCGTTATGCCCTGTGGTCTTTTCTCTGTGATTGTATGACTGATCACAGGTACAACAAAGGACGATGTTTCCCGTTAGGCATGAAGTTGCATGAGATAGTGGAGCTAAAGAGGAATAAAGATTGAAGTTAGAGGGCGTTGTAATTATTCCCTTAAAGTACTTAGAGGGTGTTGTAATTATTCCCTTAAAGTACTTTTGTATTAGGGTTAAACAGTTTGTGTAAGCTAGTAATGTTGATGTAAGTCTGTATAAGTTTTGGTTATATCTGAATATACAAAGGTTTAAAAGTATAATTTAGTTTGGAAGAGATAGTGGTAGTTAGCCTTAGCACTCGCTAGTGAGTGAGTGTGGCGGTAGCACCCCCAGGTGGAGTTTGTAGCAAGTCTTCCGCTGTATTGTTCAAAAAAAAATAATAGGTCTAAAAATCGGGGTGTTACACAAATCCCCAAGGATTTGAGGTGATATGAGTAGGGATTTTCTAGGCAATCGATGATGATTCTTATTTGCTCATCTTCACTGGGGCGGTCTAACATCTGGCCCGCCTTCTCTCTGGGTGACCCCTAGGTGAGTGTTATAACTATACTGCTCCACAAAAGCTTGGTAGACTTCTTCCAACTTCTTCCCAGAGAAGTCAAATCTTGACACCCAAGTTTGGGCGGACCCCTCGAGATAGTTGAGGAAGCAGATTATCTTCATTTCATCATCTAGCCCATACATAGTCATGACCCGGTCAAACTGGGGAAGATGATGCCTAGGGTCTCCTTTCCCGGAGTATTTAGAGATTTCTGGCAGTTTCAGATTCTTGGGCAACTTGGAGTTTGGCTTCAATTGGAAATGACGGAAACCCAACACCTTTGCTCGCTCCCCGAGCTACATCTCTGCTAGTAGTTTTCCCTTAAGGGACTTCTTCACTTGACCAAAGTCAATTGGAAGGTGCTCAGCAGGTGGGGCTTGGTTGTAGCTATGAATCAAATGGTTAGACGGTTGTGGCAGCAGTTAGGTATGGGGAATTGCTTCCTCGAAACGGACAGCATGTCCGGGGGCGGTGTACTGATATGGATTGAGTTGGATAGGGTTAGGGTGTGGTGAGTTGGGATGAATGGGCTCAGATTGTTTGACTTGATATAGATTGGCCGTCGGGGCGGCGACTCCAGCAGGTGGAAGCGGTGGTAGTCTGGGAAAGGTGGTTGGTACTGTAGGAACCGTGGTCAGGATTGGAGGTGGCATCGGAGCTCCAGAAAGTAGGTCAGCTGTTTGGAACGTTGTGGTCACTGGGTGGATGATGGTACGTTCTCTCCCTGTGACCGATTGTGGTATGGTGGTGTTGAACATAGGGTTTTGATTGCTCCAACATCGGTTGTGGTGTGGAGTGTCCTCAATATAATCATCGTCAGGGTCAGTAAGGTATAGGTCCTTTCCTTTGGCTGCCCTCTCTTGGCGCAGTTGCTCTTCTAGCCTTTCAACGGTCTGTTTCAACATATTCTCATTCCTCGTGGACTGTTCCAGCATACGGTAGAGAGCACTCGGATCAGAAAGACGTAAGCCACTGCCGCTAGCTCCTACGACTGCACTCGCACTCGCCTTAACGGCCGAGATGGCTGGGGCACCTTCCGAGGCGGTTGGATTAATCAGGTTTGGATCCATAGTCTCCGATGAAGTTTCAGTCGCGGTATCGCTAGCCAGCCTACCACTGGAGTCTCTCTTCTAAAGTCGAGTAATGTTGAAGGATTGGAAGAAGACTCTTTATATTTCTGCTCTGCGATACCCCGGGGACATAGAATACATGAAACATGTTAGTATGAATGCAACTTGAAAAGGTGAGTGGGAAGAAGGTCGTCCCCAGAATACATTTTGAAAAACCAGATCCTTTCATGAATATGTTAAATAAAGAAAAGGCTCACGAGCCGGTTTTTATTTCCAAGAACAGATGCCGTATTGTTCATTGCGTAGTTGTGATTGCAATGTAGTGAGGAAAGGGGAATTACAAAAGTGTTTAGAAAAGGGGAAACAAATCGTTAGCGTCAATAAAACTATTCATCATTACATATCCGAGAGGAGGGGGAGTTACATCTAAACTCGAAAGGGGAAACATGGGAATTACATTGGAACAAAAGGGGAGGGATGCAACTACTAGTCATTACCTAATCCTAAGTACATAGCCGAGGGAAAAAGGGATTACATCTGGGTTTAATCCTAATTACATAGCCGATGGAAAAAGGGATTACATCTGGGTTTAATCCTAATTACATAGCCGAGGGAAAAAGGGATTACATCTGGGTTTTATCCTAATTACATAGCCGAGGGAAAAAGGGATTACATCCGGGTTTAAGAGGGAAACTTAATTAAATTTTACTAGCGCCTACACGAATATGATCATCTGGCCAAAAGGGGGGTTACATCTAAATTCAAAATGGGGAAAGTGTAATCAACCCTAATTAGTCCAACGGTGGTCAACATGTGAGTCAACCCACGGTCTTCTTACGCTTCAGCTTTTCTTTCTCTAACTTCCTCTTCTGAGTGGCTGATAGTGGGGGTTGTAGATTTTTCACGATCGGGAGACTGGGGTCTTGCTTAATCACTGGACGACCCTGAGCATAAGCGCCAATGACTCTTCTGTCGATTCTGTCTTCCAGCCAAGCCCTATATTCGTCATTCAAACTTCTATAAGGAGCGTAAATGTTGAAGACTGCCCACTTCAACCCTGTGTCATAGATACGACTGACATATCTGATTGCTCCATCCGTGAACTGATGATCCTCGAATTCTGACTCAACCGTACCAGGAATGGTTTGCTCGCGCCCAAACTGTCGCATGGCTCTTAGCGGATATATCTTAACGAATCGATCGAGTCCAACAAGGATCAGCCCATTGTGACCGGCTGATCCCACTGCTCCACCCTGCACATCCCAATCCTTGATGACCCACTCAATTTGGCCTTCAAAGTAGACATCCCGAAAGAACGCTCTCCATCCTTCTAGCGGGGTCAACTGTCGCTTCCTTGACAGCATGTACGTGTTCATGTTAACTACCACATACTGGTCGGCTAATGGCAGTCTCTTCAAGTGGTCGAACAACCAGATTTGTAGCAGTAGCGGACTTCCGATGAAAAACGTGTCTGTCCTTCCTGTTTCCTTCCAACGATCTAGAGCTCGAACAATCTCAGCTGTAACCACAGATCCAACACTCAGTCCATCCTCTAAAGCTTTTAACATGTAAATGACCTTTGGATTCATCCGTAAGTCCCTTTGACGAAAAAGGTGAAGGCCCATGATGCAGAGGTCCAGGATGCGCCTCCTAGTTCTCAACGCACGGTAGGGTCGGCTGAATAACTCTAGAATCCCAGGCAAACTTATACTCTTATCCTTGAAGTTCTCTACTTCTGCTATATCGACTTCAAGGAACTCTGCAACAAACTTTGGGATCTGCTCCCGTCCAGCAGGGTGGGACGGGATACTTTAGTGAGGTTTTATCTTTAGGAATGTATCCATCTCAGCTGGGAGTATGACTAGCTCTTCCAACCCAAATCGGTATAAGTGGTGGTTTGGGTCCCAATACGTGATTGACTCGAACAAAGCTTCATGAACCAGGTCAACTTTATATAGCCGAGCGAGTCCTGTTAGGAGTGGTTCACAAATTGCTCCCCGGATGTTGGTCCTTGACTGGGCTGTGTTTGGATCTTCCTTCGTTTCTTTTCCCTAGGCACAGATACCAATCGGTTAAACATCTTCCCTTCTGCAAAAGAAATGTAGACAAACCAAAAAGAGGGGAAGAAGGGTAATGAGTAAGAATTGGGGAAAACAACTAAGCAATGTTAATATGGCATATGTTCTTGGAAATGAAAACTAGTTTTGAAAAAGGTTTGAAAACCGAAGGAAAAGGGTTGGAAAACTGATCTATCTTTTGAAAACTGGTAAAAAGGTATATCAAAACTCCCGAATGGTTGTGAATAAATTAGATGGAGTCTGAATTTGCAAAACAACTTTTTTTTAAAAAAAGGAGAATTCCGAACATGTTTTACAAAACTTCGAAGAGGTCGGTTTTAAAAAAGATTGTTTGCACACAATGCAGATAACTTGAATTAAATCGTGGCTAGTTTTAATGTGGAGCTGAGTGCGAATGATTGGGATAATCACTTTCCAGGTCTAAATCCATACACGACCACGGCCAGTGATTATCACAACATAACCACTTTGGAAAACTTGGGGAAGTACTGCATGGGAACGGGTCTCACGTCATCTGCACGGTCAGGTGTGTCTAAAGTCCAAATTATTCACTGACTACGTTGTGCCATGTATGAGTATCCGGTAAATACGGGATCCTCTATGGACGTGTAGCGTGACATTGGGCTTTAAAGACACCCGTGGTGCAGAGGAACAATAGAGAACTAAGCCCATGCAATCTTCAGGGTAAGACAGAAGGGTAATCAGACAGGTGGCATACAAGGGGTGACTCTCCGTAAAACCCGTCCTAGACACAGGATCAGGTAGCCGGACACTGAAGGCTCATGGTTCACTATATGCTGGCTTAGACTCGGATAATGGAGGATATATTTGGATCATGAGTATCAAGGCGTAGGTCAATGACCATCTCGCCCCGTGGGTATAACCATTCAAATGAATGACCCGACTCATGGGGAATCAATCGTGGACCGATCGACATCCTGTGACTCGTGAATATAGCGGGTGACACAGAGGAATGCATGTCCTAAGCTACTCAACCCTTGCACCCCACAATCATACAACATACAAGTAAAGTAGAGAAGTTAGCACCAACCTATTTACTAAATGTTTGTCTTGAAGCTGGTAATTCCAATTTGGTTGTTTATTAACCTAAAGGGAAGTTAGCTTCATTCAATCCTAAGTGTCTCTTTCTAATCGTGAGCTAATTATTAACCCAATTGTTGTAATGTTTGTTGAGGATCTATCAAGTCCTATCTGTCCTCAACAGATACACACTCTCAGTGGGGAATAGAGTAATCCTAGAGGCTTTGAAAAGAATCTCTTGAAGGTTTTGAAAGAAGTGGGGAAGTCCCGACAATTTTGAATGGAGTTCAGTCTTCCTTGAGTTTGAGAAAAAACTTACTCAAGTTTTCCCCAGCAGAGTCGTCATTCTGTGGAGGGTGATTTTTCAGTAAGAGGGGGTCTATCTAAATGGTTCTTGACTTAAAAGCCTAGATCCTAAAATGCCATTTTGTGGAGGGTGAAAACCCGTTATTCATGGCAGCCCTCAAACCTACTAAATTGTCTGTCTTTCCCAGAAAGCATAAGGGAAATGCTAGTGAGCACTACACCCGCTCTCAATGGGCTCCACGCGGACTTATGCCTCTATAAGGCGGAGTTGACTAGAGTCACCACTTAGTTTGACCTAAGATACTAGGAAGGAAGAGAAAAAGGGTTCTAAGAACCGTTGGTTGACTCTGAATTTATTGCCTGTTGATGGGGCTTATCCGGTCATACCAGAGATTCTATTGTGGGTTCGCACTGGGTTACACCTCTTAGAAGTGGCAACAACCACGACTTCGGATCGGTCCCGAGGAAACCTCGGTCTCCAATTGTCGGGATTGCCTTCTTTCAAAACCTTATTGGAGAGATTCAGTTAAAGCCAAAGGATAGGATTTGAGTGTGGATTGAGGAGTAGATGGTTTTGATGAGTTGAAGAATGGGCCGGTCTTGGAGTTGGTTTGGTTGAGGTGTTGAGAGGTTTTTGATTGTTTTGAGAGGTTTGCGGTTGCTTTGGCTTTTGTAGTGCGAAGAGGATGCTGGAAGCTTTAGGGAGCAAAAGGGCATCTTGGTCATTTTGTGAAGTTTGAGAGATGTTTGGATCGCTTGGCGAGGTTGAGGAGTTTTTCGGATTAGTGAAGTTCATCTTTCGGAGTGGTCGAATTTTCGAGGTGTTTTGGGAAATCGAATGGGTTGAAGAGGAATTCGGGTTTTGAGTATGATTGAGTGTGGGTAAGGATATTCGGTTTGTGGGTGACCGAGTTTCAAAGATGTTTTGGGTTTAAGATGACTAAGGTTGTTCAGGATTATTTGAGAATTGGAGGTCCTATGTGACTTAAAGTTTGTTCAGAGAAGGATCAAGAAGTGCTTGTGTGACTGGAAGTTCTAGTGAGAGGGTTGGGTTAGTTTACTCAAAATTGTGTCTCTTAAGGTTTTTAAAACCGAGAAAAATCATTTTTGTTGTAAAAGGGTGGATAATCCCGAGGGATTACCCTATGTACCCCCTCGAACACGACACTTAATTAATGATAAGTGCCAAGGCTCGAAAGATGGGGCAATGAATTTATGTCGAAAAATAGGATTCAGAGAGAAGCACCATGAATAAGATGTTCTCGATTGAACCCTAATAACGTCTCTAACTCCCGGGGTTTCAAAACGTTAAAAACCGAAAACATTGAAATCGAGCAGAAGGGAGTTAGACGATTCTAAAATCCTGGCTGCAACTAGGAAGGTCGTTACTTCCCTAGCACCCCGCCTTGTAAAAATCTAAGCTGCAATTAGGGGAGGTTTGTCACCGTAATGCCCCGCCTAAAGAGATCCAGACTGCGACAAGGGAAGGTTATGACCCCAGTGCCCCGCCTTGGATTTTTATTTTGAAAGGGAGACAAGTGATGCCTAACTAGAAGAAAACGTTCATTGAAGGTGTTAGACATCCCATGTTCCCCGAAAACTGTTTATTTGAGTTGAAAGCTACGCTTGAAAACTTTTTGAAGTTGTTCGGAATTCTTGATAAAGAAACACTAATTTTGAGAAATGTTTTAGGAGAAAACTTTCTATATATGTGAGAAGAACTTTATACGTTTGAGAAGAGTTTTCTGTGATGTGAGAAGAGTTTTTCCTTTAAAATTCCACAAAATGGTTTCTTTGAAAACTTGATGAAATCTAAATAAAATGATGGTTTGAAATTATTTTTAGGTTTTGGGAGTTTGAATGAAATTTATAAGTTGAGTGTTGATTGGAGAAAATGTATTTGGGTTTGAGTTGGATTGAGCTGGATGAAATAGGTTTGAATTGAATTGGAGTTCGGTTTGGATTGAGGTCGAGGCTTGAACTAGTTTGAAGTTCGGGTTTGAATTAGATTGAAGTTCGGGTTGGGTCAAAGTTGGGTCAAGGTCAAAGTTTGGGTCAAGGTCAAAGCGGGTTAAGGCTAGGTCAAAGTTTGGGTCGAGGTCAAGGTTCAAGTCAAGGTCAAAGTTTGGGTCAAGGTTTGACTTTTATGGAGTTGGGCCGAGTTAGTGGGCTGTGGGCCGAGTTAGTGGGATGTCGGCCGAGTTTGGGTTGTGAGCCGAGTTTGGGCTGTGGGCCGAGTTTGGGCTGTGGGCCGAGTTTGGGCTTGATAATGGGCCGAATTTGGGCTTGGTAATGGGCCAAATTTGGGCTTGGTAATGGGCCAAATTTGGGCTTGGTAATGTGTCAAATTTGGGCTTGGTAATGGGTCGAATTTGGGCTTGGTAATGGGCCAAATTTGGGCTTGGTAATGGGCCAAATTTGGGATTAGTAATGGGCCAAATTTAGGCTTGGTAATGGGCCGAATTTGGGCTTGGTAATGGGCCGAATTTGTTTTGGGCTTGCCTATTTTTTTATTTTTGGGCTTTGAGCCAAGCTTTTTTTAAAAAGAAAACACGTGAGAGTTAATGGTTTGTTTTTATACACAGAAATGAAAACATTAGAAAATTGAGAGACAATTCTGGATTTAGGATGGAAGGAGAGGAAATAGGTGTTTGGGAGAATTTTGGGTTTGGACAAAAGAGCTCATTATTACATATATATATATTATATATATATATATATATATACATATATACATATTTTTAAATGTGTGTTTTAAGGTTTAGGGTGTCACATTGACCAAGAAGGACACATGACCCACTAAGTGCCAAGGGACACCCACTATCCTAGTGGATGGGGCCTAAAGGACTATAACTATGGCTTAGATAAATATCAGTTAAAAAAAGCAATATAACAAGTGAAAGGAAAATATTACACATGTCACAAAAAAAAAGTAGAAATCCAATAATGAACAACAATCAGATTGATAGAAATGGCCAAAGAAAGACCAATGCGAGTTCAAACCGACAAATTGATAGCAAAGAGCATAAACCGGTGAAATTAAAGACGAGAATTACTGCAGCATTAAACTGGGTATAAAGGGTTTTTTGTTTTTTGTTCTTTTTTTTAACTGAAGGTGAGAACTAAGTCCAACTAGACAGGTTAAATGGACTAATGAACATTACATACATGAGGTGAACCGAATCCTCAGACCAGCAAGATTTCATAAACATTAGGTAAGCTCTCGCAACCAAATTGTGTTTTTCTTTTTCTTTTATCTCCTTACCCCCAGACCTAGCAACATTTTAGGTACTAAACCAAGCTTGGAAGCAAATCCCCTATCTCAGACCTGACTAAACAGACAAGTCATCATTTCAACAGATCAAAGCAAAAGTACTTAAAAAGAAAAAGGTCAGAAAGGAGTGTGAGAAATTCGATTCCTGAATTGGTGTAATAACTTCACCTATTCCTTTACTTCCCCTGGTATTAATTAGAGTATGTAAAACCGACACTGAACTATGTACATAACAGAGTCCTTAAGCCAATTCTATCCCCGCTGGTGATTAGCAGTTTCAAAAGTGTTCAAGAATCACAGGTTACACATCAGGACTAAATGTCTATGGTCATTCACTTTTGAACATGAACCAGGCATTCAAGAAGAGAAAAAAAAAGGAAGAAGCCAGATGAACAGACCATGAACAACGGTGTTTAGCAGTAGAATGTGAATAAACAATATCTTCAGGTAAGATAGGAAGTAACCAGGCAGAACACATCATGAAATTCTGAACATAATCATGTCACCAGCCAGAGAAAACTTGAAGACTACATTGAGGCAAGGATAAATACCAGACAGAAGAGTGCTAAGCATGTCCTATAAGACAGAAGCACAGTAAAACGAGCAAAGAACAACAACCGTCCAAAGGTTAGTTCACAGTCTAAATGAAGAAAATCTAATAAGCACAACAGAGGGTTTGGAGATACAAACTTCATTTTTGCAACAATGATTTCTAGTGGGTGGATCTGCTTTCAACTCACCAGTGTACCCGAACAAAATGAACTCGTGGGGTCAGTAGACAAAGAAACTCATGAGCAGAAACAACAAATGGTGAACTTAAAGCATGACAGAAGGAAAACAGAGTAATACTATGTCATGAGAACTTCCAATTTGTGCCTGTCAATTACAGAAAGTAAGACTCGGAGGTATTCCAGGGGTAGACATTGGCTGAACATGTTTGCAGTTCATATCCAAGCAACATAAAGAGCACCCAGGGGAGCACATGTACAGAAGGTTTTACTGAGATTGGAATCGAAAATGAAGCAGGGAGAAGTACAAAATTATTCTTGATAGTGCCCTTTCTCTGATTCGTGAGCCTATACGTGCACTTGCTCATCCTGTTCGTGGACCTTATAATCCATAGCAGGTCGGCTATTCACTCAGAAGAGAGGTGCCCATTTATACTCATCAGTAAAAAGAACGAAAAAAATACAATAATATACGTGGAACTGGAGAACCAAACAAGAGGAAGAAATGGCAGTTATGACCGGAATGATTACCGAAACTGCATCCATTCCTCTCGATCAAATGTGCGAAAAAAAAGAAAGGAAAAATATGTGTTGGGAGTATAAGGTGGGAACAAGATGACTAACCGTCGGAGCCAGAGATCAGCGAAAATAGTCATTCGAGGCTCTGGTTCCACAATTTACAGTCATTATGGTGAATAAGACAGAAACAAAGCATAAGAGGGGCTGAGATGCGAAATACTGGTGCTAGCATTAGCAGTGAGCCTGACAAAGCCATAGGATTTTGGCTAGCAGAGTAACATGAAAAAAGGAAAAAAGTACTCAGATAAAAATAGCGGGTTGTTTGAAGTAGATTTGAGAGGAGAAGTCGACACCATCACCAGATACCATTCTGGTGAAGTCGAGAGCCACAGTTCCATCATCCTCTTCGGGATTCATTTGTTCCGACGAAGGGAAAGAGTAACGAGAGGGCAGATGCGAGGAATACAAAGTTCGAAAACGGGGTTTTAAGAAGAAGAAGAAGAGAAATGCAACATAGATAACTTACTCTGTTGACAATCGAAGCAAAATCAGGAGAACCTCCGGCGAATGGTTGAGAATGTAGGTTTTTGGAGAAGGTGGTGGTTCTCAGTGAAGAGGGAAGCTTGTGGGTTTTGATTTCTTTTTCTCGGGATTTCAAAACTGAGGAAGACCAGAGGAGAATATTCTAATTGACAGGGAAAATGTCTGGGTAGAAAAAACGTGGTTCTACTATAGGGTTTTTGAGAATGTTTTATAATGGAGGGGGCAGACAGTTGTCGAGTTAGGGTTTCTCTTTGTAGAACTGGGCTCTTTTTTAATATCTTGGAGTGAAAAATCGGGTCCAATTAAGTGAGGCTGGGCTTGATCCAGTCGCTGTGGAAAATGAAAGTAAAAAAACGAGCCATAATGCTCTTGCCCGGATTCAAACTTGGTACCACCGGCCTCATCACTGCATGCCTTAACCGGTTGAACTATGACACCATTCAATAAGTATTTGAAAAGAAATAAAACAAGAGCTATAATACAGACTATGGCAAAATGAAGAAAATGCTCTCTGCTCATGCCAGGAATCGAACCTCAAACCACTGGGTAGTACTGTGAGTGTTTTGACCAGTTACACTGGGTCAACCTGAAATACCCCGAACTTAATTAGGGTGATTAAATTAATCTAATACGATATTGAAGGCCTATTAGTGCCTAAGGAATTTTGGTAAACAGAATAAATCCAAAAGAAACAAGAAAAACGCTAAATTGAGCGTTAAGTGACCGTAAGAGGAAAACAACCTTAAAGAGGGTATTAAATGGAATTAAAAGGCTTAATTATGCCTAAATAATATATAGTAACCATTCCCGAAGAAAACGGATCCATAAAACGAATTAAAAATGGTAATAAAGCTTTAGCGCACGTTTTTCGAGAAAACCCGAAAACGTGACTTTGGGTGGTCAAACGAACCCGTAAAAATTATAGTTCATTTAATAACTATAAATAAACAGTTATGGGAGTATAATAACCATTAAAATTAAAGAATCGAGGAAATTCCGGAAAAACAGGCCCGGTTAGTGAATAGTGCTAAAACCGGGTAAAATAACGAGCGTTTTCTGTAAAAGACGAAAAACGCTCCAGCTTGTAACATTTAAGTGGGCCGGTTTTTATTAAGAGAGCAGCCCCTCTCACAAGACTAGTTTACTAATTAACAAGTCAAAAAGCAAAAAGAAGAAAAAGTACAAAAGCACGTTACCTCTTCTCTCTCCTCTCATTTCTTTCTTTCCTTTTCTCTTTCCTCCTTTCCCCTTGCCCACCGTTCTCTCTTTCCTACTCCTGATTGCTGCCGATTTGAAGCTCCTCCCCCAAGCTTCCATGGCTACTCCAACTTCCATCACATGCCCAAGCTCCATTTGAGCTCCAAATCAAAAATAAATTACATATTTGAACTCTCCTCACCCTCCTCTACCTTTCACTCTTTTCGGAATTTCAAAAGGATGAGTTTCATCTCCATGGGTTTTCCCCATTTGAAGAGAAAATGACATCAAAAGGAAGCTTGGAGTCTCCTCTTTCAAACAAGGTAAAAATCTCCACGAAATAACCTCATTTTCTCCACCTTGTAGAGCTGGCCGATTTTCGCCCTCTCTCACACCTTGTTTTCTTCTTGATTTTGAGCTTCAATTCAACTCTCCAATGGTGGTGGAGTTTCCCCTTTGATTCATGGGTGAAAGCCCCTCTTAAAGGCTCCAAAAGGTAAACCCTAACCTTGTGCTTAAGGCTTAAATTGATTTAGAGTTTCCCAAGGGTTTAGAGAATTAATTCAATGCATTTTTGTGTTTCTTGAATGTTGGGATGGAGTTTGGAAACTCCATTCCCTCTTGACCGATTTTGGGAAGAGGAGGAACAAGAGGAGAATCAAAGAGGAAGTTGTGAATTAAGGTAAGAAATCTACCTTAAACTTTGTTTTAATTGCTTTAGGAATTGGGAAGGGTTAAATTAAAATAATGAACCCAAACTATGTGAATTAATGTAGTTGATTGAATTAGAGGGTGATTGTGAACTTGTGTTGATTTAAGGGCCTAAGTGCCAGGATATTTGAGATTTGAGTTATATTGTTGTTTGGATAATTTTGAGGATATATTATGTGCTGGTAGGACCCTTGTAAGGGTGTGGCTAGATTAGGATTGAAAATGATGAAGATTGATGAATGAGGAGATGTTAGGTTTATGGGGAAACTATGGTGAAATTTCGGTAGTAAATAAGTGTTTTAAGGTGGTTAAGTGTATTGGAGAACCTAGGTGTTTGTAGTGTTGTTTGGAGTGTAGTTGTAGCCTTGAAATGGCATTTGGAGAACTAGTAGAGGAGAGGTGAAAATCTGTAGCAATGGAGTGTGGAATGTTTTAGAAAAACTAGAAAATGAATTAGTGTGCAAGACTTAGGAAATGAGAGTTGGACTTGGGTTTTAGAATGGTCTATACCTAGGAATGAATTGGTGTTGGAGAAATATGTGACTACTTCTACCACTTAGGCAGCGTACCTAATCGTTTTGCGGGATAGTGGATTCGTGGGGTTGTCGTACTCTTGGGGACCTCGCTGTGGATAATTGATAGTGGATTAAATTTACTGAGACTTCTAGTAAATAGATTTTATCGTTTTTTAAGGAGAAGAAATAATCGAAAACCTAACCTGAACAAAAACAAAATAATAAAAATAGAAATTATAAATCTTTTTTGTCTTTTAAGAAAACATCCCGGGTTGTTCTGCTCACCTATTTTATCAATTATATTAATATAACTTCACCACTTAAGTAATAAACTCAGAAACTATAAATAATTCGTTGACGACTAAATCTAACGAACCCTAACCAGTTGCTAGAACTAGCAGCAGACTAATGCTCTAATCCGGACACAACCAATCGCATAAAGAGCAGCTTCTATTTGAGACTAATTAACCTATAGGCCGGATCAGGCTTCTAGCTGTTAATCAGGGTTACCTTCCCACGTCTTGTTATCTATCTCAGCTCTCGCATGTTGATTAGAAAACTACAAATATTGCTTTAATAATTAGCTAGAGAATTAAAGCACATGAAGGACAAGAGTTAAACTATTACTTTAGATAAAATTATAGTGGCAAACTTAACATAACATAATTATATAAAATAGGCTCGCATCCCAAACCTAGGAGGGCTTAAGTTTATTAATTAAACATAACTATATATAAACAACGTTTTAACAAAATAAGAGAAAGGGTAGAGAAAACTCCAGCTAGCAAGTTGACTCTCAATCCTAGCTGCGCCTCTGTATCCACGTCGTCCGTAATAATAATACTAATTAATGGCAGTGATGTGGTGTGGGGGAAAAACAAATAAAAATGGAGAAAACGGGGAGAAGAGAAATGGATGTGGTCGTAGTAGTATGGTAGATGATTGGGTCGATGGATAGAATTTGGGTTTTACAGAGAAATTCGAGTATTTCTCTGAATTTCCAAATTGGTGATGGGAACGTACGTGGTGAGCTTTGGATTTGAAGAAGGGATGATCAATACTGAAGTGAACGTAGCTTATTTATAGGAAAGGTGGAGAAGTGTGAATGGAATAAGATAGGTGTGAGTTTGGTGAGGACGGTGCTGACTGACTGAAGCTCTGGAGCAAGATGGCGGTGGAGTTGGTGAGCAGATCCGCGAAGATTTGCAGTCAGAGAGTAGCAATTAATGATCGGGCAGCAGGAATTGATTGCAGACAGAGCCGGCGTCACGCTTGAGTGAATTAAGGTAGGCGCCGTCTGCAATTAATGAAGGAGCAGTTCGACTACGGCGCCGCAAAGGAACAACGGAGAAGAAAACTATTCGCGGATCTGGCGCATTTTTTAGACACGTCCGCGCCTCCGTCCTCATTGGCGTCCGCCCAAGCATACGCGGACTCTGCTCCTGTCCACGCCTTTGTCCGCGCTGATGTCCGTGTCTCGTCCGCGTCCTGTCCGCGCCAAGTCATGCGGATGTGCTCCAGTCCACCCTCGTGTCCGTGCCAACACATGCGGACTCCTGTCGTCCGCGCCTCCGACCGCGCAGAATCATGCGGACACCAGCTCCCTTGTCCGCCTTCATGACCGCTCAAAGTCATGCGGACGTGTGTGTCCTCTTGTCCGCCCAGCGTCCTCGCAAGTCCATGCGGACGTGTATGTGGACAGAATGAATCTTTTTTTCTATTTTCCTGCAATCTTCAACCGGCTCCAGATTCTTCGTTATAAGTCCGTTTTACTCGCCGTTAGTTGCGTTGGAAAGCTCATGAGATCATCTATCCATTAACATGGCTTTTTCCTACATTTAACACATAAAATATATCAATTCATATCAAAACATAAATCTAGGAAAATCGTAAGATAAGTGAGAAATATTACTTAAAACACTGCAAATTAATAAGGTAATTAAACCCTTAAAAGTCTATATATTTCGCACTTATCAAACTTCCTCACACTTATCTTTTGCTTGTCCTCATGCAAATAAAGAACAAACTTTCTCTAAGGTCACAGTATCAAACTCCGGGTTTCAACAGTCGTGGAAGGAAATCAAGCTAAATGGCAATCAAAAGAATAATCCTGCTCTTAGATGTAGGTTTTTTGTAAACAGTGAAACAAAATTTTTTTAATAAGAGCATGGATAAGTTAGATTGTAAAAATTGAACATAGATTAGCTCAGAACCTTCCACCAATTTCTTTTCTCTAACCTTTGGATGACAAGGGATGTGAAGTAATGCCTTATTCCGCAATACCTTTCAACACCACATACTCATGATCAAAATATGAAAAATTGCGACAATCATTCAGCATTAAGAGTTTTGCATGTTCATTTTTTTTTGTTCGCACAATTTGTTTCATCCCCCAGACTTTTCTCTTCACCCATGTAGCGGCTTTGGGCCTTCTATCCCAGATCACAAGACCTTAGGTAGATGGGTGATGAGGCACCCCAAGGACTTAATAACCGAATGAAGAGGCCTGTTTTGGTTCAGAAAACTTCATTATATGATCAGAGGAACCTTGCCTTATCCTTTCTATACCAAACTTTCACTTAGTCCCATGATTACCGAGCTAAGGTAGTTCAATTTCCACAATCAGCTTATCCACCAGATTTCAGTGAAAATAGATTTAATTTTGAAGAAAGAAATTGATACATACAAACAACGTCAAGCAGAACGATTCTTGAGGTTGTCATCAGGCTTGATTTCAAAAACCATAAAAATTTTAGCCCGAAAAGTTCAACATGTATTGGCCTTTAGAGAAGCTTATTATCATAATTAGAGAACAATAAAAATCAAGTGTGGCATTAGGTACTACTGGCATATTTTCAGGGAAAGGTCTAAACTTCCTCACACTTAAGAGGAGCAATGTCCTCATTGTTCATAAAATAATCAAGAAAAGACCTTTCAAAATATGCCAGACTCATGAAGAATTTCATTCAGGACAATCATGGACTGATATAATAATAAACATTTAGCGTGATAGACTGGACACAAACATTTAAAATAAAGAAACTGAAACTCCCCTGATATCGTAGATTGAGGAAGGTGGCCTTCCTCACACTTAAGTGCGAACAATGGGGGTAGTAGCGTTCCTCACACTTGCGTTCAAGCAAGTGTCCAGCCTTGGAGTTCTTCAGATACCATGATAAGAATTTCACCTGCACACACTACCCAAAAATAAACGCTAAAAGGCGTTGCATGAAAGCATAGACACCATTTCCACTTTTTTTTTGTTAAAAATTAAAATTAAAATAAAATCATAAATAAATAAAACCATATGCTCCCCTAATTGAAATTATTATTTTTTTTGAAAAAAACATAATATAGAAATAATGTGGGGTACAAAATTAAAATAATAATATACTAGGATAATAAAGTTTAACCACTGGGTTGCCTCCCAGTAAGCTGCCCGTAGTTTTAGTCTTTGGCTAGACTCCTGCTTCGTTATCCTGGATCAAAAATAAAAGTAGACAACATCTTCGCCAGGAAAACGAAGTTAGTAAAAAAGCAAACACCTGGATCAAAACAAAACGTTACTTCGGTAAATAAAATAGGAAAATGAATACTCCACAAAACCTGGTGTTTGAGGAGGTACTGCCGGTAACGTAGTTATAACAGGAGACCAGGTGTGACTTTTCTTCCTCAAATTGGAGGATGTAAACATCCTCCTCTTGCTGTTGAGGCTTATGGAGGCAGGATGGAAGTTGATGAGAGACCGGTGGTATGGTGTTCCTTCCTCAGATTCAAGGATGTAAATTTCCTCTTCCGGTTGGTGAGGCTCAACAGGATAGTGCTCTTCCAGCTGGTTGACCGGCTCAGACACAATATCTTCGAATTTTAATTGCTCCTCCTGCGTTGGGGATGGAGGAAGATTGTAACTCTCAGACATTTGTTCTAACTCGGCGTCGGAGAAAAATGTCCTGAGAAGTTTCTTTATCTCCTCATCAGACTTGCTTCAAGATTATCTGGCTCGAGTCGATCTTCACTCCTTGGGGTCACCACTGGAATTTCTTCTAGCGGCTCGTCCATATTTGGGAGGAATTCGTCTGGCCTCTGTGTAGATTGTTGCTTGTTCTGATTGAAGCAGTAATACCCCAACTGAGCTTCGTTATACTGTATATTAGCCTGGTCGATTTCCCACCAATACGGCTCTCAATTTGATTGTTGAGGTGGTTGATAATCCTTGACCAACCTTCGATATGAGGATATTTCCTCTTGCATTCGCGTCCATTCTAAATCGATCAACAGTCTTCTCATCTCGTCATAGCCGCTCTCCATTATCAGTAATTAGCCTATAAAAACAAAAAATAGAAAATACCGAGTAGAGTAGAACTAAAAATAGAAAATCAAATAAGAACTAAAACAGAAATACAAGAAATATTTTTTTTGAAGGTATAATAAAATAAGATAAAATAAAGAGAAAATAATTAAAATTAATAAAAATAGAAATTTCAATAAAATTAAACCATCAATTAACCGTGCCGGAGGTCCCCGGCAACGGCGCCAAAAACTTGTTGGAGAAATATGTGACTACTTCTACCACTTAGGCAGTGTACCTAATCGTTTTGCGGGATAGTGGATTCGTGGGGTTGTCGTACTCTTGGGGACCTCGCTGTGGATAACTGATAGTGGATTAAATTTACTGAGACTTCTAGTAAATAGATTTTATCGTTTTTTAAGGAGAAGAAATAATCGAAAACCTAACCTGACAAAACAAAATAATAAAAATAGAAATTATAAATCTTTTTTGTCTTTTAAGAAAACATCCCGGGTTGTTATGCTCACCTATTTATCAATTATATTAATATAACTTCACCACTTAAGTAATAAACTCAGAACTATAATAATTCGTTGACGACTAAATCTAACGAACCCTAACCAGTTGCTAGAACTAGCAGCAGACTAAGCTCTAATCCGGACACAACCAATCGCATAAAGAGCACTTCTATTTGAGACTAATTAACCTATAGGCCGTATCAGGCTTCTAGCTGTTAATCAGGTATCTTCCCATGTCTTGTTATCTATCTCAGCTCTCGCATGTTGATTAGAAACTACAAATATTGCTTTAATAATTAGCTAGAATTAAAGCACATGGAGACAAGAGTTAAACTATTACTTTAGATAAAATTATAGTGGCAAAACTTAACATAACATAATTTATATAGGCTCGCATCCCAAACCTGGGAGGGCTTAAGTTTATTAATTCATAACTATATATAAACAACGTTTTTAACAAAATAAGAAGGGAGAGAAACTCCAACTAGCAAGTTGACCTCAACCTAGCTCCGCCTCTGTATCCACGTCGTCCGTAATAATAATACTAATTATGGCAGTGAGGATGTGTGGGGGAAAACATAAAAATGGAGAAACGGGGAGAAGAAATGGATGTGGTCGTAGTATGGTAGATGATTGGGTCGATGGATAGAATTTGGGTTTTACAGATAAATTCGAGTATTTCCTGAATTTCCAATTGGTGATGGGAACGTACGTGGTGAGCTTTGGATTTGAAGAAGGGATGATCAATACTGAAGTGAACGTAGCTTATTTATAGGAAAGGTGGAGAAGTGTGAATGGAATAAGATAGGTGTGAGTTTGGTGAGGACGGTGTTGACTGACTGAAGCTCTGGAGCAAGATGGCGGTGGAGTTGGTGAGCAGATCCGCGAAGATTTGCAGTCAGAGAGTAGCAATTAATGATCGGCAGCAGGAATTGATTGCAGACAGAGCCGGCGTCACGCTTGAGTGAATTAAGGTAGGCGCCGTCTGCAATTAATGAAGGAGCAGTTCGACTACGGCGCCGCAAAGGAACAACGGAGAAGAAAACTATTCGCGGATCTGGCGCATTTTTTAGACACGTCCGCGCCTCCGTCCTCATTGGCGTCCGCCCAAGCATACGCGGACTCTGCTCCTGTCCACGCCTTTGTCCGCGCTGATGTCCGTGTCTCGTCCGCGTCCTGTCCGCGCCAAGTCATGCGGATGTGCTCCAGTCCACCCTCGTGTCCGTGCCAACACATGCGGACTCCTGTCGTCCGCGCCTCCGACCGCGAGAATCATGCGGACACCAGCTCCCTTGTCCGCCTTCATGACGCTCAAAGTCATGCGGACGTGTGTGTCCTCTTGTCCGCCCAGCGTCCTCGCAAGTCCATGCGGACGTGTATGTGGACAGAATGAATCTTTTTTTCTATTTTCCTGCAATCTTCAACCGGCTCCAGATTCTTCGTTATAAGTCCGTTTTACTCGCCGTTAGTTGCGTTGGAAAGCTCAAGATCATCTATCCATTAACATGGCTTTTTCCTACATTTAACACATAAAATATATCAATTCATATAAACATAAATCTAGGAAAATCGTAAGATAAGTGAGAAATATTACTTAAAACACTGCAAATTAATAAGGTAATTAAACCCTTAAAAGTCTATATATTTCGCACTTATCAAACTTCCTCACACTTATCTTTTGCTTGTCCTCATGCAAATAAAGAACAAACTTTCTCTAAGGTCACAGTATCAAACTCCGGGTTTCAACAGTCGTGGAAGGAAATCAAGCTAAATGGCAATCAAAAGAATAATCCTGCTCTTAGATGTAGGTTTTTTGTAAACAGTGAAACAAAATTTTTTTAATAAGAGCATGGATAAGTTAGATTGTAAAAATTGAACATAGATTAGCTCAGAACCTTCCACCAATTTCTTTTCTCTAACCTTTGGATGACAAGGGATGTGAAGAAGTAATGCTTATTCCGCAATACCTTTAACACACATACTCATGATCAAAATATGAAAAATTGCGACAATCATTCAGCATTAAGAGTTTTGCATGTTCATTTTTTTTTGTTCGCACAATTTGTTTCATCCCCAGACTTTTCTCTTCACCCATGTAGCGGCTTTGGGCCTTCTATCCCAGATCACAAGACCTTAGGTAGATGGGTGATGAGGCACCCCAAGGACTTAATAACCGAATGAAGAGGCCTGTTTTGGTTCAGAAAACTTCATTATATGATCAGAGGAGTACCTTGCCTTATCCTTTCTATACCAAACTTTCACTTAGTCCCATGATTACCGAGTTAAGGTAGTTCAATTTCCACAATCAGCTTATCCACCAGATTTCAGTGAAAATAGATTTAATTTGAAGAAAGAAATTGATACATACAAACAACGTCAAGCAGAACGATTCTTGAGGTTGTCATCAGGCTTGATTTCAAAAACCATAAAAATTTTAGCCCGAAAAGTTCAACATGTATTGGCCTTTAGAGAAGCTTATTATCATAATTAGAGAACAATAAAAATCAAGTGTGGCATTAGGTACTACTGGCATATTTTCAGGGAAAGGTCTAAACTTCCTCACACTTAAGAGGAGCAATGTCCTCATTGTTCATAAAATAATCAAGAAAAGACCTTTCAAAATATGCCAGACTCATGAAGAATTTCATTCAGGACAATCATGGACTGATATAAATAATAAACATTTAGCGTGATAGACTGGACAAACATTTAAAATAAAGAAACTGAAACTCCCTGATATCGTAGATTGAGGAAGGTGGCCTTCCTCACACTTAAGTGCGAACATGGGGGTAGTAGCGTTCCTCACACTTGCGTTCAAGCAAGTGTCCAGCCTTGGAGTTCTTCAGATACCATGATAAGAATTTCACCTGCACACACTACCCAAAAATAAACGCTAAAAGGCGTTGCATGAAAGCATAGACACCATTTCCACTTTTTTTTTGTTAAAAATTAAAATTAAAATAAAATCATAAATAAAATAAAACCATATGCTCCCCTACTAATTGAAAATTATTATTTTTTTTGAAAAAAAAACATAATATAGAAATAATGTGGGGTACAAAATTAAAATAATAATAATACTAGGATAATAAAGTTTAACCACTGGGTTGCCTCCCAGTAAGCTGCCCGTAGTTTTGGTCTTTGGCTAGACTCCTGCTTCGTTATCCTGGATCAAAAATAAAAGTAGACAACATCTTCGCCAGGAAAACGAAGTTAGTAATAAAAAGCAAACCACCTGGATCAAAACAAAACGTTACTTCGGTAAATAAAATAGGAAAATGAATACTCCACAAAACCTGGTGTTTGAGGAGGTACTGCCGGTAACGTAGTTATAACAGGAGACCAGGTGGTGATGACTTTTCTTCCTCAAATTGGAGGATGTAAACATCCTCCTCTTGCTGTTGAGGCTTATGGAGGCAGGATGGAAGTTGATGAGAGACCGGTGGTAGTGGTGTTCCTTCCTCAGATTCGAGGATGTAAATTTCCTCTTCCGGTTGGTGAGGCTCAACAGGATAGTGCTCTTCCAGCTGGTTGACCGGCTCAGACACAATATCTTCGAATTTTAATTGCTCCTCCTGCGTTGGGGATGGAGGAAGATTGTAACTCTCAGACATTTGTTCTAACTCGGCGTCGGAGAAAAATGTCCTGAGAAGTTTCTTTATCTCCTCATCAGAACTTGTAGCTTCAAGATTATCTGGCTCGAGTCGATCTTCACTCCTTGGGGTCACCACTGGAATTTCTTCTAGCGGCTCGTCCATATTTGGGAGGAATTCGTCTGGCCTCTGTGTAGATTGTTGCTTGTTCTGATTGAAGTAGTAATACCCCAACTGAGCTTCGTTATACGTGTGTATTAGCCTGGTCGATTTCCCACCAATACGGCTCTCGATTTGATTGTTGAGGTGGTTGATAATCCTTGACCAACCTTCGATATGAGGATATTTCCTCTTGCATTCGCGTCCATTCTAAATCGATCAACAATCTTCTCACCTCGTCATAGCCGCTCTCCATTATCAGTAATTACCTATAAAAACAAAAATAAAAAATACCGAGTAAGAACTAAAAATAGAAAATCAAATAAGAACTAAAACAGAAATACAAGAAATTTTTTGAAGTATAATAAAATAAGATAAAATAAAGAGAAAATAAATTAAAAATTAATAAAATAGAAATTTCAATAAAATTAAACACCATCAATTAACCGTGCCGGAGGTCCCCGGCAACGGCGCCAAAAACTTGTTGGAGAAATATGTGACTACTTCTACCACATAGGCAGTGTACCTAATCGTTTTGCGGGATAGTGGATTCGTGGGGTTGTCGTACTCTTGGGGACCTCGCTGTGGATAACTGATAGTGGATTAAATTTACTGAGACTTCTAGTAAATAGATTTTATCGTTTTTTAAGAGAGAAGAAAATAACGAAAAACCTAACTAAACAACAAAAACAAAAATAATAAAAATAGAATTATAAATCTTTTTTTCTTTTAAGAAAACATCCCGGGTTGTTCTGCTCACCTATTTTATCAATTATATTAATATAAACTTACCACTTAAGTAATAAACTCAGAAACTATAAATAATTCGTTGACGACTAAATCTAACGAACCCTAACCAGTTGCTAGAACTAGCAGCAGACTAATGCTCTAATCCGGACACAACCAATCGCATAAAGAACAGCTTCTATTTGAGACTAATTAACCTATAGGCCGGATCAGGCTTCTAGCTGTTAATCAGGTTTATCTTCCCACGTCTTGTTATCTATCTCAGCTCTCGCATGTTGATTAGAAAACTACAAATATTGCTTTAATAATTAGCTAGAGAATTAAAGCACATGAAGGACAAGAGTTAAACTATTACTTTAGATAAAATTATAGTGGCAAACTTAACATAACATAATTATATAAAATAGGCTCGCATCCCAAACCTGGGAGGGCTTAAGTTTATTAATTAAACATAACTATATATAAACAACGTTTTAACAAAATAAGAGAAAGGGTAGAGAAAACTCCAACTAGCAAGTTGACTCTCAATCCTAGCTCCGCCTCTGTATCCACGTCGTCCGTAATAATAATACTAATTAATGGCAGTGATGTGGTGTGGTGTAAAAACAAATAAAAATGGAGAAAACAGGGAGAAGAGAAATGGATGTGGTCGTAGTAGTATGGTAGATGATCGGGTCGATGGATAGAATTTGGGTTTTACAGAGAAATTCGAGTATTTCTCTGAATTTCCAAATTGGTGATGGAGAACGTACGTGGTGAGCTTTGGATTTGAAGAAGGGATGATCAATACTGAAGTGAACGTAGCTTATCTATAGGAAAGGTGGAGAAGTGTGAATGGAATAAGATAGGTGTGAGTTTGGTGAGGACGGTGCTGACTGACTGAAGCTCTGGAGCAAGATGGCGGTGGAGTTGGTGAGCAGATCCGCGAAGATTTGCAGTCAGAGAGTAGCAATTAATGATCGGGCAGCAGGAATTGATTGCAGACAGAGCCAGCGTCACGCTTGAGTGAATTAAGGTAGGCACCGTCTGCAATTAATGAAGGAGCAGTTCGACTACGGCGCCGCAAAGGAACAACGGAGAAGAAAACTATTCGCGGATCTGGCGCATTTTTTAGACACGTTCGCGCCTCCGTCCTCATTGGCGTCCGCCCAAGCATACGCGGACTCTGCTCCTGTCCACGCCTTTGTCCGCGCTGATGTCCGTGTCTCGTCCGCGTCCTGTCCGCGCCAAATCATGCGGACGTGCTCCAGTCCACCCTCGTGTCCACGCCAACACATGCGGACTCTTGTCGTCCGCGCCTCCGACCGCGCAGAATCATGCGGACACCAGCTCCCTTGTCCGCCTTCGTGACCGCTCAAAGTCATGCGGACGTGTGTGTCCTCTTGTCCGCCCAGCATCCTCGCAAGTCCATGCGGACGTGTATGTGGACAGAATGAATCTTTTTTTCTTTTTTCCTGCAATCTTCAACCGGCTCCAGATTCTTCGTTATAAGTCCGTTTTACTCGCCGTTTGTTGCGTTGGAAAGCTCATGAGATCATCTATCCATTAACATGGCTTTTTCCTATATTTAACACATAAAATATATCAATTCATATCAAAACATAAATCTAGGAAAATTGTAAGATAAGTGAGAAATATTACTTAAAACACTGCAAATTAATAAGGTAATTAAACCCTTAAAAGTCTATATATTTCGCACTTATCAATTGGTATGGTCATTAAGTGATTTGGTAGGCTTGGTAAGATGTAAAAACTAGCAAGAAGGAGTTAGAAAAGCAAAAGAGTGCAAAATGCAAAATATGAGAACTTAAATTGTTGGATTTGAACAAGAATTGGAGTAGGGATTTAACTATGGATTTGAGGTGGTTTAAGGAGTGTTTTGAGGTGTTAAAATGTGTAGAAAACTTGTGGGAAGATTAGGAAAAGATTAAGGGTGGTTTATGGATTGATTAGGGGGTGAAAAATCACCCTTGTAGCAGTTTTTAGCAGGGTCCGGGACTAGGATATACCAAGTCCCGGACCACCCTTAAAAACATGCCGGGAGTAATTGCAGGAATTGGTCCGGGACTTAAGTCCAGGACCAAGTCCCGGACCAGGGTGTAAAATGTAGCCGAGAGTTTGCTAGTGTATGGTCCGGGACCTAGGGTCCGGACCAGGTCCCGGACCACCCCAGAATTCAACAGGAAGTTTTTTAAGGCTTAAAACATGGGGGATGAATGGTATTGGTTTTAGATGATGTTTAGGAGTTGTTGGTGACATTTAAAGGCTAAGAAGTATAAACAAAGGTTGGAAGTGATTGAGAAGGTTGTGAGTTTAAGTACATTAAGTTAAACCGGAAATAACGGGATAACGGGGTAAGTACGGGAGTAGCAATAATGTACATACCGTAACACCTTAATAATAATTGAACCATTTGACATGTAATTAGTGGTTCAAGAATATGATTCGAGGAACAAGGGTGAGCCAAAGAACATGAGAACCCCCGGTAAAGATAAACCCCGGTGAAAGGTATGATTTCCTCATGCTCTGTATCCTAACTTGGTTACCCCGATTTGTGTGCTTGTTTGATTGTGTGATCACCTAACAAGATAAATGCACGAATCGGATTGTGTACTCCCTTGTGTTTGTATGATTTGCTTGTGGTGGATTGTTGATTAAACTGAAGTTTGTATAATTCATGAAATGTGGAATGTGAATGAATTGTTTGAATGTGATTGTGTGGTAGTGACTCATAGTTGAGTCTTGTGTGAGTAGAGACTCGTAGAAAGAGTCAAGTGCGAACTAATAAAAGGTGGAAACACTACAACTATCGAAACATATACACGGTAACATAAACCTACGAACACATTCGAACGTGTGAAGGCATACGGGAGTAGTAACCTCCCGATAACGGTTAGAGAACCGAAATGACTAAACCCACACGATAAATATTAGTGGAAGTATATAAGTAACCTCTAACTAGAGGATTGGAAAGTTGTTCGAAATACGAACCTTGAGTAAAGTAATGATTGGTAAGGGATCACCAAACCCTTAGAAATATAGTCGAACCCCAATGAGGAACCGACTAACATGAGTAATGTCCCGAACATGAGAGTATTCAATAAGTTGGTTAAAACCTTAAATCTTAGAATACTAGACATTGAGGAATTCCCTAAGCCATTAGATGCTATCGAGAGAGATACTTCTAGGCTAATCCTTGAGATGGTGAATTGACTCGAGAGAGGAGTTGTGGGAATTTGAGTAGTCCGGTAGTGAACCGGACATTTGAGTATTGAGGAGCTAACTGCATAGCCCTATTGTATTTGAGCCCGGTGGTGGGTCTTGTGCATGACCCTGCCCGGAGGTCGTGAGATCGGCTTAACATATATATCTGAGTATTGAGTATTGACTTGGGAACTGGAGTATCGAGTATGTGAGTATGAGAATGAGTTGTGACTTGTGGGACTTGAGAATTTGAGTTGAGTATGGAATTGAGTTGAGTGTTGTAGACCTTGTTGAGGTTGTGAGTAAGAGTACCCAAGGGAGTGGGTAGTATATGAGTAGTTGAGTAAGGCATGGTGAGGTAGAAACCCTCAAGCCTAATTAAAGAACATATTGAACCAACCCTTGATGTGTGTGATAGTGCTTGTGTTCAATGCTGAACTTGATTGTGAATGTACATATATAATGTATGTTGTATGCATGCTGTTGTGCTAAAATGAACAGCATGCTCTCGACCAATTAGTCGGCGTACCCTCGCTAGTACGCGGGGTATGCGGAAGTCATATTCAGCGTAAGCTGACCCCTAGGGGGAACGTTTTTAGTGTGCAGGTACCCGAAGTGAATACGAACACTGTAAGAGTCTGACAGCTAAGCCGGACACCGTTCGAGAGTAGGACGGGGTGTTATTGATATGGGTAGTTGTTAAGGGAATTGTATTTATGTATTGTGGATTTGTAAGACCGAAGGATCATTGATAAACTTGGGAATTGTAGATACTCGGTATAGTATAGAATGGTTATTGTACTGTATATTGTGGTGTTAAAGGTTGTATTGACTTGAGAATTGTTTAAGTAAAGGAAGTATCATTTGTACAGAGTACTCGGTATAAGACCCATCAGACCGATATTGTATTTGTGTTGTCATTGAGTTTGGATTGGCCTAGTTAGTCACGTGGGTGACTAACGGCATTGTTTCACCCCCGGTTGAGTTGGAACTACCGCTGCGTTGTTGTTGATATATGAGACAGGTCAGAGGATAACGGTGTGATTACGGGTAGGGGTGTTACAA
Organism: Limonium bicolor; assembly: GCA_023374045.1. Classification (NCBI taxonomy): domain Eukaryota; kingdom Viridiplantae; phylum Streptophyta; class Magnoliopsida; order Caryophyllales; family Plumbaginaceae; genus Limonium; species Limonium bicolor. The sequence goes on from CM041777.1 coordinate 3,774,036, forward strand.
AAAGTGGTATCAGAGCGAAGTATCGCTCTGATGGTCTGAATACCGAGTTTAGGAAAATACCGAGTTAGGAATTAGAGACTTAGGGCTAAGGGTTGAGTGTTAGCGTGTGAGGTACGCTAGTTAGGAACTTCCAGTGTGATCTGGATACCTACATAGCCAATCCCGCCCTCCGCAACCCCCATTTTAAGTTGGGGAAAGAACGCCAGAGAGATGGAAAGACCTCTCATACTCAGGAAAACCCGATCTGGCAGCTGTAAACAAATTTGTAAAGGGAAAGAACCAGTCATACGGTAGATCCCAAGAATTGGAAATCCCAAAGACGGTTCCCGTTTCAACGACAATAACCGTACTGAACGGCAGTAAATTGAAGATCCTAACAGCAGGATAATGGAATTTGCGGCACCATGGGGCGACATGCTACGCAGTCGCGAGAACCATGCGCAGCCAACAAGAAGGAAAGCGCAACTACGCAATGAAGCGGAAAGTGGAGTAGTAAACCCGAGACAATAGAGCCTACGGATTGCAAACGCAGGATAATACCACTAACGGTATGCAAACCGACTAAGGACTTATTCGAGGAGGGAAAACTCCAAACCTATAACGCCAAGTGGCAGAAATACTTAGTTAAACATACGCCGACAGGGCTATGACGTAGTTCCTAAGGATTAACAAACAACCTCGTAACCACCGTAAAGGCGTGGGAACGAGCAACGGAGCAAGGTACACGGAGTACCTCAAGGATCGGGAAAGCACCCGAATTAATAACAATTTTGTCAAGAGCACTGTGAAGTACTCAGGAGAATGATCACTAAGATCAAAGGATCAAAGGAAGATCCAATATAAACACCAAATATGGATGAAAACAGTACCGTAAACGGTATAAGATAACCTGAAAACCGACATACCCGCGCACTTGCCCGGCAAGTGCAGCAACTACAAGGCAAATTGAGAGACTTTTGATACCAGCAAGTACTTACTAAGTACCACCATGACAATGGAAGCAAATGAAGGATCACTAATCCTAAGGAATTGAACAATCAACCTTGGAAAGGCCTAACGGCCCGACCATTATGTTAACGAACATACCAGTCAGCAGGAAGCTGTACTTGGTCAAAGACTTCAAACATGGCAACGCCATAGGATTTCTGTCAAACTCAAGATTTCTATTCAAAACCCGAATTTTTTTCTTCAAAACCACAACTTTTCTTTTAAACCTCAGATTTTTAAAAACCAAACCAGAGGATCACGGTGAGTATCATATAGTGATACAAGAGGAGTTGACAATAGAATACTTCACCTAGGCGTGTGACGAGCACTACGAGTGTACCCAAATACGGGATGTGGGACGACCGCACTCCGAAGGAGCTTGTGGGCCTGACAGACTTGTGAGGTAGTCAGGTAAGTGGTAACGTACCAATAAGGTACCCCACGTATGTACATGTAGTGTACGAAACACGGGAAGTAGTCAGCTCCGTTCTACGGACCATAAGGTAAATGCAAACCAAAACAGTTGAATACCTCAAATAATCGAAGGAACCCAGATTAGCTTACAAGCTAAAGGAGTCAAGAATCCATTATAGGAGGACGATTAAGAGCTAAAAAGTGCGAGAAGCACTAGTAATTGACTAAAGACATTGGAAATGTCTCAAGAATTTGAAACAAAACATGAAATAGCCGGAATGGATACCCGGTCTAAACACAGTAAGGCAACGCCTACCATGAACATATAAAGGTTCAAGGAGCAAGTGAAATACCCATAGTGATCATCTAAGGTACCGGAGGATACCGTTCACTACGAAGAAGGCATCAAACCTGTTATAAACATAAGGAAAAGCACAACGGTCTACCCTAAGGACGGGAGACATACAACCCTAAACGGGACAATTGTAATTCCAAACCGCAATGCGGAGAAGACAGAACTCACTCAAATGTAGCCGGATGTAACGGCATAATGAATAACACCCAGGAGCAATCCATAAAGGGTATCAAAACAACATAGTTGAACGAAGTGTCGTAATAAGAGCACAAGAATTACAACGAACACTCGGTTAGAACACCGAAGGGATCCCACTTACCAGGGGATACCCTAGATTTGTAAATGGTACCAATCATTACCAAGATACTAAAAGGCATCCAACGGACGGAAGCGTGATGCACTGATCCTATCAAGGAGCCCAATAGCACCTCCAAACCATTTGATGGTATACGGAAGAGCAAGTTGTAAATAGCCTAAGATGAGCAAGGCTCTAGGCAACGTGGCTAGTATAGCCAGGAACCAATATAATACAAATCAACGGTTGCAAAACCATTGTGAATCATATGAAAGAGTTGCCAAGAACGGCACCAGTAAGATTGTTTAACAACCAACGAGCAGGGATACCCTCATTAATGTGAGACCGCAAGAGCGGTGAACACATAGATTCCAAGAAGGGAATACCATCAGTGAATATCTGATAATACATCTCTTTCAGAACTACTAATGTAGTGAAGCTTGAGCACACGAGTATTGCCAAGCAAGGTGGGAATAAGCTATTATAGCCATTGTCGACAACCAAGGAGTAACCAGTTCAGAAGAAACACGGTATGGGGGAAACGTGTTATATGTAAATAACGCTCAAGGAGCTTGGAAGTATGATATAAATGGTGGAAATACATGAGCTGAAGCTAACAAGAGCGAATGCCATGTAAACAAATACTGTAAAATCAGTAAGAACATGGTGCGCAGCAAGCGACCAACGTATGTGAATAAATCACACAATGCTATGAAGTTGATGAATAAAGATGGTAGACAGACCGAGTAACAAGGAAGTAACATTCATTCCTATTGCTAATCTCACAAGAGATTTACTGCCAGTGTGTTTACGCCTCTGCACTCTGTAGGACTGAGTGTTTTGGTATTGCACTTGTGTAGTAATGATCGAGTGGGATAGCTAGGAAGTTGGGAAGATAACAGTTGTGGAAAAAGGTAGAAGGAAACGTAAAGTTAAGGACCGAAGCATAGAAAGTACAAAGTCATAATTCAGAAGCTACTGACAATAGAGGAAGCACTACAATTAAGTAGTGGCTTAACCTCAACCGACAATAAGTCGGAGGAATCAAGTGAATAACCACTAAAGAGCTGGATAGAGAATCCGAAGCTCATTGAATTCGCGTGCGGTAAAAGAATACCACGCTTGCTTGATAAACCTTATTCCCAAGATAAAAAGGGATAAAAGGATATGTATAACACATTAAGGATAACGAGAAGGGCAAATACCCTAAGTTATCAGGGTCGCGCAGCAGAAGCTAGTGGGCCCAAATTCTAAGGTTTAATACACCTAGCGAGTGAATGGATAATTATCAAGCCTCGAAGCCTCTAAGGCTAGAACCGAAACCGGTTAAGAGTTAAACAACTCCGATGAGAATTCTTGGTGCAGGGACTAACCAACAATATGGTTAAGACCCTTTGACCAGAATACATTGTATAATAGACCGCATGGAAGTTGAACCACTCCATGACGGCTAGACGCCTACACCTATGTTGATGTTGACACATGGTAGATTACGTGGGCGTAATCCCTTTTAAGGGGGGTAGGGCGAAAACCGCGAAATGTATGTTTTACGTGATAGGGCGTAAACTACAATGCGCATAGCGCAAAAGTATTTGTGGTGATGATTGGTACTTATGTTACATAAACATATGTAGCCATTCATAATGTAATTAAGTTGATTGTGAGATTTGAAGTGGAAAGGAGTATTGATTGTGAGAAATTTGAGGTGAATGGAGTAGAGAAACTCCATGGGGAATGAGAACCCGATTGGTAATAATTTGGGAAATGAGTATGTTTGAGGAAATGATGAGTATGTTGGGAGTTTTGAGGAGTATAAATCGGTATGAAACCGATGTTGAACCTAGTGGGAAGTGAGTCCCCTAGGTAAATTGAGTTGGATGTATTTGTGAATAACTTGAGGATAGAAATTGATTTTACTTGTGAACATTTGAGGATAGAAAAACTAATTGGGAACTAACTTTTGAAATTCTTGGGTATAGAAGTTGAAGATAGGTTGAGTAATAATTGATGAGATGACTAGTAAGTGAATATTGAATTCTAGAAATTGGTAAATGTATGGTTGCATGATTACGACTAGAAAGATTAAGAAGATAGAAAATGAAATAATGATTGACTATTTGATTGGGTGAATTGAGGTGGGAGGTGGAACTTGGTTTGCTAGCGATCAAGGGAAACCGAACACCAAAGTGGGGTGGATGGATAGTTCAACACCAATGCTGATCACATTGGGGTTGAATGACTCTTGAAGCTCCGTATAAGTGGCCACAAGTAATCACGCTAGTAATAGGTGAAACTAACATAAATTGGAACTTGGAGTTGCATTGAAGTTTTCAAAATGAATTTCCAAATGATTTTGGCAAATGATTTTCTTCAAACTTGAGAATGAGGATTGGTTTTGAAACCACTTCCACGGGCGCTAGTGGATCTTTCATGGCTAGGCACGGGTATCCGGTTGAATCATGGAGGTGAAGCTAGTTATGAGTCAGTGGAGGTGTTGAATAGTTTTGAAACCACTACAACGGACGAGCAAGGGTACTAAGTGACCTGTAGGACGCTTGTAGTGTGTGTTTTGTATTTGTCCAAGGGCCGCCGGATATGAGTAGTCCGGTCAGGGAAGAGTACCCACTTTGGAGCCTGAGGATTCTCTAGAGGTGCAAATGAATTTTGATCATAACCAAAGGACCGTAGAGCCAGAAAGAGTAAGTGCTCAATGTCATGACGGCCGTGAACCAGAGAGCGTAAGTGTTCAAACGTGACCGGTACCTGAGGGATCACTCGATTTGGGGGAGGACTTAGTGCCTAATTGTCTGCGGATGGACCCCCATTGAGAGATTTGGGAAAAAGATATTTTGGTTGCTATGCATGCTTGACATGTTGTGTGGATATGTGGTTTGTAATCAGTCAGTCATTGGAGTCTGACAGTTGTTGAGAGAGTATAACCCTAGTATTGAGTACCTTGGTGACTAACAATCTTAGACTCACTAACTTTGTGGGCAAAGTTCTTTAAGGGGGGTAGATTGAAATACCCCGAACTTAATTAGGGTGATTAAATTACTCTAATACGATATTGAGGGCCTATTAGTGCCTAATGAATTTTGGTAAAAAGAATAAATCCAAAAGAAACAAGAAAAACGAAATTGAGCGTTAAGTGACCCTAGAGAAAACAACCTTAAAGAGGGTATTAAATGAATTTAAAAGGCTTAATAATGCCTAAATAATATATGGGAACAATTCCCGAAGAAAACGGATCCATAAAACGAATTAAAAACGCTAATAAAGCTTTAGCGCACGTTTTCGAGAAAACCCGAAAACGTGACTTTGAGTGGTCAAACGAACCCGTAAAAATTATAGTTCATTTAATAACTATAAATAAACATTAATGGGAGTATAATAGCCATTAAAATTAAAGAAACGAGGAAATTCCGGAAAAACGGCCCGGTTAGTGAATAGTGCTAAACCGGGTAAAATAACGAGCGTTTTCTGTAAAAGACGAAAAACGCTCCAGCTTGTAACATTAAGTGGGCCGGTTTTTATTAAGAGAGCAGCCCTCTCACAAGACTAGTTTACTAATTAACAAGTCAAAAAGCAAAAAGAAGAAAAAGTACAAAAGCACGTTACCTCTTCTCTCTCTCTCATTTCTTCTTTCCTTTTCTCTTTCCTCCTTTCCCCTTGCCCACCGTTCTCTCTTCCTCCTCCTGATTGCTGCCGATTGAAGCTCCTCCCCCAAGCTTCCATGGCTACTCCAACTTCCATCACTGCCCAAGCTCATTTGAGCTCCAAATCAAAAATAAATTACATATTTGAACTCTCTCATCCTCCTCTACCTTTCTCTTTTCGAATTTCAAAAGGATGAGTTCATCTCCATGGGTTTTCCCCATTTGAAGAGAAAAGACATCAAAGTAGCTTGGAGTCTCCTCTTTCAAACAAGGTAAAAATCTCCACGAAAAACCTCATTTTCCTCCACCTTGTAGAGCTGGCGATTTTGCCCTCTCTCACACCTTGTTTTCTTCTTGATTTTGAGCTTCAATTCAACCCTCCAATGGTGGTGGAGTTTCCCTTTGATTCATGGGTGAAACCCCTCTTAAAGGCTCCAAAAGGTAAACCCTAACCTTGTGTTTAAGCCTTAAATTGATTTAGAGTTTCCCAAGGGTTTAGAGAATTAATTCAATGCATTTTTGTTTTCTTGAATGTTGGGTGGAGTTTGGAAACTCATTCCCTCTTGACCGATTTTGAGAAGAGGAGGAACAAGAGGAGAATCAAAGAGGAATTGTGAATTAAGGTAAGAAATCTACCTTAAACTTTGTTTTAATTGCTTTAGGAATTGGGAAGGGTTAAATTAAAATAATGAACCCAAACTATGTGAATTAATGTAGTTGATTGAATTAGAGGTGATTGTGAACTTGTGTTGATTTAAGGGCCTAAGTGCCAGGATTTGAGATTTGAGTTATATTGTTGTTTGGATAATTTTGAGGATATATTATGTGCTGGTAGGACCCTTGTAAGGGTGTGGCTAGATTAGGATTGAAAATGGTGAAGATTGAGAATGAGGAGATGTTAGGTTTATGGGGAAACTATGGCAAAATTTTGGTAGAAAATAAGTGTTTTAAGGTGGTTAGTGTATTGGAGAACCTAGGTGTTTGTAGTGTTGTTTGGAGTGTAGTTGTAGCCTTGAAATGGCATTTGGAGAACTAGTAGAGGAGAGGTGAAAATCTGTAGCAATGGAGTGTGGAATGTTTTAGAAAAACTAGAAAAGAATTAGTGTGCAAGACTTAGGAAATGAGAGTTGGACTTGGGTTTTAGAATGGTGTATACCTAGGAATGAATTGGTATGGTCATTAAGTGATTTGGTAGGCTTGGTAAGATGTAAAAACTAGCAAGAAGGAGTTAGAAATGCAAAAGAGTGCAAAATGCAAAATGTGAGAACTTGAATTGTTGGATTTGAACAAGAATTGGAGTAGGGATTTAACCAAGGATTTGAGGTGGTTAAGGAGTGTTTTGAGGTGTTAAAATGTGTAGAAAACTTGTGGGAAGATTAGGAAAAGATTAAGGGTGGTTTATGGATTGATTAGGGGTGAAAATCCACCCTTGTAGCAGTTTTTAGCAGGGTCCGGGACTTAGGATATGCACCAAGTCCCGGACCACCCCTTAAAAACATGCCGAGAGTAATTGCAGGAATTGGTCCGGGACTTAAGTCCAGGACCAAGTCCCGGACCAGGGTGTAAAATGTAGCCGAGAGTTTGCTAGTGATTGGTCCGGGACCTAGGGTCCGGACCAGGTCCCGGACCACCCCCAGAATTCAACAGGAAGTGTTTTTAAGGCTTTAAAACATGGGGGATTGAATGGTATTGGTTTTAGATGATGTTTAGGAGTTGTTTGGTGACATTTAAAGGTGCTAAGAAGTATAAACAAAGGTTGGAAGTGATTGAGAAGGTGTGAGTTTAAGTACACAGTTAAACCGGGATAACGGGATAACGGGGTAAGTACGGGAGTAGCAATAATGTACATACCGTAACACCTTAATAATAATTGAACCATTTGACATGTAATTAGTGGTTCAAGAATATGATTCGAGGAACAAGGGTGAGCCAAAGAACATGAGAACCCCCGGTAAAGATAAACCCCGGTGAAAGGTATGATTTCCTCATGCTCTGTATCCTAACTTGGTTACCCCGATTTGTGTGCTTGTTTGATTGTGTGATCACCTAACAAGATAAATGCACGAATCGGATTGTGTGTACTCCCTTGTGTTTGTATGATATTGCTTGTGGGTGGATGTTGATTTAAACTGAAGTTTGTATAATTCATGAAATGTGGAATGTGAATGAATTGCTTGAATGTGATTGTGTGTGGTAGTGCGACTCATAGTTGAGTCTTGTGTGAGTAGAGACTCGTAGAAAGAGTCAAGTGCGAACTAATAAAAGGTGGAAACACACTACAACTATCGAAACTATACACGGTAACATAAACCTACGAACACATTCGAACGTGAGAAGGCATAAGGGAGTAGTAACCTCCGATAACGGTTAGAGAACCGAAATGACTAAACCCACACGATAAATATTAGTGGAAGTATATAAGTAACCTCTAACTAGAGGATTGGAAAGTTGTTCGAAATACGAACCTTGAGTAAAGTAATGAATGGTAAGGGATCACCAAACCCCTTAGAAATATAGTCGAACCCCAATGAGAGGAACCGACTAACAAGTAATGTCCCGAACATGAGAGTATTCAATAAGTTGGTTGAAACCTTAAATCTTAGAATACTAGACATTGAGGAATTCCCTAAGCCATTAGATGCTATCGAGAGAGATACTTCTAGGCTAATCCTTGAGATTGTGAATTGACTCCGAGAGAGGAGTTTGGGGAATTTGAGTAGTCCGGTAGTGAACCGGACATTTGAGTAATTGAGGAGCTAACTGTATAGCCCTATTTGTATTTGAGCCCGGTGGTGGGTCTTGTGTATGACCCTGCCCGGAGGTCGTGAGATCGGACTTAACATAGATTTGAGTATTGAGTATTGACTGGGAACTGGAGTATCGAGTATGTGAGTATTGAGAATTGAGTTGTGACTGTGGGACTTGAGAATTTGAGTTGAGTGGGGAATTGAGTTGAGTGTTGTAGACCTTGTTGAGGTGTGAGTAAGAGTACCCAAGGGAGTGGGTAGTATATGAGTAGTTGAGTAAGGCATGGTGAGATAGAAACCCTCAAGCCTAATTAAAGAACATATTGAACCAACCCTTGATGTGTGTGATAGTGCTTGTGTTCAATGCTGAACTTGATTGTGAATGTACATATATAATGTATGTTGTATGCATGTTGTTGTGCTAAAATGAACCACATGCTCTCGACCAATTAGTCGGCGTACCCTCGCTAGTACGCGGGGTATGCGGAAGTCATATTCAGCGTAAGCTGACCCCCTAGGGGGAACGTTTTAGTGTGCAGGTACCCGAAGTGAATATGAACACTGTAAGAGTCTGACAGCTAAGCCGGACACCGTTCGAGAGTAGGACGGGGTTGTTATTGATATGGGTAGTTGTTAAGGGAATTGTATTTATGTATTGTGGATTTGTAAGACCGAAGGGTCATTGATAAACTTGGGAATTGTAGATACTCGGTATAGTATAGAATGGTTATTGTATTGTATATGTGGTGTTAAAGGTTGTATTGACTTGAGAATTGTTTAAGTAAAGGAAGTATCATTTGTATAGTGTACTCGGTATAAGACCCATCAGACCGATATTGTATTTGTTGTTGTCATTGAGTTTGGATTGGCCTAGTTAGTCACGTGGGTGACTAACGGCATTGTTTCACCCCCGGTTGAGTTGGAACTACCGCTGCGTTGTTGTTGATATATGAGACAGGTCAGAGGATAACGGTGTGATTACCGGTAGGGGTGTTACACGACCTGCAGTATAGCCATGGAGAAATATTACAAGAGCTTAATTTCGACTGGATAACTCTCCTAAAAAGTATGAATCCCAAAAGAAAGTATGCAACTAAATATGAGGAGATTAATCTAATGGTGTGAAAGTATGGAATACAATTAAAATAAGATTCAAAAACGTAATGAGATATAAAAATAAAAGAAAATAAAAGAATAGCATATGCACATGAAATAATGCAAATTGATGCTCATAGTGAAGATAAAACATAAAATAAATGAAAAATAATAGTAGTAAAAAGGACGCACGAATAATAAAAATAGTGACGATAAACAGAGAAAGTCAAAAGGAAGTAATAAATAATAATAAAAGTATAAATCGATCGAGTACCTAAAATAATACAAGGTAATAACAAAACCGAGAAATATTTTAAAACAAAAGCAACAAAATAAGTATACAAAATGAAGTCGGTTAAAAACAGATTAGAATAATAATAAAAAAGCTCGTGCTCCTTTTCCATAGGAATGTGAGATTTAAATGTCGGAAAGGGAAACTCCTTTGATTGAAAACGGGGACGACCGTCCTATTTCTAAAAACAATATCTCTCGTTTCAAAAATAAATAGTACAGGAAACGGGTGAGAATTTTTGGTGTCTACAGCAGGGGCATTACAAAGCCCAAATGGCATTAGAATAAGAAAAAGTACCATAAGGACAGGTGAAGGTAGTCTTCTCCTGATCCTCGGTGAAATTGGGATTTGAAAATATTCCAAGTAACCCTCGAGAAAACAATAAAATTCTTGCCCTGCTAATCTTTCTAACATTGGTCAATAAAAGGTAAGGGGAATTGATCTTTTCTGGTGGCAGAGTTTTATTTTTCTATAATCTATGCACATTCGCCACCCATTATTTTCATTGAGGGATTAACTCTCCTTTTTCATTTAGGACAGCTTCTATCCCGCCCTTTTTAGGTACCACTTGGACGGATTAACCTAAGGGCTATCAAAAATGGGGTAAATAATACCCGCATCTAATAATTTTAGAACCTCATTTTTGACAACTTCTTTCAAATTGGGGTTCAACCTCCTTTGACATTGCCTCATGGGTTTATGGTTATCCTCCATACAAATACGGTGGTTACAAAAACTAGGGTCAATACCTTTTAAATCCGTCAAACACCAACCTATGGCTCTCTTCTGATTTCCTAGGACTTCTAACAGTTGATCTCTTATTCAGGAGTAAGAAGTGAGGAAATAATTATAGGAAGAGAGTTGTTACCTGATAGGAAGGCGTACTTTGAATCAGATGGAAGTTTTTTAAGCTTTACCTCGGTGGCTGCTCAATGGATGGAGTGGATTTCTAGGGTGGGCGATCCAGTCTCTCTAGTAGTGGTCGGTAGCTAGAATGTTTCCTTATACCACTATCTAGTTGGTCGACAATGACCTTGGTTTCTTTCAATGGCGATTCTTCAATTGCTAATACCAAAACTTGCTCCAAGGCCTTCAACTCATGAAGTTTGACTGATGGAATGGAAAATGCCTCTTCATCGTTTATAAATTCATTTTCACCATCATCTGCTGAGAGACCAATACAACAAATAGTATGGGCAGAGACACTTTTCCTTACCATTTTTGCCATATTGAATTCAATCTTCTCATCTCGAATCAGAAAGTGACTTTGCCATCACAAACGTCGATGACTGCTCTCTCGGTGCTTAAGAATGGTTGTCCGAGAATCAAGGGGACTTCAGTATCCTCACTGATGTCCAAAACCACAAAGTCGGTTGGGAAGATGTATTTATCAACTCCACCACCAAATTTTCTACCACACCCATTGGTTTGATCGAGGACTGATCCGCTAATTGAAGGGAGAAGGAAACTGACTTCAGTTGACTACCACAGATCCTTGCGCAAATTGAGTATGGCATGATGTTCTTCCATTTACCTTTGTTACTCATCAATTCTTTAAGAAATTTAGCATAAGTGGGCATCTGCTTTAATGCATCAATCAAAGGAATGTCAATAGTCAAACGTTTGAATATTCCTAAAATTTCTTAAATTGCTCATCCATATGCTTTTATTTGAGCCTACTCGGAAACGGTAATTTTTCTGCAGAAGATCGACTATTGGGGGGAGAGTCATTAGAAGGAGTACTAGAAAGAGTATTAGAAGTAGAGGGAAGAGGAGTAGGAGCCTGTGTCTCCTGGGGTAATATGAGGGAGTTATTTTCTCCATATCATCAAGCGTCACTTATTTTTCTTTTTCTTGATTCTTGCTCACTTCCCTTCCACTTCTAAGGGTGATAGCTATCGCATCTACACTCTCAACCGGTGACGGACTTCGCATGCTCTCTTGGATTAAGTTCGGTTTGGGAGGGAGGTGACCGGGTGGCCTTGGTTGAGTAAGAAGTTGTTGTATTTACGACTGCAATGACTTTTTGTCCTTGCGAAGGGCGGAGATCTCTTCCTAAGTATCTCGGGATTTGTTCATTAGTGCCTTCATCATGTTGCGCATCTCTGCCATCTCGGATTCTGAATTAGATGGGGGTTGAGGTTGTTGGATTGACGGAACTCCTCCATAAGGAGTTTGCATGAATTGCCTCGGACCTCCTTGATAACCGGCATGGTTCTAGAAATTTTGAGGGGGTTGGGCACCACGTTGCCAAGGTTCCTAAACCCTTGGTTGTTGCTCACATAGTTAACTTCCTCATATGCCTTTAATTCTTGCAATTCGGGACATTGCTCGAAATCATGTGCTGGTAGGACCCTTGTATGGGTGTGGCTAGATTAGGAATGAATTTGGTGAGAAAGTATGTATGTGGATAAGTAAGAAATGTAGGTGAACCATGGCAAATTTTGGTAGAAAATGTACATTTATGGATGACTTGGTGAATGGGAGAACCAAGGTATGTATTGGATTAAGTAAGGATGTTAGTAATCATGGATAGTAGTAGTGTAGTATGAGAATATAAGAGTGTAAAAATCTGTAGTAAGAAGTGTTAAAACGCATTGGAGAAACTAGACGAATTAGGTGTATTTGGAGAACTTAAGGTGAGTAGCTTGACACCTTGAAACGGATTTGGAGAAGAGCTAGGTAATGGGATGGAACAAGGGTAGAGGTAATACATTGAGGGTGCTAGGAGTAGCATTGGTAGAGGGAGTATTGAATGGTAAAGGTTAAGGTGAAAATCTGTAGCATGGGAGAAAGGAAATTAGTATGAGTGTTGGAATGAAGTGAGGAAGATTGTGTAAGTTGTCTTGGGAATAAGTAATAGATTTGGTGGATGAATTATGGTATTTTAGGAAGCCTAAATGGTACTAAAACATGTGAATTACATGTAGGAAGATTGGGGAAGAAATGGGTAAGAAAAAGAAGTGAAAACAAGGTCTGTAGGCAAGTTCTGCTACCGACCAACCCAGCAGGTAGGATCGGTCGTGGGGGTCGGTCGGGGCTTAAAATCACTGGAACGAAGTTTCTGACTTCGACCGACCCAGGAGGTAGGGTCGGTCGGTCTGGTAAGTCTGGAGGACGGAAAACTTACTGAAATGGACCGACCCAAGGGGTTGGGTCGGTCGGTGGGTCGTCGGCCCTAACTTACAAAAAAAAATATAGTAATCATATGTATGTATATATAATATATATATATATATATATATAGAATGTACATATATATGGGTTTTAGTAATACACCATTAATGGAACAATAATGGTAAGAAAGTAATTATATGAGTAAGAAAACAAGTGAGAAGTAATAAGAAAAGAATGGTTTTTAAATAAGTATGATGTAAAGAACTATTAAGTAAGTAATGGAAGTAGTAAGTAAGGGTACGTTGGATCAATAATAGATCATTGATCATACAACTTTATGTATGTCATAGGATTCAAATAGTTGAATACAAAGGGAGTCGGTGAGTCCAAAGTCAACGGTGAAAGGTATGATTTCTTCATGCTCTGTATCCTAACCTGGTTACCCCGATTTGTGTGCTTATTTGATCACCTAAATAAGATAAATGCATGAATCGGACTTTATTGCATTTACTTGTGCTTGTTTTATATTGTTCTTGATATAGTGTCTTGAACATCTAGTTGTATAATTCATGAAATGAATGGATGAAGATGAAGTGTGTGGTGTGTGTACCTTGTATTGTACCTTGTATGGATGTGTATGTGAGTAAAGTATTATTGTGTGGCATGGATGTGTTGACTTCTACTAATTCCTAACTACCTAACTTCTAACGTAAGTTGAGTAAATTGGAATGAGTAGAAGTCCGATATAGTTTCGGCCACGCGTGAGGATGAGGAGACATAAGAGGTTGGATCCAATTCTTGGCTTTTAATCTTTTCCACGGCCCAAACCTCTTAAAAAAAGGTAGCATCCTGGATTAGTGAGCCACAGTAAAGCCCGGTGGTGGGACGGTGTAGTCCCTGCCTGGAGGTCACCACGACTTGACTTGAGTAAGTAGTAAGTAAGTAAGTAAAGTATGTATAAGTAATGGTCTTGGCTGGTGTAAGTCATTGACCCCGAGTAAAAGAGTAATCTCCACCCTATTAACCGGGTGGACAAAAGGAGCTAACAAGTATTGTGTATGTCTTGTGTAATCGTATTTCGGTAAAGGTAAGTATGTATGGTTGACTTGTATTGTCTTCCTTGTATGTGTTGAACTGTATGTATGTATCCTTGTGAAGTATTGTAGTAGTATGAATGAAAGCATGTATGTATGTATGTATTTGTAAAATGAACTGCATGTATTCGACCAAGTGGTCGGCGTACCCTCGCTAGTACGTGGGGTATGCGGAAGTCATATGCAGCGTAAGCTGAGCCCCTAGGGGCAAAGTTTATTGTACAGGTACCGAAGCGGCTAAGGTCATGGTAAGAGACCGGCAGTATGCCTAGATAGCCAAGAACAATTTGTAGATAGTATAGAATAGTATAAGGCTTGTAGCCTTGAATGTAGAAGTGTACCAAAGGGGTACACCATTATGTATTACAAGTATGTAGTTGTGAGGAATGGGTAGGTGTTAGTCTCTTAACGAGTATGTATAAACTTGAAAGGATTGTTGCATTTGTATTTGTATTTGGATCTTAGTAAAGTCGGTATGTTGTATTGAATTTGTGGAGTATTGTATTGAATGGAGAATTGTAGTACTCAGTAAGTAATGGGAGTATGTATAGTAGTTGTGTAGTACTCGGGATTCCGGTCCATCAGACCGATGCTGTAAGTAGTAGTAAGCCTTGTTAGTCACGTGGGTGGCTAACGGCGTTGTTTCACCCACCGTTGTGTAAGTATGTATCCGCTGCGTGAGTATGGAGTATGGAATGGAGGAGTTTGGACGGTAATGACGGTATTAGCGGTAGGGGTGTTACAAATGAGAAAGTTGTTCCTTGGTGAGGCCGCGGTGAGGACATGTCAGAAGCAACCCCTTGACCGATCCCAAGTCTCACAGATGTTCTTCGATCCTGGTTGTTTGATATTGTATATCTTGATGATCATCTCTAGAGTTCGACTTGGTGGTAGGAATTTGTCGTAGATTTGGTTGCTATGTCATCCCATGTGGAAATGGTACTTGGAGTTAGACTGTGGTACCATTTGCTTGCAATCCCAGTGAGGCTATGAGGGAAGAGGGAGAATCATGCAAATTGCAAGACAACGTCTGTAGCGGTAAGGCTGTTGACATGCTGTAGAAACTTCATTACATGCAGCAAGGCTTCGTCTGGGTTTGATCCATCAAACATACCTAACTCCTTTACACAGCGAATCTGATGATATGGCTTCAATTTTTGCCACTCATCATAGTCGGATTGCGAAAGGTGAGGGGGTTGATAGCGGGTTGTTGGCCTTGACTGGATGGCCGGTTAATGTTGCGGATGGTAGGAATTTTCATCTCGTCAATGGTACTTGAATCTTTTGTGTAGGAGGCGTGATATGTTGATTCTTCTTTGTTTTAAAGAAGGAAGAAGGGTCATCTCGATCTTGGGATCGTAGTTGGCTAATTCTTCAGGAAGACTACGTGATTGAAGCAGCATTCACTTAGAAGAACGAATACCTAAGAGATGTCATAAATAAATATTTTATTTTATGCAGAACATAAATATAAATCTTAAAAAAACACAAATATAAATTTTCATTTAGAACGTAAATATTATGTTGTTAAATATCCAACTTCATATTACAGAATATTTAAACGATAACTCCCACCCACACCACCAAATATCCCCTAGTGAATATACCAAGGTGAGGGTATCTCCTCTAAGTTCCTCAACCGGTATAGCTCTCATGCATGCTTGGGTTCTAGGTGATGAAAAGTGAGGGCAGGATTCATCCTCCTTCGTTTATAAATATCTCACTCCTATGCGGGGTTCTAAAGCATTAACTATGTAGATGTGTAAAAATAAAAAAGTCTTGAATCCCTACTTTACCATTCAGCCACCCACATTTTGTAAGCAACCAGAATTCAAAGTTCATAATCGAGTGAGATTCTAAATCTAAATAAATATAGGAGGATCAAATCAAGACATTATAATATTTTAATAAAGAATAAAGAAAATAGAAATGGTATAAAAATAAAAGAACAATTAATGTATATAAATCTATTTTTTTTACGAAAACCTAAAAAATAAAAATTGCGAACGTGCCGGACGTCATGCCAGAAGTATCATTCCGACGTCGGACTTCCTCCGAATGTGCGGATTACAATACCCGCATCACGCACGGCATTTATAAATGAGTTTAGGAAAGAATGAACAAGAAAACGAATAAAGAATAGGGCAATCACCAATTTTAGGACTTGGACTAATTCCAAGTCCCCGGTAACGGCACCATTTCACTAACAGTATTTTAGTAGGGGAAATTATATACAAAACAAATAAAAGAATCCTACTAACTTTAATACGGGTAGCAAAAATTCCGGTCAGAGCAAAGTGTAAGTAAGTTACGACCAAGAGTATCGAACCTAAGGGACTTAATAGAAAATCAGTCCTAATCCTTAGTAATTGCCTAGGTCTAACAAAGAGGGGGAAATGAACATTAATTTCAATTAGAAATAACTACCTAATAATCTAACTAATTGGGTCATTTACAATGAATTATCCTAGGGTCGGGATTATAATCAACCTAATTAAGAATATGATCACACAATTTAGTTAACAAGTCTCAAATTACCCAAACATATGGACACGCTGGATGTCACGCCGGACACAAACACACGACTCATTCAAAGACGTTGAATGCGTCGAACGCTAGACACCCGGTAGTGCATCCGAGTAAGACCGAGATGTCAATACTTTTTTCCAGTTTCCGGTCTGATAACAGGAAACTCATAGTCTGTTATCAAATCCAGCATATGCGATGCCATGAAACGAATAAGATATTGGTGAACACATGAGTTAATTCCTAATCTTAAGTGTTATCTCTTAAATCATTAAGACAATGGTAAATATCATTAAAAAACCCACAACCTATTCTACTCTTGTCTGGTCTTCTCAAGTAGAACTTTAAATAAGAGAATAAGTGGCCAACACTATTCCTTTGCCTAAAGAACAAAATCTTAATTAATGCTTGTAAATATATTGAATGCTCATATTCGTTTACAAGGAAAATTAATCCCTAACCAAGAACAACCAGAGACTCAACTCAACCATCCATACAAAATGCAAGAAGAATATAAGAGGAAAAGAAATTAACATAGCCTCACCCGATAGAAATCTTCTCTCCCTAGACAGATTGGATGCGTAGAACTCCTTGGTGGAAGTGACACCACACTTGGGATTGGTATGAATGGATTGCGAATGATAGAGTGGAAGATATTGATGTTGAAGTCTCATTTTGCAGACCGTTGACCTATTTATAAACTTCAATTTCCACATGTGTCGGAGTCATGCCGGATAGCGTACCCGGCATCACTTGATTTTAACGGTCAATTAAACCTCCAAATCAGCGAAAAATGCTTGTGCCGGACATGGGATGTCCGGCACCATACCCGACATCAGCTGATTTGTTACGGTAATTAACTGCTAACTTCTGTTGACCGAGACGACTTCCCGCTTGTGCCGGCTAGGGATACCTGGCACAACATCCGACATATCTTCTACGTTGCTCCATACTGATGACGTGAATTGGACATCAGGCATCCTGTCCGGTGAAACTTCATCCTTTGATTAGAGATTTATTTCTAGCACGAAAACATACCAAACATAAGTTTGAATTATATAATGAATTTTGTATGTAAGATAATATAAATACTATCTATTTGATCTTTATTTTAATTAATATTCCTATAATTCTATCCTCTAAATACGATAAGTCGGAGGCTTATCAGATATAGCTTGATGAGGTTTCCTACACTGAGAGCACAAAATGTGTGCTGGGAAAGGGATTTGCAAGAGAAGCAGTAGAGTTTCTAAAATTAAGCTGCAAAGAGGAGGTCATTTCCTGTTCATGGTGGTCATGCTGGGGTTGCCCAGTGGCTGAGACCGCCGCCATCCAGAAAAAAAAAGTTACGCTGGCTCCCATGAGTGTTACAAATGGACTTTACTATAAATAGCTAATATGGGCCTATGCTCAGCCCAAATCCTGTCTGCTATCTATTTTGTTTTTATACTATGGGCGTATCCACCATATAATTGATTAAAAACGAATAAATTAGTAACATAGAAAGTAAATAGTGATTATGTTAGAAAATATAGATTAGGGTACCTACCTCTTGAGCGCAGCGGAATTAATAGGATTGTTCTTTTGCTCGTTGTCAACCGGATCACCTTTCTTTTGACAGCAACTGTTGAATCCTTCGCGTCTACCCAGGTGGAGGAGGCCACTGTAGCACTCCCCACGCTATCCACGGCCTAAGAACCCTAACACGGCTCTCTCTGTGTATTTTGTGGGAACTGGGGTTTCTGTATTGTTTCCAGTTACTGGAAACTAATTCCGAGTCTCTGCATATAATTATAACAGAAAGATAAGAATAAACAATATTCTTATCAATATTATTTGACGTTGGTTGTAATAATATTTAACAAATAAATATTATCTTTTTTTATTACTTAAATAAATATAACCAACATCTCCCACTCAACCAAAGGTCAAATACTCGAGAGCTTTCGTGTTTCATACAGGCAAATGGCCGTGCGACCTGGCAACACACCTGCAATGTGGATAACTCCAAACAAACCTCTCAGGCCAGAATGAAGCATCCAAAAAAAGTTGCCAGCACCTCAAGTCCAATTTATGTTCGACTAATCCAAACTCAATCCAGATCCTTCACATATGGATGAGCGGATACAGGATGACTGTGACCAATCACAATAATTCACCACCCCCTACGGAGGTTTCAATCCCTAATCCTATATAAACCCCCTTCTGCCTTCATTCCAATTCGCACCTGACTTCACAGTCCTCCCCTCTCTGCTACTCCATCTCCATTCATCATCCTTCTCCTCCATATCTCAGCCCAGTTCACATCATCCTCGCTAAAATTCCCCCGTAACCACTCGCTTTCATTCACACACATACCCCGTATCCATACACACCATTTTAGCCTTGTCCGACCCTTGTCCGGATCCGGACAAACGCATTCCACCCACGTCCGGATCGCGTCCGACCAGACAGATCCGGACATCTCACAACGTCACCCTTGTCCGACCCTATTCAGCTGGACACCTCACAAAACTCACCACCAAAATTTCCATTTTTGCCCCATTTCACCCCATCCACTCCATTATCACCGAGATCAACCTTCAAGCTAGCACGGAGCAAGGACAAAGGACGGAGCGAGCAAGAAGATCTTCGTAACAGATGATTTCTTCTAACCCTCTCTCATTTATGATTATAATTGCTATGTCTAGCTAAAGGATATACTCTAGGGGAAGGGATGTTGTAATTAGCTAAACTCTGCATTATGTTACTGCTTATTTGAGACAATTTGGATTGTTCAGGTTAATGCTTTAAGTGCTTTTAATAATGTTGCTAAGTTATTATAAGCCCTCGAATCATGTTATGATCAATAAGGTGATTAGCATTGACGGTCCTATTAACCTGTTACCTGTGATAATTGCAATCGGATAGATTACATTAGTCACTAGGAGCTTTAGTCCGGATTGAACCAACCAGACTAGTAATTCTGTACGATAAAACCATCTAGATATACTTGCTAGGTCTAGACTAGAACTACATGCCCTGTTTCTAGATGACTATCTGGAATTAAGACTTAATACAGAATAGATAATGAGAATTACAAGCCGATCCAAGTCTCCACTTAAGCGGTAGAATATGCAGAACCTAGCTAGTGAAACAACTCCCTGAACCTAGAGTACCGTTCACATTCCAAACTATCACTTTACTTTATCTGCTATTTACTTTCTTGTTATTTATTTACAACCCAAACCAAAACAAAACCCCCTTTTCGAGTTAACCAATATCTAAGGCTAGACTTACTTATCGAGTCCCGTGGATTGACACCCCCGGTCGCTTCATTGAATTACTATACTATTTCGACCGGGATTTTTGCAACCTGACGATCTTTTGAATTATTGAACTCTAGGATTATTTCTTAGTTTTTAATACACCAAATAAATCGTTTGCAAAATGGCGCCGTTGCCGGGGACTTGACTTTTGTCTAGTCCCTAGCCTTGGTTAATTCGTAACTTTATTGCAACACACTGTTTATAATTGTTTGTTTATATTTTGATTTTAATTTACTTGTGTGCCATTTTATACAATTGTTTTTCATTACTTTAAAACTCACTCATTTTTTGTTCCTTTCTCTCGGGCTGATTATAAGCACCTAGTGGATGCGAAGAACACGCTCAACTGGTCCCCCGGATACAGACTTCGATCCAGAAATCGAGAGAGTATACCTCCAAGCTTTGAGAACAAGAAGGCAGCTTGACTTCAATATGGCAGGAAATCAGATCAAAATTGGAGGAGGTGCAGTGACTCAGTACACAATGGGAAGGATAAACAGACCACCAGCCACACCAAGACGAGGGCCAGTGGTTCTACCCAATCTAACTGCAGAACTCATAGCCGATTGGCAAAAGGTAAAACCTTCTCACCAATCCAATGCAGTTAGAAATCATCCTGCAGGTACTTTTCAGGTGCAGACCCATCAGATACATTGGACCATGTACATCGCTTTCTTGTACACTTGGACTCTCTGGTTTATCTCAAGGATTGGAGGAGTACGCCAGATTGAGCCTGTTCCAGCACAGCTTGTCAGGAGAAGCCTCGAAATGGTTCCACAGACTACCGCCAGGCATCATTACACCTGGGAGCAGATGATGGACAAATTCTACGAGAAGTACATTCCCATCTCCGGACACGACAATGATTGCCGACCTGATGGCATTCAAACAGAAGGGTAATGAGACAGTCTGTGAGGCGTGGGACCGATTCAAGGAGCTACTCCGACAGTGCCCTCATCATGGTCAGGACATCACTTCACTAGCTCAGGGATTCTTCCAGGGTTGAAAGACGAACACAGAGGCGAGATAAGATCCGGCATAGGAGGAAACCTGCTAGCAAAAAGTGGGGAGGAGTTCATGGCAGCTATGGAGTCCTACTGTGAGGAGCTTCGTCAATGGAGCAGCAGTGGAGGACGAGTATTTTCAATAGGTCAGAGTTCTTCCCGAGCTCCAACCCAATGATGGAACAGCTAGCCGCTGAGCAAGCACAGATGAGGACCACGATGGGAAGCATGGCGAAGATGCTCGAACAGCTCACCATGGGGCCAACCACCAGGCAATCCGCCAAGAAAATCTCTACAACGAAGCTTGCTGCTCTCAATGTGGGGATGCACACGACTATGAGGACTGCCCACAAGTAGCCGAGATGAGGCAAACCGAGGAGGCCAATGTAATAGGCCAGTTCAACAACAGGCAACCCTGGGTGCAGAATCAGCACCAAAATCTGAGGTATGGAAATCCTAACAATGCACTTAATTCACATCAATTGCAGCCTCAGAGGACGAATCAGGGGGGACCACCCGGTTTTTTCAGGCCTCAATATAATCAATTCCGGCCACAGCAACCTCAAGCTCAGCAACCATCTTTGAGCTCAAACAATGCAAATTTAAAGGAGATGGTGGATAAGCTGATGGCTTCTCAAGAACAGCAAGCGGTAATCAACCAGAAACTAGAGAACGCCATGGTGGAGATGCAAGGAACAATGAGTCAGTTGACTCAATTCCTCATGCAGCAGAGACCTTCTGGATCATTGCCTTCCAACCAGAAACCAATCCAAAAGAGCAGTTGAAGGCAGTGTCGGTCTCAGACGAAGACTGCGAGGATTCTGAAGCAGCAGCAGTTACCCTGAGAAGTGGGAGGAATTTAAAAGACCAAGTGGCAGGAAGCCGTACTGATGAAGAGACCGAGCCTCTTTCTAACACCGCCGGTGCACCATCAGGGCATCCCGCCCCTCCTGAGGTAGTTTCTGAGGAGACCCAGGCTCCTATTCCTTCTTCCTCTCTTTCTACTGCTGTTAAAAATAAAAAGGGGAAAATATCTGCAAAGGAACTTCCATTTCCAAACCGACTCAAAGAGCGAGCTCGATGAACAATTTGGAAGATTTTTAGATGTTTTTAGAAAGCTGACTATTAATATCCCTCTTATTGATGCGATTAAGCAGATGCCGAATTATGCTAAATTTGTAAAGGATCTGATTTCGAATAAGAGGAAATATAAGAGAAGGACACCATCCAGCTGACCGAAACTTGTTCAGCAGCTCTCCGACAGATGCTGCCTCCAAAGCGTGGTGATCCTGGTCAGCCCATCATCCCCTGTTCAATTGGAGACATGGATTGCGGATACGGTCTCTGCGATCTAGGAGCGAGCATCAACCTGATGCCATACACCATGTTTAAAAAGCTTCATGCAGGTGAGCTCGTTCCCATTCATTTCAGACTCCAGTTGGCTGATAGATCATCGATCACACCCAGAGGTATGGTTGAAAATGTAGTTGTTAGTGTGGGTAAGTTTTTCTTCCCGCTGATTTTGTGATCCTTGACATGGATGAAGATGTTGAGGTACCTCTGATTCTAGGTAGACCTTTCCTCAGAACTGCAAAGACTGTTATTGATGTTGACAAGGGAAGATTACCTTGAAATTCCATGATGAAGAATTAAGCTTTGATATAAATAAGATTATGCGGAAAAACACTTCTTCTCAAGCTGTTTTCTCTGCTGATTTACTTGATAATTCTTATGATCTTGATGATGACTACACCTATAGGAGTACTGATTCTTTGATTCGTTTGTTTAAGTTTTCTGATACTTTAGAACAGGTAATAAGTCGATCCATTGAGGATGACAAAGACAGTCTTGAGATGGCCTCGGTCGTCCAGCAGCTGAATCACGGGAAGCATACTTTCGTTCCTCCTCTCCTCCTGTGGAAAAGTTGGAACGATCCATCCAAAGACCCATACCTTCAATAGAGAAGCCTCCTACCTTGGAACTTAAATCTCTCCCCTCCCATCTCAAATATGTTTTCTTGGCAGAGGGTAACACCCTGCCTGTTATTATCTCTGCATCTTTGTCTATTTGCAGGAATCTAGACTTCTGGAGGTGCTAAAGAAACATAAGAGTGCCATGGGATGGACAGTTGCTGACATCAAGGGATTAATCCAGGTTTCTGCACACACCGGATTCATATGGAGGAGAATTACAAGGCAGTGAGACAGCCTCAGAGAAGGTTGAATCCAAATCTAAAGGAGGTGGTCAAGGCCGAGGTACTAAAGCTTCTTGATGCAGGTATTATCTACCCTATTTCTGACAGCCAGTGGGTATCTCCAGTCCAGGTTGTTCCAAAGAAAGGGGGGATAGTTGCAGTGCCAAATGAGAAAGGTGAATTGGTACCCCAGAGGCAAACCACAGGTTGGAGGATGTGCATCGATTACAGGCGCTTGAATGAGGCCACAAGGAAGGACCATTTCCCACTGCCATTTATTGATCAAATGTTGGAGCGGTTAGCAGGGAAAGAGTTCTACTGCTTCCTTGATGGGTACAGCGGTTATTTCCAGATTCCCATTGCACCAGAAGATCAGGAGAAGACTACCTTCACCTGTCCTTATGGTACTTTTGCTTACAGGAGGATGCCCTTTGGTCTCTGCAATGCTCCAGCCACATTTCAGAGATGTATGATGGCTATTTTTAATGAATTTATTGAGAAAAGTATTGAAGTGTTCATGGACGACTTCTCTGTCTATGGACAAAGCTTCGATGTTTGTCTGGAGCAATTAGACCAGATTTTGGCTCGCTGTGAGGACACTAACTTGTGCTGAATTGGGAGAAGTGCCACTTCATGGTACAAGAAGGAATTGTGCTTGGGCATAAGGTGTCAAAAGAAGGCCTCCAGGTGGACAAGGCCAAGATCGAGGTAATAGAAAAACTGCCCCCACCAAATTCAGTTAAAGATGTAAGATCTTTTCTTGGTCATGCAGGGTTTTACAGGAGGTTTATACAGGACTTTTCAAAAATTGCTAAACCCCTGTCAGACTTGCTTCAGAAGGACATCAAGTTTCAGTTTACAGAGGAGTGCTTGACAGCATTTCAGACTATCAAAGAGAAGCTCTGTTCAGCACCTATTGTGGTCCCACCAGATTGGTCTGAACCATTTGAGATCATGACGGATGCGAGTGACTATGCTGTTGGCGCCGCACTATGTCAGAAGAGAGATAAAATGCTGAGGGTAATCACTTATGCTAGCAAGACCTTAATTGATGCACAGAAGAATTATACTACTACAGAGAAGGAGTTGCTGGCTGGTGTTTGCTCTGGACAAGTTTCGACCATATCTGCTTGGCAGCAAGGTGATAGTCCACACAGATCATTCAGCCCTCAAGTACCTTTTTCAGAAGAATGAATCGAAACCAAGACTTCTGAGGTGGATCCTACTTCTCCAAGAATTCAATTTAGAAGTTGTGGATAAAAAGGGGAAGCTGAATGGAGTTGCTGATCACCTATCTAGACTTGATATCCCTGATGATGGAATCCCGATCAACGAATTCTTCCCTGATGAGACGGTGTTCAGATTGGAAAAGATGAACCATGGTATGCTGATTTATTAATTATCTTGCTACTGGTTTAATTCCTCATGACTACAGCTATAATCAGAGGAAGAAATTCTTGTCAGAAACCCGCCATTATATCTGGGAGGATCCATATCTGTTTAGGATCTGTGCTGATGGCTTGATGAGGCGATGTCTTCCAGATAAGGAGATCCAGAGTGTAATCGAATTTGTCATGCTAAAGAGGCAGGTGGCCATCATGGTTATACACAGACAGCTGCAAAGATATTGGAGTGTGGATTTTACTGGCCTACTCTACATAAAGATGTCCACCATTTCTGCTCCCATTGTGACCCATGTCAGAGGATGGGAAACATCTCCAGAAAGCATGAGATGCCTCAGAAAGGTATTCTTGAGGTAGAACTTTTTGATGTTTGGGGCATTGATTTCACAGGCCCTTTTCCCTCATCTCATGGAAACCAGTACATCCTAGTAGCTGTGGATTATGTCTCCAAGTGGGTAGAAGCTATTCCATGCCACAATGCTGATTCCAAAACAGTGGTGAAATTCCTGAAGAAACACATATTCACCAGATTCGGGGTGCCCAGGGCAATTATCAGTGATGGTGGCTCCCACTTCTGCAACCGAGCTTCGACTCCTTAATGACTAATATGGGGTGTCTCACAAGGTGGCACTACCTTACCACCCCCAAACTAATGGTCTTGCAGAGGTAACTAATCGTGAGCTGAAATGGATCCTACAGAAGACGGTAAGTGCATCAAGGAAGGATTGGTCAATAAATTAGATGATGCTTGTGGGCATACCGGACTGCTTTCAAGACCCCTATAGGTATGTCTCCTTTTAAACTTGTGTATGGAAAAGCTTGCCATCTTCCAGTCGAATTAGAGCACAAAGCTTACTGGGCATTGAAAGCCCTGAATTTTGATATGCACAATGCTGGAGAGAAGAGAAAATTTCAACTATCTGAACTTGAGGAACTCAGAGAGCAAGCCTATGACAGTTCCAGAATTTATAAAGAGCGCACAAAGAGAATCCATGATCAGATGATTCATAAGAGAGAATTCAAGTAGGGGATCTAGTGTTGCTCTATAATTCCAGGCTGCGCCTCTTTCCTGGTAAGTTGAAATCACATTGGGCAGGTCCATTCAAAGTTGTAGGGGTCACTACTTATGGTGCTTATGAGCTGGAGAATAAGACAGGGGAAGTATTCAAAGTAAATGGTGCTCGATTGAAGAAGTACCTAGGCGATACCTTTTCTCAGCCTCCTGCACCAGGTATATCCTTGATTGAAAGCTCCAATTCCATAAATTCTATCTCTTCTATCTGTATTGCAGCACCGCCTCCCAAAGCATCCAAAAAGCCGCGCCAGCAATGGTACTTCAGACTGAAGAAAACTATTGCTAGCTGCTATGGCGGCCCTCCTTGACCCTATATGAAAAGTCTAGCCAGAGACTTTAACTCCGGGCAGCTTGGTGGGAGGCAACCCACCGGTTTGTATCTCTTCTTTGGTTTATTTATTTTTCTCTTTTGTTCTTATTTAGCAGAGTGTTAATCACTGTTGTGTAAATCGAAAGAGCCATGGCTCTTACTTTATAACTAATGGTTTTATCTGGTTCCACTTGAGTTCTTCTGGTTTTGCAGATTTAATCTTTAGGTACTTCACTCTAATGCTAAACTGAACTCAAGTGTGAGGAAGAATCATGGCAATGTTCACCAAGGATCAGGGAGTCCTTAAACACTCATGCTATTTAATTTCTGCATTTCTGTGTGTTTATTTATTTTTGTTTAATTATTTGTGGTAAAATTTCATTTTTTTTGAATGAGGTATTTAGATGAGTGATTTTTAATTTTTATTTTATATATAAAAAAACGTTTTAACGTGTCCGGCTCAACTTAGCCGGACACAAATCCGGTCACAAGAAACCCCTAGCTGTCCGGATCCGGACTCAACTCGGACTTGACTAAATCGCGCGCCGGTTTTTAGTTTTCTTTTCTTTTCCTTCTTTTTCTTTTCTTCTATCTCGGTCTTCTTCTCCCTTCATCCTCGGCGCCTCGAACCCGACACCACCACACCACAACCACCACCACCTCCCTCTTCTTCCTCCTTTGACGCCACCTCCACCACCGGAACAACCCGCCCTGCTTTCCGACACCAGCGGACCAGGAGCACCACCACACTCCCCCATTTCCTCCCGTCGAATCCCAGTCCAAAACCAACACCGCATCAGGTTTTTAATCTTTTGAGATTTCAATTCCGTTTTTTCCGTCAAATCGAGTAGATTAGGTAGTTTGTGGTGCTTTTTGATTTCGATTTGTGTTTAAATGTGGCATTGTGGAGTTTTTCTGTGCGATTTTTACGATTCTGCTGAATTTGTCTAAATTTGGGGAAGATTTTGAACTGCAGTTCGCCGCGAAATTTTTTTTAGAATTCTAGTCGCGTCCGGACTGCGTCCGGCTAAGGTGACCCGGACGTAGGTCCGGACATGGGTAAACATTGCAAATTTTGTGTGTTTTTTTTCTAGGAGTTTTTACCCTGTTTCATGTTTTAGTGTGCTGTTTTAATGCCTTGTTCTGTACAGAAGCTGTGTGAAATGATATGTTCAAACAGAACATGCTGCTCGATTAGGTTTCGAGTTTTGGTGTGACTGATAGTTCTGTTTACTTACTGCCTGTGTTTTATCTGATAGATGGCCCGCACTAGAGGTGGTCCTGCATGCAGAGGGTCCTCTTCGAGGAACCCACGCCCTGACGACGAGTCAGAGCCGGTCGAGTCACCACTCCGAGAGGATGGTTTCAGAGCTACCACCAGGCTTGGTACGAGAGGGGTGGAGCCTTCGTCATAGAGGCGCATCACTGATGAGCGCAGTGCGAGCCGGGCTTCCAGCCATATTTGAGGGTATTGGCGCCAGCAGTATCCTGCGCATGGGCGTGGGTGTTTTCTCCCCAGAGCTGGTCCGCGAATTTACGCCAACGCTGTGGCGTCAGACACGACACACAGCATTACTTCCTACGTACAGCATTATGAGGTGGAGGTAACCCCTGAGACCTTTTCTGCTCTATTATTCCTCCCAGACGACTATGATAGGCATGTAGATTTTTCGGAGGATGCACTTAGGCAGAGTAAGTCTAGGTGGTTACTAGAGGTCGGGAGTACTACTCGCCGACGAGGTGAGGAGAACAAGACTGTATTACCGTATGCCATTCTCCCATCCCTACAGCAGAGGACCCTAGCTGAGATCCTCAGTCATCAGATCCGGCCTCAGGCTGGGAATGATGCTTCTGACGAGGATTGTGTCCTCCTAGACTACCTCCTAGCCTCACCACATCAGCCAGCCCAGCAGCTCTCCCTCCCTTTCATCATGTTTAGGCAGCTGCATAAGGTCGTCACTTATCTGTGGACGAAGAAGAAGAAGACCCCATCTTCCCTATTACTATCTATCATCTTCTTGTCTCTACCCTCCCCGAGGAGATCTTCACTGATATAGATGTGAGGGAGGGTGAGACACCCATCTCCCTTACGACCTTTAGGAGATGGGGCTTCATGCGCCTTGACGACGGCAGCTGGGTGAAGGGCAGCTCGGGCCTAGGATCTACGGGTACATCTGCGAGCTCCAGCTCCACACCTGCCACTGCTACCATGGCGCCCCCACGTCCCTGTGATGAGCATCCCCCTGAGATGCAGACATGATGGACTCCATTCTCCAGCAGCAGCAGAGGATGGAGCAGAGATTCGGGGGTATGGAGCAGCAGTTCGGTTCTGTACAGCAGCAGGTTGGGGAGGTCCAGCAGCGCCAGGTGCGCATGGAGGGACATATAGATGAGATCCGCCAGACACAGGGCCACCTCCAGGCAGAGCAGATCTCCATCGCTGAGCGTTTAGAGCGCAGTGATGCTTTACACAGAGAGGCTGCTAGGTACATGGCAGATGCATCCACTCAGCAGCCCAGAACAACCAGCTCATGCAGATGCTCATGCCCAGTTGGGAGCGAGACAGCCACCACCACCACCCCCACCGCCTCAGTGATAGCCACTCTATTTTTAAGCTTTCTTTCTTTTGTTGTTCTTCTTTTCATTTATTTTCTTTTGCTTGTTCAAACTAACGGTAGAACGAGGGATGCAGGTGAAGTGGTAATTGTTATGTTATGCAGTTTTAAATTCTAAATTGCTAAATTTTGTTTCTCTGAGCAGTGCAGCGTTCTAAAATGTTTACATGACATCTCTACTGCGAAACAAATGGCTATAAGTACAGGAAATGGAACCACACTACTTGCGAATGTCTGCTAAGCTTAAACTATGGGGAGTATTCTTTCTCTAAATATACCTCATTCGATTCCAATATTCTCTGTAGTTCGAGTTAATGCACCTTATTCTGTGGTTGTACTTACCAGTGAAAATTTAGCAACTTTTAATCTGCAAACAACGCATACTGTCTGTGACTCATGAGGAATCTCTCGACCCCTGCCAAACTTCAAGTGTGAGGAAGAACATCTTCCTCAATCCATAACACCAGGGGAGTCTTAGTTCCACCTTTAACTTATTTGATGTTCCACCTTTGTTGCGTTGAGGGTTAATTATTGCATATGCATCTATTATGAGTATAGCATGTTTTGAAAGCTCTTTTCTCTGTTTTTCATCTTGACCAATGAGGACATTGCTCATCTTAAGTGTGAGGAAGGAGAGACCTTTCCCTGAAAACATGCTAATTGTGCTTTAATGCCACACTTTTTTTTTTTGCTTCTCTAATGCCTGTGCACAACGAGTGTTGTTAAACCAAAGTGAAAACCGTAGGAATCTTTTTGTTTGATGAGGTTTGTATAAAAATAGTTTTATTTAAAAATACTCTCTTTCACTAAAAATCTGGTAGATTGGCTAATTGTGGAAACCAGATTATTTTAGCTTGGGATTTTGGAAATGAAGTGAATGTTTGGAATGAAAAGGGTAAGGCAAGGTACTCCACTGATCAAAATTTTTATCCTAACAATAGCAGGCCTCGTCTATCCGGTTATTAAGTCTTAAGGGTGCCTTATCACCTATCTACCTAAGGTCTCGTGATCTGGGATAGTTGGCCCAACACCGTTACATGGATAGAGAGAAAAGTCTGGGTTACGGAATAAACTCTGCAATTCACAATATTTCGTTTGTTTTGTATATAATTCTTGGAAGAAGAATATTTTTGCATGTGAAAGAAAAGAATTCATTGCAGTTTAATTTTTGTTTTTGATCATGAGTACGTGGTGTTGAAAGGTATTGCGGAATAAGGCATTACTTCACACCTCTTGTCATCCAAAGGTTAGAGAAATGAAAATGGTGGAAAGTCCCAAGCTAAGTTAACTTGTTTTCTACAATCTAGTTTCTCTATGCTTTTACAAAAATTGTTCCTGCTTCACTGTTTGTGAAAACCTACCTCAGAGAGCGAGATTATTCTTTCATTTATCACTTGGTTTGATTTCGCCCTGCACTTGTTTAAAATTTGAGATTATTTGAAGGTTTTAGAGATATTCTTATTCCTATTTTGCTTGAGGACAAGCAAAAGCTTAAGTGTGAGGAAGTTGATAAGTGTGAAACATATAGGCTTTTTAGGGTTTAAATACCTTATAATTTGTAACAATTCAGGCAATGTTTCCCACTTATTAGTGTTTTTCCTAAAATTGATGCTTTGATAAGAATTGATGTATTATATATGTTAAATGCAGGAAAAACCCAGGAAATAAAGATTATACATCATAAGGATTACAACACAACAAACGGGGAACAAATCAGGAGAAGAGACAAAAATTGGTCTTGTCCGGATCAGTTTGGCCGGACACAAAGCGGACATCTCTGTCGGATCTGATTGGGCCGGACGCAAGCCGGACATGACTAAAATTCCAGATTCGAGAGTTCGCGTTTAGATCTAGAATTCTGTGTCACGTCCGGATCCGGACACAATCCGGACACGATCCGGACGTCACACAGAATTGAAAAATAAAAATCCACGCACCGATAATTAGCCTTTCGGCTAATTATCGAACAGACAGGCGGCGAATAAACGGGAGCGGCGCATTAATGAAGAAGACTCCAAGCTCAACCAAATTTTTCTCACCAACTATACCAAACTCCCACTAATTTGTGTTTCCCTTCTAACCCTATATAAACCCCCCTTCTACCTTCATTCCAACTCGCACCGACTTCACAGTCCTTCCCCTCTCTAATCCTCTCACTCACCTTACGCTCCATCTCCATTCATTCTCTATCTCCTCCATATCTCAGCCCAGTTCATCATCCTCTCTCAAATCCCCCGTAACACCTCTCCACACCACACCCCGTATCCATTCACCATTTTAGCCTTGTCCGACCCTTGTCCGGATCCGGACAAGCTCCTTCCACCCACGTCCGGATCACGTCCGACCCAGACAGATCCGGACATCTCACGTCCGACCCTGTCCGACCCTATCAGCCGGACACCTCACAAAAATCACCAAAACTTCCACTTTCGCCCCATTTCACCCAATCCACTCCATTATCACCGAGATCAACCTTCAAGCTAGCACGGAGCAAGGACAAAGGACGGAGCGAGCAAGAAGATCTTCGTAACAGATGATTTCTTCTAACTCTCTCTTATTTATGATTACTGCTATGTCTAGCTAAAAGGATTTACTCTAGGGGAAGGGATGTTGTAATTAGTTAACTCTGCATTATTTTGCTGCTTGTTGAGACAATTTGGATTGTTCAGGTTAATGCTTTTAAGTGCTTTTAATAAACGTTGCTAAGTTATTATAAGCCCTCGAATCATGTTATGATCAGATAAGGTGATTAGCATTGACGGTCCTATTAACCTGTTACCTGTGATAATTGCAATCGGATAGATTACTTTAGTCACTAGGAGCTTTAGTCCGGATTGAACCAACCAGACTAGTAATTCTGTGCATTAAAGCCATCTAGATATACTTGCTAGGTCTAGACTAGAACTACATGCCCTGTCTAGATGAGCTATCTGGAATTATGACTTAATACAGAATAGATAATTGAGAATTACAAGCCGATCCAAGTCTCCACTTAAGCAGTAGAATATGCAGAACCTAGCTAGTGAAACAACTCCCTGAACCTAGAGTACCGTTCACACTCCCAAAACTATCACTTTACTTTATCTGCTATTTACTTTCCTGTTATTTATTTGCAACCCAAAACCAAAACAAAAACCCCCTTTCGAGTTAACCAATACCTAAGGCTAGACTTACTCATCGAGTCCCGTGGATTGACACCCCGGTCGCTTCTTTAATTACTATACTATTTCGACCGGGATTTTTGCAACCTGACGATATATTGAACTATTGAATTCTAGGATTATTTCTTAGTTTTTAATACACCAAATAAATCGTTTGCACATAATTATTTACGCTTAATTAAACTTCTAAATTACTTATTAGCCTAATTAATCACTATTTTTAATTACGGGGTATTTCACTTGCTAATGCATTGGACCACTAAGAGACATAGTAAGTATGTCTAATGGCTGAGTCTAAAAACAGATTATCAATAAACCTTTTTCTGATTCAGAATAATACCATCAGTAACTCTAATGAGCAGAATTCCTAAAAACAGATTCACAAGACCAAGATCCTTCATCCTGAAAGTATAATGCAGAATAACTTTAAGGGAACCAAAATTCTCTTTGTCATTTCATGAGATTGTAATCACTAGTACAAAACAGACCTATCGCAGCGGTTGTTTTGGGTCTATCTCAGCGGTTCTAGAACCGCTGTAACGAGGTGCGCTGCGATAGGGTCTCGACCCTACCTCAGCGGTTGTTGAACCGCTGCAGTAGGTTACCTATGGCAGCGGTTCCTAGCTAACAACCGCTGCCATAGGTGGGCTTCAGGACAAAAAAAAACAAGCCTATTGCAGCGGTTGTTAGCTAGGAACCGCTGCCATAGGTGGGCGTCAGGATAAAAAAACACACCTATTGCAGCGGTTGTTAGCTAGGAACCGCTGCCATAGGTATTCTCTTTTTAGAAAAAAAAAATTAACTGCTTCATCTTCTTCCTCGCGCAGCTGCTCCGCCAGTTCAGGATTTCTCTTCTCAGATGACGCAAAACGTGTTCCTTGTTCGCCTAATCAAGTTGCAAAATTACCGTGCATATATATAGTGGAAGAGGCGCACAACATGTTTCTTGTTCACCAAACCTGTTGTAAAATTACCGTAAGAAGAGAATACATAGGCACAACCCATGTTCCTTCTTCACCAATCAGAGTTGCAAAATTACAGTGAAAGAGGCGCAAATATGAGAAGAGAAAAAGGCAGAAAACATATATGTTCTTGTTCACCAGTTAGGCTTGCAAAATTACCGAAGTATAGAGATAAGTTCGAGTATATTACCATGAGGGAAGAGAAGAAGAATCAATGAGTGAAAAAAAGAAGAGAGCGTAGAGCATGCATACCTTGTTCGTCATTGACCATGAGTGAAGAGAAGAAGAGAGCGCAGAGCGTCGCCAGAAGAAGAGAGCGCAGAGCGTCGCCAGAAGAAGAGAGCGCAGAGTGTCGCCAGAAGAAGAGAGTGCAAAGCGTCGCCAGCGAAGAGAAGAAACTTTTATAATAAAACAAAAAGTCTATTGCAGAGGTTCTTAGCTAACAACCGCTGCAATAGGCTTAAAAAAAAGCGGGATAGTGAAATTTTTTAAAAGTATAAGCGGGATTTTTTTTGAAAATATCGACCTACCTATTGCAGCGGTTCCTAGCTAACAAGCGCTGCAATAGGCTTAAAAAAAAGCGGGATAGTGAATTTTTTTTAAAAGTATAAGCGAGATTTTTTTTTGAAAAAATTGACCTACCTATTGCAGCGGTTCCTAGCTAACAACCGCTGCAATAGGCTTAAAAAAAGCGGGATAGTGAAATTTTTTAAAAGTATAAGCGGGATTTTTTTTTGAAAAAATCGACCTACCTATTGCAGCGGTTCCTAGCTAACAACCGCTGTAATAGGATTAAAAAAACGGGATAGTGAAATTTTTAAAAGAATAAGCGGGATTTTTTTTAAAAAAATCGACCTACCTACTGCAGCGGTTCCTAGTTAACAACCGTTGCAATAGGCTTTTAAAAAAGAGATATTGAAATTTTTAAAAGAATAAGCGGGATTTTGTTTTTTGAAAAAATCGACCTACCTACTGCAGCGGTTCCTAGCTAACAACCGCTGCAATAGACTTAAAAAAACCGGGATAGTGAAATTTTTTAAAAGAATAAGCTGGATTTTTTTTTTGAAAAAATCGACCTACCTACCGCGGCGCCCCTATTGCAGCAGTTGTAAGAGGAACCGCTGAAATAGGACGTTTTAAAATTTTCGCGTCACCTACCGCTAGGGGTGTTAAAAAAAAACCGTAACCGCATAACCAATACAGAAACCGAGAAAACCGCACCGAAAATCCGGTTAACCGCACCGATTTTCCGGTTTCGGTTAACCGACCAACTAAATTAGCCGGTTACGGTTTCGGTTATCATATTTCGCATATCCGGTTAACCGGACTAACCGGTTAATTATACATATTAATTATATTTTCTAAAAATACTCTTCCCAAAATTTTTTCACGACACAGTATTTTGCAACCCTAACAACGCGGACAACTTCTCACCCATCATTCACGCCGTTTCTTCATTATCTTTCTCTTCAATCTTCCTCACTCAACATCTCGCTCACCACTCACCACCAATATCTCCAGATTGAAGACTAGACTGAACCCTAAACCCATCTCGTTCATCCTGCAACAGGTAATATACTCGAACTCACTTCTAGCGGTTGTCGAACAAGGAACGTATATGCTCCGCGCCTCTGTAAATTATCTTCTTGTGTTTGTGTTTGGTGCGTTGAGAATTGTACTCATCAACTCGACAATCAGCCACCGACGTGATAGATTGTGTACCGGAGAAGGCCGAAATCAGCCATAAAACAACCACATCTCTCCAGGTCTCATACATAAACAAATCTCCTTTTATCTACAACCATCGGAAGAATTATAACAATAGAAATTTTTTATTTCTTCTGTCGCACCCTGCGAAGCAAACGATAAGCATGCTATTTCCAAAATCCAAAAGCCAGGCTGGAGAATAAGCTTCCGAGTAGACTTTTAAAGTAGTAATGGTGTTCCCCGCAACCAATAATTGCCAGACTTGTGTTTGTATCTGTTCGCAGAGATAATGAACTGCATATAGTGTGTGTGCTTGCGTATGTATGTAGATTGAAGGTACTTGGCCGAGATAATGAACTGTATCTGTTCGCAGAGATAGTAGAAGTTTAGTAAATTTTGAAATTGTTTTTTTTTCATTATCCGGTTTACGGTTAACCGATAAAACCGCACCGAAACCGGCGGTTAACCGTTCCCGGTTAACCGTTGCTAAATGAAGTGGTTACGGTTATTAATATTGACTAACCGTCAATGCGGTTAACCGAATTCCGGTTAACCGATTAGCCGGTTAACCGGTTATGAACACCCCTACCTACCGCAGCGGTTGTTAGCTAGGAACCGCTGCTGTAGGTGATGCGAAAATTTAAAAACATCCTATTTCAGCGGTTCCTCTTACAACCGCTGCAATAGGGGCGCTGCGGTAAGCCTGTTTTGTACTAGTGAATATAATCAACGTAAATAACCAAATAAACACACTGTTTTTCTTGAAGTTTGTAAAGCAAAGAATAATCATTCTTTGATTGGATGTTACGTCTCGCCCTCAAGGTGCTATTCAGTTTTGCACTCCATTGTCTCAAATCTTGCTTTAATCCATATAAGGATTTTCTAAACTTGCACACTTGATTATGCTTAGTAATAGAAAGACCTTTAGGTAGCTGCACATAAATTTCTTCATCTAAATCCCCATGAAGATATGCATTATTAATATCACGTTGATATATGGACCATTCTCTTTTAACGGCTAGTGAAAACAATACTTTAATTGTATTAGCTTAAAAACATAAGAAAAAGTTTCTAAATGATCAACACCTTATTTCTGTGGGTAACCTTTTACCACAAGCCTTGTTTTATACATTTCTACACTTCCATAAGCCTTTTTTACATTAAAACCCCACTTACAACCAATGGATTTTCTCTTTGGAGGTAGATCTACTATCTCCCAAGTATTATCGAGGTCCAAAGCTTGAAACTCTTCGATCATGGTTTTCCTCCAGTGCGTATACCGATTTGCATCCTGATAAGTGGTGCAATAATGGTATTTTAAGGTCTTTATTCACCTTCATTTTACTTGGTGCATAACCTATTTCACCACTTTATGGAGTACTTTTGTGATTATTAGTGAGCTTATACTTTTGACATACTTGAATAGGTAAATACTCATTTGAGTACAATTTGAAGGTTTAATGAGAGGTTACATCAATGATCGAACACTCTGGGAAGGATGTCAAGCCAACGGGACGCATCGGGATGGTTCGGGTGCAAGGAGAAGCTCATTGGAGCCGACCAACCCAGACGTCGGTCTAACTCTTCTCTAGGCTACTGGAACCGACCGACCCAGGGCGACTGATCGGTCGAAATTAAAATGAGCACGTGCCTCCTTCTTCAGAGGGCCGACCGACCCTCGGGATCGACCCAGTGGGTCGGTCGGATGAAAATTTTACCCAGATTTGAGTCTTGAAAAGCTGAATTTTGGGGCATCCTTCCTAATTCTTCATTCCACGCGATTACAACCTAAAGAGGAGAGAGAGGCAAAACCAAGGGAGAAAAGAAGAGAAGAAGAGTAGGAAGAAAGGCTTGAAGACTTGACCTCCATTGAAGCTCCAAACCTCCTCCAATGGCTAAATCTTTCTTCTCTCTTATCTTTTTCTTTTTAATGGTTGAGTAGTCTCATCTTGTATCCTAGGATAGGGTTTGACCCTAATATTACTCATTGAATGCTCTTGACCTAACTCATTGAATACTCTTGTTTTATCTCCTTCAATATTCAATTAATGCTTTAATTTGATCAACTATGGCATTTATGGTGGCTCCCTTCAAAATTTGACTTTGAGTTTGGGACTTGATCAAGGAGGGATGAACCCTAACTTTTGACTCTTGATTTTGGGGGTAAAATCTTAGGGCTATTATTTAAGAGCTTGTGCTTAATGCTACCTAGTGACTTTGACCTTCTTTAATTAAGAGGTTTGATTAATTAGGTAAGAATTGATTGTTCCATGATTGAGGATTCTTGATTTTAGCTCTAATATACAAGGTGAGAATGAGTTATGGTTGTGAGTTTCATCGGGTGATTTAGGTGATTCCCCACTATCCTAGGGTACTCTTCCTTCCATTCCAATCAAACACTTGATTTACTGTTTTTACTGTTTTCCTTGTTTACAAAAAACTAAGCTTGCCTCCGGCTAAACCTCACTTACAGTTTTTGATCGCACTTTACTAAGACACCAAAGCTCGTTGGATTTAGAATCCAATTTTCTTGTGGATACGATACTTGTTGTATTACAACGATTTGGGTGCACTTGCCCATTTTAGCTAGGTCTTACTACTTATGGTAGTAATATCTCCAACAAGTTTATGACGTCGTTGCCGGGGAAATTGATAGTTTCTATCAGTTCCCCAGTTTTGGTATTTTAGTTCTTTCTTTTTACTTATTTTGTTTTCTCTTATTTCCTTGTTTTTGTTGTGTTTAGTTATTTTTCTTTACCCTTATCTTTTCTATATTTTAGTGTGATTGGTTTTGGTGTTGTTTACCTTCTATTTTCCTTGTGTACGCCAAGCACTCGAGCTAGAGGCTCCCTTCTTGTTAGTCCGAGATCTGAGCTTGAGCGCACTTTGAGAAGAGTCCAAAGGAACTTGGACCCCGTAACGATGGAAGATCAAGAACCGCCCATAATAGAGGATAACGGGTACCCAACAAAAGAGCCCTCAAAGACTACAACCAGCCGGACACTGAAGAAAGACCTTCAACCATAGTCCTTCCGGAGTTGACACCCAGAAAGGATGGACAATGGGTGTTCAAAACACACTACATCACTGTTGTCGACTTAGGGAAATTCAGCGGAGCTGTAACACCCCTACTATTAATTCAATCATTACAGTCCAATCTCCTCGTGCTTCCCGAGTCACGCAGCGGATACATACTTACATACGCCGGGTGATACAATGCCGTTAGTCACCCACGTGACTAACAAGGCTACTACTGCTACATACAGCATCGGTCTGATGGACCGGAATATCCGAGTACTACTTAATACAATACAAACCCTCCTTACACACCGAATACTACGATACTCCATACAGTACATTACTCCATTCAATACCATACTACATTCAGTACAATACTCCACAACTCCGCACAAAATAATACACTACGCATACCGAGTTCACTAGGTTCCAAATCAATACAATACTGCTCCCAAATTTATACATACTCACTAGGAGTCAATCTACTACCCATTCCTCACAACTAGGTACTTCTAATTACAAGGCGCGTCGCCGGTCTCTTACCTTGACCGTATTCGCTCCGGGTACCTGCACACTAAAAATGTTCCCCCGAGGGGGTCAGCTTACGCTGAATATGATAACCGCATACCCCGCGTACTAGCGAGGGTACGCCGACCATTTGGTCGAATACATGCAATTCATTTGCAATACATACATTCATACATACATACATACATACATGCTTCCATTCACGATACTACAATACTACACAAGGTATACATACATACGCACAGTACAATACATGCTTGGGAGACAATACAAGTCAACCAATGCTTACTTACCACCTCCCAGTATACACATACACAATACATACCCATTACATATCCAATACGCAATACGGAGATACAATTCTCTAATACATACAAGGTCCAGTTAGCTTCATTACACACCCGGGTTTATCGGGTGTTCAATACTCTTTTACTTCCGGTCGATGACTTACAATAGTCAAGACCAATACACATACAATACTTACTTCTTACATACTTTACTTCCAGTTAAGTCGGTATGACCTCCGGGCAGGGATTACTACATCCCACCACCGGGCTTTAGGGTGGCCCACTAATCCAGGATGCTACCCATTCAAGGGAATTGGTCCAAGGAAAAGATTATAGCCAGGATTCGGATCCAACCTCTTGTGTTTCCTTATCCTCACACGTGGCCGAAACTATATCGGACTTCTACTCATTCCATTTACTCATTACCCAAGTTAGGAGTTAGAATGTTAGGAATTAGTAGAAGTCAATACTTCATTTCCATACATACATACAATACTCAAGTACACAATACTTACACATACTTCTCAATTCCATTCATTCATTTCATGAATTATGCAAACTAGTTGTTCAAGAAGATACAACAAGAACAATAGTTCAGACACAGTTAAGTGTAATATAAATCCGATTCGTGCATTTATCTTATTGGTGATCACGTAAGCACACAAATCGGGGTAACCAGGTTAGGATACAGAGCATGAAGAAATCATACCTTTCACCGTTGTACTTGTATCCCAACGTTCCTCCGGTATTCACAATTCAAATCCTATGATATACATACAACCGAAGAATTAATCTACCGTTATAAATCTTAACTCAACTACTTTTGTGTTTACTAATCCTCATTCACTAAACCTTTACATTCCTTACACTTATATTTCATTTTACTTACTTTCCATTACTTGTCCATAATTTACATACACATGTGTATACATATGGATAGGTGGGTATACATATATATACATATGTATATATACTAGTTATAAACTTACTGTTTTTTTTGTAAGTATAGGGCCGTCCGACCCACCGTCCGACCCAAGCCCTGGGTCAGACCATTCCAGTAAGGTTCGTTCCCAGAAAATTACCCTGTCCGACCCAGCACTATTCCGTCTGACCCATACTCTCTGGGTCGGACCATTCCAGAAGGTTTTGGTCCTGTCGTCCAAGCTCCGTCCGACCCACGTCCGACCCACGTCCGACTCACCGTCTGGGTCGGACGAAGTCAGAAACTTCGACATTGTAAAAATTTGCATGTCCGACCCATGTCCGACTCACGGCTCTGGGTCGGACCATTCCAGAAAGTTTGGTTTTCGTTTCTCAAGCCCCGTCCGACCCACGTCCGACTCACCGTCTGGGTCGGACGGAGTCAGAGCCTTGCTACAGGTTTTATTTTTCTTCCCCAACTTCACCCATTGTTTTCCCCAATCTTCTTACATGTAATCTCACATGTTTAAACACTACCTAGGCCCTTCAAATTTCCTTAGTTCATCCACTTTACATACTTACTAATTCTTACTTGTACAATTTCATTCTCATTCTTTACTTACTTATCACTCTTAATCTAGCTTGTTCTTACTTCTAATGACCCTTAATCATCATTAATTAAGTTCTACTCATCTTATACACTCACCCCCATTCACTTCCCTAACTTATAGCCCATTTAAATAACTTACGGGTGTATTTTGGTGTTGGTCCGGGACCTTGTCCGGGTCCTTAGTCCCGGACCAACACAGATCACAACTCTCGAATCGTTTTTTGTTATGGTCCGGGACCTTATACATAAGGTAAGTCCCGGACCATAAGCTGCCTCTAATCTCGAACTTATTTTCACTATGGTCCGGGACTTCATACATAGGCTAAGTCCCGGACCAGGGCATTATGGCAACTCTCGGTTTATTTTGACAGGATGGTCCGGGACCTTATACAAGGCTTAAGTCCTGGACCATCTCTGGTCTGTTACGAAATGCAAATCTTTTCATGCTCTGTTTCATTCTTTCTTTGCTCAATCTATCCTCCATGATTCCCACACTCAATCCTTCTTGTTTCTAACATGTTTTATAGCTTATTTAGCATCTAACCTACCTTACTCCATCACAAAAATCAAATTTCTCAACCTACTGATACGTTACACACTCTGTAAATTTTGTTTTCTTTCATATGTTGCAGTTCATCGAGCTGCTGCTATTGCTTCTGTTTCATTTTCTTTCTTAATCGACAATGGCTACCAGCTTCTAAGTAATATAGTTACCTCTCTAAATTTTGACATGGTACCCCCTAAAACTTGAGGTTTTCATCACATTTATTTGCTCACACAACCAAACACATTCAACCTGCTCAGTTTATACTTACATATGCTTTGACAGTTTATATGTATATATGCATCAGACAACTCAACGTTGTCTCCAATAACTCATTTCTTTGTTTTCAACAGATTCTAACTTACTAATGCTACCAATACCATTATGCTAACCTATCTTATACCATTTCAGTAGGTTTACACTTGCTAAACAAATACATACGTATACACTATACTAAATCCATACAGAGGCGTTTTGTTACCTCACGTTTTTGCTTTTGTTTTGTTTTTCTTCCTTTCTTTCTTCTTGCTCTCCTCTTCTTCCTTGTTTGTTTTCTCTACCCTCGTTTCCAGTTACCGAAGTGACAATGCCCCCTCTTGCAATGTCAAACGGCTAAACAAGGAAATGGAGCTCACGTGGGTTCTTGATTTTCAGCAGAAAAAATGAAACAGATGGAACTCAAAGAATGGTTTGGTCCTTTCTTTACCTTAGGACATGAAGAGGAGAATGGAGCTTCAACCGGTGACTTCTAGACTCCAAAAATGACAATACCCATGAAAACGAAATCGGTTGTTTTCAACTTTTGAAAGGTGGAGATGGTTCTCCTTGGAGAGAGGATTCCAACGGTGTTATTTTTGTGAGATTTGGTGGTGGTTTGGTCTCTCAAAAATGGAGGAAGAAGTGGCTGTCCTCTAGGTCTTTCAAATCACCATAGGCGGCTGCTTGGAGAAGGAGAGAGGAATACTGGGTAGAATAAAGCGTGAGAGAGGGTTTGTGAGGGAGGAGAGAGATTACTTTTCTTTTGTTTTTGTTACTTATTCTTTTGTCTCTTAGCACATAAGGAGAAATAGAGAGGGGTATGGGTCATTAAAATCAGCCGGCTACACACACAGCCCCATACTGATTTAAGTTTTTATTTTCAAAAGGGGACACACAAGTCTTTATTATTTACACTCTCGCCCCACAACTCCCCGTTTTTGACAGTTTTACTAACCGGTACCCGTTTTTTCGGGATTTTCTCGTTTAATTAATTTTATTGGCTCTAGACCTTCATTAATATTTATTAATGACTATTTAATTAATTATAATTATTAGTTATTTAACCCGGTTAATATCGCGTTTTCTCGGTTTCCTCGAAAAGCGCGTTTTAGGATTCTTTTGTGTTTTTAATCCGTTTTGAGGATCCGTTATCTTCGGGATTTGTTCCCTAATATTTATTTAGACTTAATTAAGCCTTTAGAACCCTTATATTACGCTTACCGGGGTCTTGTACCTCCTATGGTTGTTTAACGCTTATTTAGCGTTTTACGCTTTTTAAGCGTTTCTTTATTTCTTTTGGATTTATTTTTCCTTACCAATATTACTTAATCATTATTAGGCTCTTAAATACCCATTAGGATAATTTAGTCGCCATATTTAAGGTCGGGGTATTTCAGGAGCAAATCCCGATGAGGCTCCTAATCACCTAAGTTTCTTCTTGCATTTTTGCAACTCATTCGGAAAAGCTGGTA